>NW_021025314.1:575322-660705 GCF_004153795.1 Camellia sinensis | reverse complement strand
GGACGAATGAATAATACAAATTAATCAACTAACAAAGCTAATTAATTAAATTACAAAATCACCTAACTAATTGACAAATTAATTAAGCTACTGAAAGCAAGCAAAATAGCCTCGGGAGAGGATGGAATGTAATGCATGCTCGGCTCTGCTTGAAATCCATCGCCATGCCACAGTGCCTCTGTTTGTACTGCTTTATGCCTCTTGAAATTGCATGAGTCCCAAGGTCGGTTCTGGAAACACTCCCTGAGCACTATGTGAGGTCACGGCCAAGAGGAATGGTCACCGGCCATGAAAAGTGGTCATCGACCATTGTGAGGCTCTCGGCCAACAATGGATAGTCGACCGGCACTTAAGATAGCCGACCGGCATCTTTTCCTGCAGAATTCTATTTGAGCAGCAGCAGGAGGGCAAAATAGACCGATGCCAATGCATTTTTCAAAGCAATATATACACAACCACCCTTCCTATCATGTTTAAGACTCAAGGGAGTATTGGTACTCGACTTCGGGCCACCTATTACGCATTTCCATCATGATGGGCCAAAGAGTTCAAATGCTGCAATTCAATATGAAATGAAATGCACAAAACACATAAAGGGCCCCAAACCTCTATTACTGATTGATCAAGAGGCAAGGATGCATGCTCAATGTTATGCAACCTAACATGCAAACAAACTAGCAAAATGATTTATGCTAGCAAGCAATATGCAATAGGCTTTATATCTCCCTAAATATACATAACTTAATGCAATATGAGTATGCTATCTGAATATGCAATCATATCTATATAAATATATATTATTTCATTACCCAGCATACACATGCTATAGACTATATGCATATTACAATATATATCCATGGTATGCTCATGCAAACTAATCATCAGCATACACAAGTAAGAGACATCACACAATGCAAATCTCTCTCACCTACGGCCACTGAGAGATGGTCCACGGGACCTCTCCCTCCCCTCAGGAAAAGAAACAGAGAAAACCGAGCCTGGTTCGCAAACCGAGGCAGGGCACAGAAGCGGGTTCGGAAATCCGGAGGCAGGGCTCATGGCCGCGACTCTGAGATTTCTGAACGAGCACGATATGCAACGTCACCGAGCGCTCAATCGGTGATGTCTGAGTCTTAAGGTCGGTCAAAAATGGGGTGTCTACAGCCACTGTTTAGGAGCTTGTTTTAAACCATAAAGGAATTTAGTTAGCTTACACACCTTACTTTCTTGGCCAGGCTCCACAAAGTTTTTGGGTTGGTCCATGTAAATCTCCTCATCTAGATCTCCATTTAAAAATGTTGTTTTCACATCCATTTGATGAATTTTTAAATCATGAATAGAAGCCACTGTTATCAACAGTCTAATGGATGTAACTCTAGTAACCGGAGAAAAGTAATCAAAGAAATCAAGATTAACTTGTTACTTAAAACCTTTAGCGACAAGCCTCGCTTTATATTTATCTATAGTTTCATCCGGTTTAAGTTTTTTACGAAGGACCCATTTACACCCAATAGTTTTACAACCTGGAGGTAAATCCACTAGCTTCCATGTTTTATTTAAAAGTAGTGAATCTATCTCATCATTTACAGCCTCTCTCCAGAAAATAGCATCAGGTGATAATAAAGCTTCCTGCACCGTAAAAGGAATTTCTTTCACATTGTAAAGATAATGGTTAGGGCCAAAACCTTATTCAACTCTAGCTCGTTTACTTCTTCTTGGTTGGATTTGAAAATTTTCTTGTTCTTGAAAAACTTGAAATAGAGTAGAAAAGCTAGGCACGGATAAAATATTTTTAGAAATTATTTGACCCCTACTATTTCTAGATTTGAAAGGAAATTTATTTTCATGAAAAATAGCATCACCTGATTCAAAAATAATATTATTTTTCATATAAAAAAATCTATAAGCTGTACTATGCAACGCATAACCAAGAAAACCACAAGTGGTAGCTTGTTCACCAAATTCAGGTTGTTTAGGATCTCCAAGCCTCACAAAGGCTAAACAACCCCAAACTCTGAAATAACCTAGATTTGGTTTATGCCCGCCACAACTTATAAGGTACAATTTTAGTCTTTTTGTGTGGCACTCTATTTATCACATGGCAAGCGGTCAAAATAGCCTTGCCCCAAAGATTTGAGGGAGTACCTAAATCAATAAGCATAGCATTCGTCAAGTCAAATTAACGTTCTATTTTTTCTTTCAGCTACGCCATTAGATGAAGGTGAATATAGTGGAGTAGTCTTATGAATAATTCCCAATGACTGAACAAAAGAGTTGAATCCAAGAGATTCATACTCTCGGCCTCTATCACTTTTAATTCTCTTAATCTTTTTACCGAATTGATTTTCCACTTCAAGAAGGAATTCTTTAAATTTCCCAAAAGCATCACTTTTATTTTTTTAATAAATATACGTTTGTGTATTTTGCAAAATCATTAATAAAAGTGATAAAATATCGGTTACCACCCCAAGTTAAAATTCCTTCAAACTCACACAAATCAGTATGAAATAATTCTAGCAATTCGGTATTTTTTTCAACACTTTTATGAGGCCTCTTGGTAATTTTGGCTTTACTTCAAACTTCACATTTTTCAAAATTTTTTGTCACTTTAGGAATTAATCCTAAACTACTCAAGATTTCCACATATTTACTGTTAATATGACACAAGTGAGCATGCCAAAAATTAATAGAAGACAAAGTGTAAGTGGTGTTATAGTAATAATCATAAAATTAATCAGCAAGGAAATTTAAGAGATAAAATTGACATTCATACTCATCTGTATTGTAGAAAGCCACTTTTAGTTCATGTGCCTCATAGTTTTCATCATTCATTTCCTCGATTGGGATTTTGTTTGGGTTCTTCTCGATAAGAACATATACAACTTTTAAAAGACTGAGGTAAAAAAGAACTTTTCATTTCCATCTCTTAAAATGAACTCCCTTGAACTTGAAAGGCCTGTTGAGATCTCCAATTCCATTATTGGTTTATTCTGGTACTTGTTTCATGGTTGATCTCCTTAAAATTGTTGGTGAAAAAACCAGAAAAAATTATATTTTATTGATAAATAATGCAAAGAAAATAAGATACAAATAGATTAGGCCGAGACACGAATATCTCGTTTTCTTTAAGGAGATCAAGCCCACTGCGGTAGGAAGAACCTAATTACCGATGCAGCAGTCACAAAACTATGACTTGTCCCCTCCAGGATACAACAGCTCGACCACTTGTCGTATGGTTCAGGCCAACTCTGCACAAGATGGTGAATCCAAAGCTCCACCAAGAAAAACACCATTCTTTGCTAGTAATCTCTCTTGTGTAGAAAATAGTTGGTGTGTCTGTGTAGAAAAGAGTAGTTGAGAGGAACTATTTATAGGCCACTAGGACTTTACAAAATACATATAAAATAATAATAACCATGAATCTAGAGAAAAGGGAGAGTGTACAAATATTAACTCACCACCTAGTTTATGAATTCTAATTAATCTCCATTCATGAACAAGACAAAAGGTCACCAAAATAATGAATCTTCATTCATGAACAAGACAAAAGGAAGATTCATGAACAAAATATTTAAATAAATAAATAAAAGATATTAAAATGGTTCAACAAGGCCCTTATGCTCCATTACATTAATTTTCTGTGAAATTTGAGAAAAAATATAAATTTTATAATTTGACATAATTATATTAACCTTCCTTACAAAATGAGTATTAACAGTGGTGGCAAAAGGTATGAGAGATGCGACGAAGATGGAAAAATGAGCGAGCGGTTGTGGGAGGGTAGGTGAAGAGATAAGTAAAGGGATGTAGTTACGGCTGTGGTGGTAGGTGATAATTACGAATATTTTATCAATTCAATTTAATTAATTAGTGGTAAAATAAAAATTGAAAAAATTATAATTTTTTTTTAAAGGTTTGATCCTTATAATAAAATAAACTGTAAAATTTCAATTTTATTAATTAAAATTCTAATATTTTAATTTATTTTTAATCTAAACTATGATTTAATTTTATATCATTTTGTAAATATGTGTATTGTAGAAGGACCCGGTCAAAGACATGTTGGCCTATTTTGACAATTGAGTTAAAAGTCAACTTTTTAATTTTTTGATTTTTTTAGGTCACATCACCTCTCTATTTATATATATATATATATATATATATATATATATATATATATATTTACAAAACAAAAAAATGAAAAAAAAAAAAAAAAAAAAAAAGACGATGGGGGAGAAATCGTCACGTAAAATACTATTTTTTGCCATGGTCTTGAAGTTTCCATGGCAAAAAAATTTATTGGATGACGGCGCCATTTACTGTCACAAAAACATAGTTTTTGCAATGATTTTTAAACCGTCGCAAAACGTTTCGTGTCCAATACTTCCTTTTCTAGTAGTGGTGCAGTGCAACACTGGACTCTGTCAAATAAATATAGTTGTTTATTAGTATTGGGGAAATTATCCGTAGGTCCTGTTTGAAATATGTGTACACTATTTAATCCAATAAGCAATGATAAATTTATCACTGATAAAATCTTATCAGTGATAAATTTCATAATCATATACACACACACTCACTTACTAATTCACAAAAACAAATTTAAAAAATATTCAATAGTGATAAATTTATCACTGGTTCAAACAGTGTTTTCTACTTTTACCCCCTACACTCAACACTGTAACTCAAAAATTTCAGTGATAAATTCACAAAAACAAACTTATTATTGGTTTAAACAGTAATAAATTTTAATAATAAATTCACAAAAACAAACTTATCACTGGTTTGAACAAATTTGTCACTAGTTTAAACAAATTTGTTACTGATTTATCACTAATTTAAACAAATTTATCACTAGGATCTTCTCCCAATATGCAAAGAGAGAGTGAGAGAGAGAGAGAGAGAGAGAGAGAGAAGAGACCCGGTAGCAAAGAGCCTAGATCCTAGATCTAGAGGTGGATGCGACGACGAGGGAGGTGGAGGCGGCAGTGGTCGGCAACAATGGTGGAGGTGGAGGCGAAGAAGTCGGTGGCAGTGGCGGTGGCGGTGGCGGTGGAGGCGATGACACCGGTGGAGATGGAAGCAATGGTGAAAGTGGAAGAAGATGCTGGTTGAGGTCGCCGGCAATGACGACAGTGGAGGCGGCGGTGGTTGGCAATGGTGGAGATGGCAATGGTCGCTGATGGAGGAATGTGTAGAGAGAGAGCTTCTTTTTTTTTTTCATTTTCATTTTTCATCTTACAAATCCGGATATAAAACATGAGGGCAAAAATGGAATAAACAAAAATATTCAGGACCTATAGATAAAAGAGTCTTCATTAAGGACCTATTGAGTAATAACCCTTGAAAATAGGACTGGCCCGTAAAAATCCCTTGAAAAAAACCCTAAGAATTAGGCCTTAGTCTCTACCCATTAGGCTAAGTCCACGGGCCGACTTGCGAGCCCATCTGCCTGGCCATGATCTCATTGGGCAAAGTTGGTAGAGCGAGGTTCGGACTTAAAGTTTTGACTATTTTAACTTGATTAAAAAAGTTATCTTTGAAATGATTTTTGTTTTTTTTTTCTTTGGTAGTTGAATTTATAATTATGAAAAAAAAAATTATAATTTAGATATTACATTTTATCTTATTAATTATTTTAATATTTTTTATTTTTATTGACTAAAATAACCAATATATTCCACCCCAAACAGTCCACAGAGAGTTTGGACTCCATTTTTATAACTCAGGCTTCATTTGGCAATTATAATTATGAATAAATTAGTCATTAAAAGATAAAATATGTTAAAAATTAATAAGATAAAATGTTATATTTAAATTATAATCATTTCATTTTTTCTTTTATAAAAATAAAAAACCTATCAAACAAATTTTTTAGTCTCAAACTAAAAAAATTTCAACTCTAAAAAATTAATTAAAAATATTATTGCCAAACAATAACTCAATCCGCTCACTGTGACTATTATGGCAGAGGCCCATGACCTTTTTTATTTTTTTGTTAACTTAATTTTAAATAACGATGAAAGTAGAATTGTAGAATCGTCCAACTCACGTCACGACAAGCCCCATGACTTTGTTTTTTTTTGTTTTTTTTTTTTCTTCTTATTAATTTTTAACGATGAAAATAGAATTGTAGAATCGTCCAACTCACGTACCGACTGGTCGTTGTAGTAATTGAATGTACTAAGCCCTGTTTGTTTTGAGGTGTAATGGATAGGAGGGGATTAAGATAGGGGCGAAGTTATTTGGTGTTATATTTATTTGTAGAGTTGGGGAAGTGATTAGGATGGAGGAGGAAATATAGATGGATGTTGGAAGGGGGAATGGGATGGAGGAGATGGAGGTGGTATTAAAAAAATAGTGAGGGGATTATAATTTTTTTTAATTTTTTTTATTTTTTATATATTGGGAATTTTTTTAAAATATTAATATTTAATTTTTTATATTTTTTTATGAGAAAATTAGTTTAAGGTCCCTCTCCCACTTTTAGTAATGGAAGAGATCCACAATATTATTTTGTGATGTCTAAGGTCCCTTAATCCTATGCCCGTATGTCCAGAGAAATTCCAGTCTATCGCTTTCTCCTTCTACACACATGAACACATTTCTAAGCTCTTCTTCGATACCCAACTTTCTAAATCATCAGCCCTAAACTCAGACCCAAAAAAACCCTCCTCTCTCTCCTTTATCTCTCCTCTCAAAACCATTACTAGATAAAATTTCTTCGATGCCGCCCAACAATCAACCTCATCAGCATGAAACGCCCCTAGTTCTCAGTTCGAATCTCCGTTCCTAGGCGGCTCCACTGCGATTTCGAAGACTCGTCTCTGTTTGGAGGAAATTGTTTGGAGGATTGGAGATGTGGCTTTGGTGTGATTTGAACCCTCCTCTCTGTTTCTCTTAGCGAACGATGCCTTCTCTCTCAATCCTCCAAACAATTCCCTCAAATTCAGTCCGATGCAAGCTCGAATCCACATCTCCAATCGAACAATCTCAATTGATCAATCTTCACGCCTCTTGCTTTTACGAACTCAAGGTTTCAATCACACATATATTTATTTATTTGTAATTGGGTTTCATTTTGTATGTATTGATTGGTTTTAAGCTGTTTTTGTAGACTGCGGTGGTGTTGATTGGAGACGAAGAGGTTCACTTGGTGGCAATGCCGAGCAAGCAGAAGAAATTTTCGTGTTTTTGGTGCTATGCGGTTCCGTCCGTTTTGTATAATGCTTGTGTGGGGATGTTGAATTTACGGTGTCTTTCAATTGTGTTTGATCTGGATGAAACTCTTATTGTTGCCAATACTATGAAGTCGTTTGAAGATCGAATAGAGGCTTTGCAGAGTTAGATTGCACGCGAAACATATCCAATTCTGTCGGGAATGACTGCTGAGATGAAACAATATGTCGATGATCGAGCTTTGTTGAAGCAGTTCACGGAGAGTGATTATGTTTTGGATAATGGGAAGATGTTTAAGGTTCAATTGGAGGGGGTTTCTCCATTATTAGATGGTCACGAGAGGGTTCTTCGGCCTGTTATACGATTACCAGAAAGGAATATAGTCTTGACACAATGAACATGTGGTCAGATTTGAACTTTTTGCTTGCAACTTCCTCGGACATGTCCTAGATACATGGTTAGATGGATTACTTCTCATTCTTTCTTTTCTATTCAACTAATAAAGATTTGATTGGTAAAGGATTTTGAATTTTTTCAGATTTCAATTTTCTCTGGGTTGGTCTAGAGAAATTCCCATAATAAAGATTTGATTGGTAAAGGATTTGGAATTTGATTTCAATTTTTTCAATTTCAATTTTTTCTGATTTCAATTTCAATCTTTATTGGTAAAGGATTTGGAATTTTTTTCTGATTTCAATTTTCTTTGGGTTGGTCCAAAGAAATTCCCATAATAAAGATTTGATTTCAATTTTTTTTTATTACTTCTCATTCTTTCTTTTCTATTCAACTAATAAAGATTTGATTGGTAAAGGATTTGGAATTTTTTCTGATTTCAATTTTCTCTGGGTTGGTTCAATTGGAGGGGGTTCCTCCATTATCAGATGGTTACAAGAGCGTTCTTCGGCCTGTTATACGATTACCAGAAAGGAATATAGTCTTGACACAATGAACATGTGGTCAGATTTGAGCTTTTTGTTGGCAACTTCCTCGGACATGTCCTAGATACGTGGTTAGATGGATTACTTATCATTCTTTCTTTTCTATTCAACTAATAAAGATTTGATTGGTAAAGGATTTGGTAAATCACGATCGCCTGAACTGAATTTTCTCTGGGTTAAAACTAGAGAAATTCTCTGATTTTTTAACTGAATTTTCTTTGAGTTGGTCTAGAGAAATTCTTTGGTTTCGAGCTAGAACATGGAATGCTTAATTTGTATAAAACCCAATATTTGTGAAATCAAATTTTGAAACCCTCTTGTTGAGAAGGAGAGCAATATTGATGTTGTTCGATTTCATCTCTCATTCTCTCCAGAGAAATTCTCATCTAGAGAAATTCGGAAATTTCTCTGGAGAGAATTTCCCATAATTTGCTTGACACCAAGAGTGAAAGCAAGCAAAGCAGCAAATCACAGAGTTATTTGTGAGAAAATTCAACCCTAGAGAAATTTCAAAACATAGAAAATCAAAAAAATTGAACAAACTAGAGAAATTTCAAATATCTCTGGGTTCTAATTTCTCTGGACAGAATTTCTCTGGATCAAATTGAGGGATCTTAAACATTATGAAAATATTAAATATCATTTATACTATAAAGTCTTAATACTAGGGACCCTAAAAAAAAAACCCCTTTTTTTATTTGGTTTATTATTTTATATAAAAATAATTTAACAATTCATACACTAACAACTACCATCAAAACAAATACAATTTTAGTTAATCCCCTCACTATCAATCCTCTCACTAACAATCCTCTCACTATTAATCCTCTCTGAGAGTGTGTTTGTTTGGACGGACTAGATAAGGGGGGATTGTAATACATTGGACTATTAGTCCAGGGATACATTGTCCCCAGACTATTTGGTTGGATTGGATTTGAATCCTATGTTTGTTTAGTCATGGAATTATATGTCTAGAATGGACTATTTTTAGTGAATCTAATGTTTGGTTAGACGGACTGGATAAGGATAAATGTTCAAAAGACTATTTTACCCTTGTAATTTATAATTTTTATTTAATATATAATTTTAAATTTGTAATCTATAATTTATAATTTGACAACACTAAAAAAATTTAATTTATGAGGCCATAATTTTTAATTTATTATTTTCAATTAAATTAAATTTATAATTTATAATTTATATTTTTATTTAATATATAATTTTAAATTAACGACAATAAAAAAATAATTTTATTTAATATATAAATTAAATTTTCAACAACACTAAAAAAAATTAATTTATAAGGCCATAATTTATAATTTATGATTTTTAAATAAATTTAATTTATAATTTAAATTTTTTATTTAATATATAATTTAAATTAACAACACTAAAAAATAATTTTATTTAATATGTAAATTTAATTTTTTAACAACACTAAAAAAATTTAATTTATAAGGCCATAATTTTTAATTTATTATTTTAAATTAAATTAAATTTATAATTTATAATTTAAATTTTTTATTTAATATATAATTTTAAATTAACAACACTAAAAAAATAATTTATAAATGTTCAAAAGACTATGTTACTATTTTCTAATTGTTTACTAAGTAATAGAATGGAGGGTAAAATGGACATTTCACAAAATAATCTCATAGGATACCAATCCCATGGTTTCTATCCCACCTTCCCCCATGGGATAGGATAGTCCCATATTTGTGGGACTAATAGTCCGAAGAGACTATTAGTCCGGAGCAAAATTTTTCAAACAAACAATGGACTATTAGTCCGGTGGGATTAATAGTTCAATCCCATATCCTAATCCTTCAAAACAAACACACCCTCACTATGAATTCCCTCCATTCTACCTCTGAAAACAAACGGGGCCTAAAGGGTTTCCATATTCAATTATGATAGAGACGTCCATACATACATAATTCCCACAACTCTCACTCTCATTCTAATCACTTATAATATGAGATTTACATATATAAGAGTGGACCCCACACACATATCAAGGGCCAAAATCAAATTAAGGGTCATGAAATCCTAAAAAAAGAGAATCCCAAACATTTTTGTTTCCATATTATAGCCCTCCCCCCCTCCAAAAAAAAAAAGTGTTTCCACTACTTTTTATTAGAAAAATTCACTTATAAATCTCATCTTAAAAAATGGTGCTCCAATTAATCTTAATAGTTTTTTTTATACCAATTAGTCTCATTAATTTTAAAAAGGTAAATTTAATATATTATTTGAAAATTATATTTACAGTTATACATTTATTTTTATTTGTAGACCGCCCGAACTTCCCCCGCGCTCCCCCCTTTCGGAGAGGGCGCAGATTGGGTTCTAGCTATTACAATTCGGACTCCTATCACGGTTCTGAATCTAATTTCACAAAGTGCAATGTAAGACTGATAAATCACCAAAGAGTCCAAATCTGGCAAATCGTCTTGGAAAATCAATTTTAATAAAAAAGCGCCAAACATGGACTGCTTTGCCAGATTTCAGAGTCGCCACCTAAATATTTTATTTTGGGAAATTTAGGAAACCCTGACTCGTGCCTAAGGCCACGTGTCCGTCATCACCAAAGTTGCCTCGGCGAGGGAACTTGGGTACGAGGAGGGAATGTCATGAAATGAGTACCCCCGCCCGCCCATCCAATCAAAGATCGGCCTCTACTAACATGATATGTTGTTTTTGAAAGCACATGCGTTCTTATTCCGTTTTATTAGCTAGCTTACTATGTGATGTGCACAGCATACAAGTATAGACTAAATCGCCTGATTTAGAACAAAACATCTCATACTTGTTTTTCGAAAATGGTTTGAAGTTGCTACCCTTAAGTAGGCTAAGTCGCGGATTTTCCACTCTCAAATGGGCTTAGAAAACATGATTTTGCCACTCTAAGTGGGCTTAAAACGCACATTTTGATGAATTGTTCCAATTTAAGCAATGAAACCTTCATCCATAGGCACTTATGCAGTTAAACACTTAAGCAGTTAGCTTCATGGCAAGCATGTTATCATGACAGTCACTTACACACATGCAAAGATGCTAAAGCGTAAACACTTACAGTGTACTCCGAGTCAAAACGGAAACCAATTAGAAATCAATGCATGATCCTAATTATACAAGATGCCTAATGCAACACATGTAAAATGCAACTAAAATGGGCTCGGCTAGCTAAGATGGCATATGAATGCAACACTTGATAACACTTATTCAAATAGGCATTGAAATACAATGCAGTTTGAATGATGCGCCAAACCCGGTGCATGCAATACGAATGAATGATGCACGCATGCAAAGCATAAGTATGCTAATTGAAACATGCCCTAAAACTAACCATCAAAAGCTGATAAGTAAAAGGGAGAAAAACGTGGGGTTAGAAAACATTCACACACACGCACACTTATTACAACATTTTCCCTCTCGACGGAGGGCCCGAATAAATCAACTAACTAGCTACGCTAAGCTAATTAATTACAAACCGAATTGAAACTAGCTATATTAAGCTAATTAAAATATTACAAAGATGAAATAAATTAGCTAAATACATTAACTAATTAATTACAAAATCAGCAAATTAACTAGCTAAACAAAGCAGTTAAAATGGCCTCGAGGGGAGGGAGATATGCATGCTCGATTGCCTCGCTCAGAAATCCATTGCCATGCCACCAATTACCTTTATTTGCACTCTTTTGGACTTCTGAAAATTGTGCCAACTCCCAGATTGATTTTGACCCATCTCAGGAACATGCTGAGGAATGATCGGCCAGAGATGGTGGCCATCGGCCAGAGTTGATGGCCATCGGCCACTTCTGATAGCCGATCGGCAGCCTTGGTGGTCGGTCGGCTGCTTTGATGGCCGATCGGCCAGTACTTCCTGTAATTTCTCCTTTTGCTGCAACAGAGCACAAACAGGGGCATGGCAGTGTATTTGTAAGGGAATGTGTGTACCACCACACTCCTTATCATGCCTCAAGCTCAAAGGAGTGTGGTACTCGACTCTCGGGCCACCAACCGAGCACCGCAATGCACGATGGCCGAGAAGCCAAGTTTGTACAAGTCAATAAATGCACAAATAGACTCGATGGGCCTCCATCCTATCATGCGTGATCAAGGGTGTCGGCGACTAAGAAATGAGGCACGTTTCATCACTTTGAGTATGAAACGTCCCTCGTTTCTCGTATTTGGATTAACGTCCGATCCAAACACACGCAATGCAACAAAAACATGTTATCTTGGCATGTTTTACTTCAATTCAATTTGTTTACTCATTTTAGATTACCAATTAATCCTTTAACCGGCTAAGTCCAAAAGTGAGAAGTCCTCTAAATGGAAAGACAGACTAAGCCACAAGCATCTTGAACATGAAAGAAGCATCATGCCGTTGGTTAGTAGAAACCCTCAAGAGAAGGCTTAAACCATTAGGCATGAACGCCTCGATTTTGTGCTCAAACTAACAAAGGGCTTAAAACCTCTTTCAAAGTGATATAACAAATGAAGAATGGGATGTAATCACATATATTCCAGCACTGAAATAGTATGCTAAATGACATCAACACACGAAAATGATGCATGCAAGGCATACTCGGAGTCGAAAGCATTGAAACTAGCAAAGAGCATAGCACTATAGGCATACAATACTGAGCCTAAATGACCAAACCAACCTTGGACAGAGGTTAAATATGCCAAAACAGTGGCTGAAATATGCTAAGATCAAGGCATATAACACAAGGAAAACATGCTCATTTGATGGCTCGCAAACAAGGCATGAAGATTCAACTCTCAAACACATTGAAGGAGTGGAAAATGTGAGAGTGTGACAATGACATGCTCTGAAATTACATGCCAAGTGATGCCATATCATGCACACATCACAAATATAGCATGATAGTGGTCTCAAAACTCAAGACTGATGAAGCCAATTACACTAGAGCTATACAAAGGAAGCCATGCATGACCAAGACCACTTGGAACAGAGTTTAAGCATGCTAAATCAAGGCCAAAAGCATTCTGAAACAGAGCTAAAGCAAACTAGAATTAGAGGCATAAAGCATGATGCATGTTAAGCCTACAAAGAGGGATTGCACTACAAGTACAAAAACCAAGCACGAGGTGTCCCCTCCAACTAAAATCAGAGTTAAAGCATGGCAAATAATGGCTAAGAACATGCTTGAACTAAGAAAATTCAAGGCACAAAGACATGCTACTTTGCAAGGCCACAAGTAGGATTACACTACAAGTGCAATAAGCATGCAAGAGGTGACCAAGATAGTCAAAAACAGAGTTATGGAAGGTCTTAAAAGTCACAAAAATGAGCCTAAACAAAGCCACAAAGAAGTAAAAACACATGCTCGTTTGGTTGGCCATCAACACATGCAAACAAGAGAAGAGGAGGAGGGACCACCCCCACCTATTTGGGACCTCAAAACATGGTTTTTGTCACTGAAAAACCTCTGAGTTTTAGTGGTAAAAAGGCCCAAAAAGTTGGATTTGAAGGTGGTGAGAAGTTATACAAAAGGCCTCACAAGCCAAGGAACAAAAAGGGAGAACAACCCCCTAGCCAAACAAGGCACAAACCAACACTTTTAGGAATGAAAAATAGAAGAAAAATAGAGGTTTTTGTAGTTCAACACCACCCCAAAAACAGCCCCAAAGTAGTCGAAAACTATGGCAAAACAATAGTGCACAAAGAGCTTAAAAGGGATAAGGGGCTACCTTTGAAGCACAGCAGCAAATCAGCCTCTTTTCTGAGCCAAACAACCTTCCAACAGCCCAAAAATAGGTTCCAAGGGACCTTAGCCCAATGGTGATCAACTTTGATGAAGGAAGTGTATGCAAATATATAAGGAATTCTCACTTTCAAGCCTAAAACAAGAGAAGAAGAGGAGGAGAATTCTAGAGAGATGGGAGAATTTGCTCACAAAGCTTCTAGAGAGAGAGGATTCTAGAGTGAGAATCTTTCAAATTTTCTCTAAGCCTTCAAAATGTTCTAACCCCCTTGAATATATGAGATATGGCTTCATATATAGCAAAAAATAAGAGCTTGGTCGAAATATCTGAGTTAGGACAGGTGACACAACCTGGAAACTGCTGGAGGTCAAAATATCTTCAAAAATTCTGAGTTTGGGCCACTCTTGGCCGGCCGTCCATCTTTTGGGCCGACCTGCTACTTGTGATGGCCGACCGGCCGTCTCCATGGCCGACTGTGCACATTTGTGGCCGACTGCAAATTCTGCTCCGCAGGTCCGACTTCAAATGGGCATAACTCCTTCATCTAGACTCCTTTGCAGGTCAGTCTTGTGTCTAAAATGAAGCCCCGGAAGTAATATTTCCAATGGTGGTAGCCTCACCTCAAAATTCCAAGTGTACTAAGAGATATCCCTTTTTTAGTGAAGACTACTCATGTCCGGCTCAATCAGATTGATGCCTAACTTCAACCAACCATATCTTCCCCATCCGGACTTTGTTTTAGGAGATTCTTGAGTGTAAAATGAAGCTCCGAAAGTCTTATTTTCAACGGTGGTGGAATCATAGCTTAAATTCAAGTATACAAAAGGATAGACCCGATTTAGTGAGAACTGCTCGTCTCACTTTTAACGATTCATACCCAACTTCTTCCTCAACTAGGTTTCTTCCCTCCATTCCTCTTTTCTTCAACTTCAAACCCATAAATAAGGTGTTTTGAAATATTTTTCAGAGATTTCATCTCTCTTTCGTTCATTTCCACTTTGTCCTTGCTCGATTTGCCGAAAAATGCAACATTTATCAAAATGCGAGCGTCGGAACATCGCAGAAACTTTGTTTCAAAAATGTTTTGAAAGAGAGGGTTTTAAGGTCTAAAATCTTTGGTCAAAATAGTTTTAGTCCAAAAATGGGGTGTAATGTTGGGATTTGGCTCTCTCCTTGCCGTAGAAATTGAAAATTTGCACTGCACACCTCATCACCAAGTAAACAATCAGTAGCGCCCAAGTCTTAAGGGCGGTAAAAAATGGGGTGTCTACACTATTATATTTTCTTCTTTTATTTTTTTTTTCTTTTGTACTAGAAAGGTGAGATACACAACTTATGAGAATCAAATTCGGGGTGAATTTTTATATGAGAATTTTTTTTTATTTGGAATGAATTGAAATATAAATTTTTTCAAACATTTCAAAAGGAGTATAAAAATGACTTGAAATATGTGATTAATTCTTCAAACATTTCAAAATGATGAGAGATTCTTCAAATATTTTAAAAAAAGTACAAAAATTGCTTCGTAAGTTTTGAACAAATGTATAATTTCAATCTGTAACACTCCAATGTACACTCAAACATAACACTCCAATGTAACATTTCAAAAAAAATCCTTAATATACTTTTTCTAGACGTAACACTCCATGTAACACTTTAAAAAAAACTCCTTAATGTAATACTCCAATGTAACACAGAAAAAAATTCCTTAGTGTAATTTCCCAAACGTAACACTTTGATGTAACACTTCAAAAAAAGGATGTGAGATTTTTCAAACAATTCCAAAAGGGTGTGAGATTCTTTAAACCATTCCAAAAAAAAGTATAAAAATTCCTTAGTAAATTTTGGGTAAATGTATAATTTCAAACTATGAGTGTTACGTTTGAAAAAAATACACTAAGTAATTTTTTAGTATTTTTATGTGTGTTACATTAAAGTGTTACGCTTGAGATTACATTGATTGGAGTGTTACATTTGAAAAAAATTCATTAAAGAGTTTTTTTGTGTGTTATATTGGAGTGTTACGTTTCTGAAAAGTTTGGAATGTTACATTGTTACGTTTGAAAAAAGTACACTATAAGGAGCTTTCTAATATATTACATTAGAGTACTATGTTATTGGAATGTTATATTAGAGTGTTGTGTTCTTATTTGTAATGTGAGATTTGTTCCAGAAGAAGAGAAAATCCAAAACTCCATAGTATAGATTACCCAAATGTGTAATTTCACATTTGGAGAAACCCACTTTTATCTCTCAAAAATTAAAATCAAACATGTAAGTGATTATTTTTTTGTATAATTTCTACCGCAATAAGACTTTTGAATTCATAAACAATTCACAAAATCATAATTTAAAATTTATCGATACTTCACCTAATTTCATTTCAGCTGATGATGATTCCATCCATGGCCAAAGGTGGAGAAGCACAATTTCGACATGAACCATTAAAGGCCCCATCTGAGGAGACCCATGTGAGTTTGAGTTACATGTATCAGTACATATATATATATATATATAATCATGCATTGTTCCTTGTTTTTATATAGCATCTTGGGGAATTTTATAAAACACTCCTTCTGGGAGTGTATCCTATTTTAGTTATGATATTTATAGTATTTAATTATGACATATTGTAATTTTAATTATTGATTACTAAAAGAAAAAAATACGAGTGTCAAAAGAATTTTGAGGACAAGCTGAATATTTGCATAACTAAAAAAAAAAATAATAATTTACAATTTATTAACTAAATATGTTCAATTTATATATATATATAGATAGATAGATTATCAGAAGTTGAACTAAAAAAATTTACCATTTAGTAGAATGGATTGGTGAAATGTTCATTTTTTATGCGTGCATATGGTATAAGATCCAATGATTGATTTACTCTGGTTATAAGAATATGATTAATAAAATATATTGATGTAAAGGATAAATTATTGTTTTAAATTTTATTATTATTTTTATTTTACTGTTGTTCTTTTTCTATATATACTTTTTCTTTTTCTCACACGTTATTATCACTCGTTGCCCACCATTGCTGACGACTAGCTGAAAAAGTTGTCGTAAAGTCACACATATAGGTGCACGTGGAATGGATAAGTGGACAAATAGGCAAACAAATAAGTAGATGGACACATGGACAGGAATAGGTATTATGGTTTTTTAAATTGTTGTTGTCTTTATGGACAAAAAATAATAAAATTTGGTAGGGGTGAGAATAGTTTAGATTGATTCAAATTAAGGTACAATTAGAATTAATTTGTTATTTACGGTTCTTAAAAAACTAGAACCAATTTAATTCGTTTAAATTATGGAACTAATCCGAACCAATCCATTTAAACACGGATTAGATCGGTTTAGGACTATGAATTCACATAATTAAATAACAAAAAAATATAGAACATTTTAATTTCATAAAAACATAAATATAGCATCAAACAAAAGCAATAAACAAAAGTAACAAATAAAAGTGAAAAATCTAGAAATCCCCTAGATATTGATTTGTGATTATGTATCAATTTTATCCAGTAAATAGCAATCCCAATCAAACAATCAAGACAAATCAACACAATGATTTTAACATGGAAAAACCAATATCGAAGCGCCTCCAATTGTGATAAAAAAAATCACGGACAAAAGTTACAAAACAATTCACTAAGAAGACAAAAGGAATTACATAAGTGTACTCTCAATTACCTAGAGAATCCATGCCCGAACTGAACCGACCCCTATATGCCTATTCCATCATGGTCTTCACTTCAGAATTGTCTTGCCCAACGTTGAATCCACAACGCCAATGTCGAATCCACAATGATGAACCACTCCAGAATCCACTAAAACTTCAAGTCCAAATTCAACGGAATCCACTGAAAAACAACTCTCTTTTTTGTATTGAATAAATAAAACAAACAAACCCTTTGATATAATTCACTCAATTCATGATTAAACTCTCATAGATATCAAAGGAAACAAGCAAAGAAGCCTTAGAGGAAAACCCTAATACCCAATAATAAGATTTGGAAGTCATACTCTAAAATCGGATTGAAATATATATTTATAGAAAACAGATCCGCGATCTCCACTCGAGCGCAAGAATGGTCGCTCGAGCGAATCTACGCTCGAGCGCAGGAATGACCGTTCGAGCGGAAAAAAATAACTCCCAGTACTTTTGCAGGCGAGTGAAACTTTTGAAAGGTCGCGATTTTCGCTCGAGCGCAGGAATGGCCGCTTGAGTGGACAAATAACTTCGACTGCAATTTTCCTTTTTGCCCCGACATAGTCAGCAAAGTGGCAAACATGATAAGACTTCAGATCACAAACTCCTCTGCAAGGCACAATTCGGGTTGGATTCGCATCTAAATACTCATAGCCTCGTTAAATAAAAGATCGAATAAAATTACAACTGAAAAGAATTTTGTCAAACAGGATTGCCAAGAATAAAAACCTAACAAAAAGTAATAAAATTGGATACACATTACACAAAGCAGAGTTCTCCTTTATATTAAAACTAAACATAACATCAAACAAAAGTAATAAGAAAACTGGTTTAACTTTTATATGGAATAATGATATTATGTGGGAGGGTCTATAGTATAAATATAGACTATTTGTATACGGTCCAGATCGGTTCAAATCCGGAACCGATTCGTTGCCTACAGATTTTTAAATTTTCAATCCGGAACTGAACCACAGAATCAAAAAACCTATCCAAACCTACAGAATTGAACTGGGCCGGATCGGATTACAGATTATACGGATATCTTGCTTCATCCTAAAATTTGGAGCAATTATCCTAAAAATTTGAAAATTTAGACTTCCAGTCCAAGCGCCCACCATTTTTTACCACTAAACACAAAGTCAATTGATCTCATGTATTTTTATTATTGTGATTTTACTACTTTTATGTATAGTGTGGGGATATATTTTATGAGTCCCAACACGTGGCCAAGGTGACGCCAACGTGTCAGCCGAGGTGCCACGTGTCCAGGTCATGACGTCGAGGTGATCTCGGCAAAGCCGAGGTTATCTTCGAAGATATCGGAATCCGAGATAAGCAGATAAGGCATGAGAGTCTTAAGAATGACGAAAGATTTTAGCATGGATAAGGATAACACTCATAGGGAGTTTATCTTTATCTCTTGGAGAGTCGAGAATAAGCACTGAGTAAGAGTCCATTGAAGCTAGGCTTCTAGTGGAATAAGGATTGAGTTAACTATAAAACAGAGGCACCCCCAATGGGTCTAAGGTACGCAATTTATATTCTGAATAGTGAGTTTAGCACTATTGATTATCTTTGAGAGATATACTAACTTGATCATCGGAGTGCCCCTGGGTGGAAGAACCATCGTCGGAATCTTCTCTTTCTATTGCAGGTCAGCCAGGTGTCACTCACACATATAGTAATAATTTTTTTTTTTCTCGGGCATCAAATATTAGCTAGATTCTATTATATATAATAATAATTTTATTTTGGAATTCTATTTTGCTTTGATATCAAACACGGTGGGTTTTAACTAGGTAATTGTGTTTTTGGGCAATCTATATGGTTGTTGCAGATGTGAAAAGCCAAAAAGCAAAGGCGTTCGCAAGTGACTCTGGAATTGGTCCCAAAACAAATGGATAAAGTTTAATTCCCCTTCAATAATAATAATAATTAATATTTATGAGAAATTACAATATTTGTAGAATAAATTTCCAAATACTTACCGTCACTAGCAAACCAAATCATTAGGTAAACCAGGAAGATATCAGCAAAAGTCAAACTAAAAACATCTGAATTTACAAAACGCTCATTCAAATATTTTATTTTGTGCTTTCCCTCTCCAATAAATTTCAAACAAAAACAATATATCATGGTGTGCCTTAAAGTTATCCTTTGTTTGTTCCTTAGATTCTTTGAAGAAATAAATAAATTTCTTGTGATTTGTTACTATAATGCATGAATGACATGAGATGAATGAAGAAATGTGAATTATTTGAATTATTCAGTTAGTTCAAGGCACATATGAACACAGCTATAGAGTTATTAGTCAAATTTGAGCCACTTCCATTGCAAGATATCATTTTACATTTTCAAATGTATTAGAATGGAAAATTTTATTATACACATTTCATAACAAAAGTGCATATTGTTTTTAAACATTGAATTCCAAACAACAAATATGTTCCACTACAATAAATTAAAGTTTTAGAGACAAAAATATTAGGACAAAATTTCTTTTTAGAAACTAAATATTTTAGTTGCAAAAACTATTATTTTTGTATTTTTAGCGATAAAATTAGACATTTAGTAATGAACTACTATCCTTCAGACAATAATTTGTTTCAAAAAGTATACTTTTATGGCACAAAATTGTATTTATTAGGGAAATTTTCAATTTTTTGTCAATAAAGATCACTTATTTTGAATTTTTGGGGTGATTTCTTAATGACAACTTACATGATGAAAGGAGTTGGTCTACTAATATTTTTTGTAACAAATTAATTTTTTTATTTTTGAGGACTAAAAATTTAATTATAAAACTCATATATGTTGTAGGGCATTGAGCATTGATAAATTAAATCATAACTAACAATATTTTAAAATATAATCAAAACCCACTTTGATTATAAAACTACCACAATGGGGTCATAGCCACTACCACTTTTGAACATAAACTACAGACCACAAACAATCATAATCAATTATAATTTGACCATTTTGGCCGTAACCAAACAATTTGTGACTAATTTAGATCACATTAATTCACATATTATGCACTGTGTATTATAGTACGACGCATAAAAAAATATTATGGAAAAAGCTACAAATAGACACATATCACATGCTGTTATAAAATTAAAAAAATATAAAAATTCAAGAGAAAATGTGCGGAGTTTTCAATTTTATTTCGCTTAAACATACTTTGTAATGTCGCCAAAGTCATTCACCATATGATTAGTTTTGATTCTAAATTTTTTAATGATACTAGTTGCGAAGTTTCCAATTTTAATTCGCTTAAACATACTTTGTAACGTCTCCCAAGTCAGTTACCATTTTGAATTGGGAAGTTTCTATTTTGTTTGACAATTAACTATTTTAGTTAAAAAATCAAAAGGTTATTAGGATCCGTTTGGGAATAAGGCTATTTTAGCTTAAAAATCAAGAAGTCATTAAAAAAAATCAAAAAGTCAAAAAAAAAAATTAACTCATAAAAAAGTCAAAGACTTCCTCATTTCATTCCATTTTTCGTATGTTTTTCATAAAAAACTAAAAAGTTCTTCTCAAACACAATTTATTTTTGTCACCTTATATTTTATTTAAAAAAATTAAAAGTAAAATGCCACTGAAAATAAATTTGGGGAATTTTGGCATTTTTAGTAGCCTAATCTAAGTATTTGTGTTTGTGTGGATTCACTAATTAGAACACACTATAAACTTTTACAATGACAAACGTTACTCTATGAGGCCCTTATGCTCCATTACATTAATATCCCGTAAAATTTGAGAAAAATACAAATTTTATAATTTGACATCATTATATCAACGTTCCATACAAAATGAGTTTTGATAGTGGTGGGAAAGGGTTCCTTACAAAATGAGTTTTGATAGCGGTGGGCATGAGAGCTGTGACGATGATGGAAAAATGAGTGATTGGGAGGGAGTGGAGGCGAAGATATAGTTAAGGTTAAGGGGAGGGAATTACTGTTGACGTTGGGTGGGGCTGCAATGGAAGCGGATAATTACAAATATTTTGGAGGAAATGTTATTTTGTCTTCTAAATTTTTAGGTATTTTTTAATTTAATCCCTAGATTTTGTGTAATATAAATTTGCTTTTTAACTTTCAAAATTTTGATTAATTTGACCATTGTTGTCACATTCTGTCTAGAATCAAATAGAACTTACTGACGTGGTACCAAATCTTATTTGGAATTTTATTTTACTACCCAAACTATATTTTAAAAATTAATTAGCCTCCCAAATATTAAAAAAAAAATATTTGATATTTAATTAATAATTTTTTATTTTGAGAAAAAATTAAATTTTAAATGCAAAATTGAGTATTAGTCCCGATGAGTATTCTTTAGACATCAATTGAAATTAAAATTTTTTTCCCACTCAATTTTGAAATTACTATTAGACGATCAATTTTATTGAAATTAATTTAGGGAATAAACTAGTTACAATTATGCGTGCGAACACACATAGAGTAGCCAATAAATTTTCGACTCAATAAGTTTCTCCAAGATTGAATCGAGATAATTTGAGACCTATGAAACACACGTATGGGTATGAGTACAGGTACTGGTACGATAAAGGTACATTGATATACAGTAAAATTTTTTTAAAAAAAAGAAGGTACGAGTACAGTTTGATACCTTTGCAAAAAAAATATTTATTTTTAATATGGAATAATACAAAAATTGATTAAATGGTTTAATTTGTTAAGATCCAACATACAATTGACATTTAATGCCAACAGTATAGGTATAAGATAAACCAAAATTAAATGTCATTATATTAAATAACTTACAAATCATAACTTAATTTTAAAATCAAAGCATAACATTAAAAATGAAAAAGAATGTCTAATAAAAAGAATTTTATTTCTGTAGTAAATGAAAATAATATTTCAACTGAGGTACGACATGGCTTGTATATATACTAGGTATATCCGGGTATGCCAACAATTAAGAAGAAAAAATTTGAGTATGTATTTTGTGTACCCGATACGTATTGTCGAAGTACCCATACTTTATAGTCTCAAGATAATTCTAAATAAAGATTTTTTTTTTGTGCAAAATATATAATATTTAAAATTTAAAATTTTCATTATTGAGATAAAAAAATTAGTCATTAAATATTTAAATTTATTTTTTGTAATACTTGGGGGGCTAATTGATTTTTTGTTAGAAATGGTTTTGGAAAAATCAGATTTTTCTTCAATTTTGGTCTAATTTTTAGGTGGGACCCATGCGTCAAAGTTGGCGGGTCTAAGTGGTAATGGGTTCTATGTCGCGTTGTGATTCACGTAGTATATTTGGTTGCTCAAAACCATTATTGGGTGAATGGGAAATTGAAGCCAAAGAGAGCTCTATGGAAATGGTATATTGGTGAAGTTTCCTTAAAGGTTTGAACTAAAGGTTTGTCCCACGTTGGCTTGGTGGGCAAACTTTTGTGGGTTCATAAAGCTTGAGTTTGCAACTTGGGGAGGGTCCCAAGGGACACCCCAACTTTGTAGAAGAGAGAGGTTATGGGTAAAGTGGGCTAGATCCATTGGACCTAAAAATAAACACACACGCGCTGCCTCCGCCATTCGGTCCGTCAAGCGGGCTGGCCTGGGCGTTGGTGCGTAGTGTGAGATTAGGTTGGGCTTGTTCGGCCTAATACTTATCTGTTTGGGCCAAAAACATTTGAATTTATTTCTTTTTTTTTGGAAAATAAATTTGGGCCAATTTTTGAATTAAAATTTTCAATTGGTAAAATTCAAAAATGTTGCTTGCACCTCTTCAAATTTTCTGTATAGGTTTTTACCTGTCCAAACAGATTCAGATCTGTTCATATTAAGCCAACAAATTCCTTAACTATTTACTCAAACCGAACAGGTTTGATTCAAAACCGAACAGGTTTTATACCTGCTTAAACAGGTTTGCTACTTGTTGAGTTCAAATTGAAAAGCCACGAATTCATCTATAAACCCGAACAGGTAAAACCAAACAGGTTTTATACCTGCTCTGATACCACTCTGTCACGACCCAAACCCGCCCCTATAGGTTTAGCATCGTAACCGGCCAGTAATCCGTCGATTACCGAAGGCCTCTTAACAGATAAGCACAAAATAAGAGGCTGCGGAAGCAATTATACAAAATAGACAAGGTCCAATGAGCTGTGATAACGTACATGGGATAGAAAATTCAAAACTTATATATATATATACATAAGCATGCCAGTCAAAGGACACCAATATTTACAAATATCTACAGAAGTGTACTTCCCATGACCTGACTTTACAAACAGTCACAGAGACTAGCATAAGTACAAAAACAGCCATGCAACTATACTGTGATCGGAACCTCCTCGGGAGGCACAACGGTTGGCTGACAAAAACAGAACTCGAGGCCGTCAACTCTGGCCCTGGTCACATGCCGGCTCACCTACATACATAATATAAACTGTGAGTGAAGGCCCAGTGAACAATAACAGAGTAAAGGGGTTGCAATGAATGAGTCTATACAGATTCAGAAATCATAATTCAGTTTTGTATCAAATTCATAGTTTGCCCAGATCATATACAGAAATCATGAGTCATGCTTACATTTACATGATACATCCATTAGCATTAACAGAACATATACAAACACGTAAGGGTTACTAATAATCAGTTCCATAAAGAAACCTCCGGATCCGGGTAACAGAGAACAGATACGCTGAGCCCCGGTGAGGGAGCCTCTGGTACGGGTAACAGAGTGCAGATAGATTAAGTTCCATAAAGGAACCTCCGATACCGGGTAACAGCCAACAGATATCACATGATGCTAAAGATGTCACGAATACATATCAGAAATTGGACAATCATTCATTGTACATAACATATCATTTTGGAAAACAGATCTTATTTTATCAGACAGAAAACAGATACAGTTGAACATAATTTTACTAAGTTATTACTCACAGTTGGCCTTGAGACAGACAGACGGAGCAGATTAGTCAAACAGTACGTGGCACGTGACCTACATAACACATAGCAGACACACACTTGAAACACACAATCTAATTGTACATAATTTACTTCGTTGGCTCTTAATGTGTTTCTAACCCTTAATCCTCACTATAGAGTCTTAAATATGGCCTAGGAATGCCTAGGATGGAATGAGGATGTAAAAATGCCTTGGAAAACATTTTTCAAAACTTGCTGAAAACAGGAGTCTCGTTCGAGCGTGACTTTCTTCGCTCGAGCGAGCTTACCAAAACAGAGGGGTCGCTCGAGCGTAAACTCCTTCACTAAAGCGGTTTATAAAAATGCAGAAGTACTGGTTGTTGAAAATCCCCGCTTGATGCTCGTTCGATGCTCGCTCGAGAGTAGGTCTCTTCGCTCGAGCGTGCGTCTGCATGCACCAAAAACCTGAGAGCTTGCAATCTACGCTTGAGCCAGCACTCCTTTGCTCGAGCGGAGCTCTGAAAAAAAGGTGGTCGCTCATCGCGTGGAATCCTTCGCTCGAGCGAGGAAGCCAAAATCTAGAATTTCCAGATTTGCCTTCAAAGCTCAAACCAAGAATTCAACACACCAAAACTCAACCTTTTGAGCCAATTTTCTAGAAAACACTTGAAAACCAACAATATACTATGTTTTGAAGATCATTTGTAAAATCAAGCCCAAAGGTGAGACAATTGATAAGATTTGAGCTCAAAACATGGTGGACTCATGGACTATAACCCAAATATGGACATGCATGTGGGGAATTCATGAAAACATCTTCAAAACTCAAGACCAAATGTAAGATTTGAGCTCAAAACATGGTGAATTCGTGGACTATAACCCAAATATGGACATGCATGTGGGGAATTCCTGAAAACATCTTCAAAACTCAATAATGTGCACATGCATGCATGAATTACTACTCAATTCAACATTTAAACCAATTCTTAACTTTAATCTTCAATTTTACCATGGACCATGCAAGGTATAACTTAAATTCACAATAAAAAAGATGATTTTCCTACACCTTGAGTCTTCAATTCCAAGTATGGAGGCTCAATTATGCAATTCTTCTACAAGTCCTCCAATTTCCAAGCAAAATCTTGTTGAAACGAAGTTTTTCCCTATCTCCTACTCTCTCCCACGGTTTGGTCTCTTAATGGATGATGAAAAGATGCAACAAATGTATGAATCAATCCCAAGGTTGCCTTAGGTAATGGGCCACTCAATGGCAATTTGGTAATAAACTTAACTAATGTAATTTAATGTTATTTAATCTAATTTAATCAAACGAAATCAAATTTTAATTAAACCTACCATAAAATCACATACATTCTTACTAGTATAAAACACAAATCAATTTATGAATCGGTCGCCGATAAGGCTTTCAATTCGTAGTTTAAAGTCAAAGACATGAGCAGGTCAGTTTATCGCAAACAGATAGAAACACAAAAATAATGCAATACACATGTAAATTAATCCCAAATCCTTCCTAAATTACCATTAGACATAATTAAGTACGGATTAACGTTAATCAAAAGTTGGGGTTGTTACAATTATTCACTGTTGATCGTTTTATCCTGGAAGATAGACGTCTGCAGTTTGAAAGCGCTGTGAAGAGGAAGAATTTGTCTTAAGGACACAGTGTTAAACACTGAACTTGATCAAAATTTAGTTCGAGAAATTAATTAGGTAAATAATTAATTCATTTGTTGTTTTATTTTATTTATTGGTTTGATTTTTGTAATCAAACGATATCTCTCATTTCCTTTATTTCTTTTGTGTTTTGTTTGGTGTCAAGTACACAAACATAATTTATTCGTAATACAGTGAAGATTGTCCAACAATCTTAAGACAGAATTATTTTTGGTGTCTTCATTGTATTTATTTTTCTGTACTTTCACAAAGTGATATTTTGGTTGAAAAATACAAATAGTAGTAATATACTGTTTATTTTCTTTGACAACTAATAGTAATATACTGGTATCATTAACAATTTTAGAATATTAATTTGCGTAGCAGTGATACAGAAAATTATTGTGTAGTATTTTATTTTTCTGGTTTTAGTAACTAGAAAAGTAAAATTATTTTGTGTTATAATTTATTTTCTGGTTTGAGTAACTAGAAAATTAATTTGTAGTTTGATTTTTTCTGATTTTTTGTAATCAGATATTACGACTGCTGAAAGTAGTACTCCAAATCTGATTGTTACAATGACTCCGGTCCCTATCCAGAATCATGTTCAAGTTCCTATAAATCATGGAGAAAAACCAGAAAAATTTAATGGCACTGAGTTTAAGAGATGGTAGCAGAAAATATTGTTTTATCTTACAACTCTGAATCTTGCCCGGTTTCTTCGTGAAGAGGCTCTAGTACTTAGAGAGGATGAAAGTGATCGGCAAGTTGTTGCCACTGTAGACGTTTGGAAACATTCTGATTTTCTGTGCAGAAACTATATCCTCAATGGCTTAGACAATATGTTGTATAATGTTTACAGTCCTTTGAAAATAGCAAAAGAATTGTGGGATTCTTTAGAGAAAAAATACAAGACAGAGGATGCTGGCACAAAGAAATTTGTTGTCGATAAATTTCTGGACTTTATTATGGTAGACTCCCAATCGGTAATTTCTCAAGTTCAAAGTTTTCAATTAATTTTGCATGATATTCATGCTGAAGGTATGTCTCTAAGCAAGTCTTTGCAAGTCGCTGCGTTAGTGGAAAAATTACCACTGGCTTGGAAAAATTTTAAAAATTATTTAAAACATAAACGCAAAGAGATGACCTTAGATGAACTTATTGTAAGACTGAGAATTGAGGAAGATAACCGGAAGGATAAAAAGAAGAATGGTAAAAATCTCATTTAGTTCAAGGCTAATGTGGTTGAACATGTGCCAAAACCATATAACAAATAGAGAAAGTTTTCTGGAGATGGTCCTAAACAAGGAGACAACAATAGCAATAAGAAATTCAAAGGAAAATGCTATAATTGTGGCAAAACTGGACATCGCGTTTCTGATTGCCACTGCCCAAAGAAGGATCGCAGTACAAGCAAGAAGACTACCAATCAAGCCAATGTGACAGAACTTGATTACATCTCTGATGGGGTAAATGACATCAATCTCTCTGCTGTAGTGTCTGAGGCTAATTTGGTTAGAAATCCCAAGGAATGGTGGGTTGACATTGAGGCAACTCGACACATTTGCACGGACGAGAAGATGTTCACTACTTATAATGAGTCTGCAAATGGTGAGCAACTATTCATAGAAAATTCATCTACTTCTGCTGTGGCTGGACAAGGGAAAGTAGTCTTGAAGATGACATCGGGGAAGGAACTGGCCCTCAACAATGTGCTGCATGTACTAGACATCCAAAAGAATTTAGTTTTTGGTTCTTTGTTAAGTAAGAATGGTTTTAGGCTTGTTTTTTAGTCTGATAAATTTGTATTAATAAAGAGTGGTATGTATGTTGGTAAGGGATACATGAGCGATCATCTCTGTAAGTTAAATGTAATGACGGTTGTAACAAAACTTTCTGTTAATAAGAATAACACATCTTTTGCTTATATTCTTGAGTCAAATTTATGGCATGGTAGATTAAGACATGTAAATTTTGATGCTTTGCATAGATTAATTGGTTTGGATTATATGCCAAAGTTTGAAATTGATTCTAATCACAAATGTGAGATTTGTGTAGAAGTGAAACTAATTAAGACTCCATTTAAATCAGTTAAAAGAAAAATCAAACCTCTAGAATTAATTCATACAGATGTATATGATCTTAAATTTGTTCAAACTAGAGGAGGCAAAAAGTATTTCATAACATTTATTGATGATTGCACAAGATATTGTTATGTATATTTACTTAAAAGTAAAAATGAAGCCTTGGAAATGTTTAAACTCTACAAAACTAAAGTTGAAAACAAACTTGGTAAAACCATTAAAATTGTTAGAAGTGATAGGGTGGTGAATATGATGCACCTTTAAATGAATTTTGTCCACAACATGACATTATTCACCAAACTACAGCACCCTATTTTCCACAGTAAAATGGAATTGCTGAAAAGAAGAATAGAACCTTTAAAGAAATAATGAATGTCATGTTACTAAGTTCGGACTTATTGCAGAACTTATGAGGGGAAGCAATATTGTCTTCTAATTATGTTCTTAACAAAATACCCCACAAGAAAATTAACAGCACTCCTTATGAATTGTGGAAAGGTCGACTACCTTTTTACAAATACTTAAAGGTATGTGGGTGCTTGGCAAAGGTAGAAGTTCATGTTCCGAAAAAGACTAAGATAGGACCAAAAACAGTGGATTGTGTGTTTATTGGTTATGCTCAGAATAGTAGTACATATCGGTTTCTGACTTATAAATCAGAAATACCTAATATGAATGTGAACACTATTATAGAGTCAAGGAATGCTGTGTTTTTTGAACATGTTTTTCCTTATAAGAAATGACATGAATTAAGTTCACAGAAAAGAACTTATAATTGTACACAAAGTCAAGAGACTAATGACAATCAAACACATGAGACTAGAAATGGTCTCGATTAGCAGGATTTAACTGATGATGAACCAAGATGAAATAAGAGAGCAAGAACATCAAAATCCTTTGGTCCAGATTTTCTGACATACCTGTTAGAAAATGAACCACCTTTGTGGAAAGAGGCTGTTAATAATGAAATTGAATCCATTATGCAAAATCACATTTGGGAATTGGTGGATTTTCCTCCTAGTTCTAAACCTCTTGGATATAAATGGATATTTAAGAGAAAAATGAAAACAAATGGTTCAATAGACAAGTATAAAACAAGACTTATAGTAAAAGGTTACAGACAAAAGGAATGTCTGGACTACTTTGACACATATTTCCTTGTGACAAGAATAACATCCATCCGCATGCTTATTGCCACAGCAGCGTTGTATAATTTAGAAATACATTAAATGGATGTTAAGACAGCTTTCTTAAATAGTGATCTAAATGAAGATATTTATATGAAGTAACCCGAAGGGGTTGTAGTGTCGAGACAAGAAAAGAAAGTTTATCGGCTTGTAAAATCTTTTTATGGATTAAAACAAGCTCCTAAGCAATGGCATGAAAAATTTGATCATGCTATGCTTACTAATGGGTTTAAGATAAACGAATGTGACAAGTGCGTCTATGTTAAAAATACTGACAAAAGTTATGTCATCGTTTGTCTTTATGTGGATGACATGCTTGTCATTGGAAGCAGTCTAAACATGATCAAATCAACCAAGCAAATGCTGAACAAAAGATTTGATATGAAAGATATGGGGGTCGCAGATGTTATATTAGGAATGAAAATTACTAAAACATCTGATGGGTATACATTATCTCAATCTCATTATATTGAGAAAATTCTTGGTAAATATATCCAGGATGATATGAATGTAATAAGAACACCTGTAGACATCAGTCTTTATTTATCAAAAAATAAAGGTGATGCGATGTCTAAGCTAAAATACTCCCAAATCATTGAAAGCCTAATGTGCCTAATGAATTGCACTCGTCTTGATATAGCTTATATCGTCAGTAAATTGAGTAGGTACACTAGTAACCTCGGAGAAGACCATTGGAAAATGATCATTCGGGTTCTTAGATAACTAAGATTTACCCATGATCATGGTTTGAACTTTACTCGATATCCTGCAGTACTAGAAGGTTATTGTGATGGCAATTGGATATCAGATACTAAAGATTCAAAATTCACTAGTGGATATGTCTTTACTCTGGGAGACGCTGCTGTTTTTTGAAAATCCACAAAACAAACATGTATCGCATGATCCACAATGGAATCCGAGTTCATTGCTTTAGACAAAGCAGGAGAAGAAGCAGAATGGCTTTGTCACTTCTTAGAAGATATTCCAATACGACAAAAACCTGTGCCAGCTATTTGCATTCATTGTGATAGTCAATCTGCAATAGGTAGGGCACAGAATCATATGTATAATGGTAAGTCACGACACATTTGTCATCGACATAATACCGTAAGGAAATTACTTTCAAGTGGAATATCTCTATAGATTATACATAATCTAAAGAGAATATTGTGGATCTGTTAACAAAAGGCTTGACAAAAGAGCAAGTGTATAGTTCATCGAAGGAGATGGGATTGAAGCCTATTACATAAGAGTCATCATAATGGTAACCCTACTTAAATGACTGTAGATTCCAAGAACTTCAAAGGGACAACTAAGTTATGTGTGGCTTGCCAGAAATCACCAAAGGATTAAATTTCCCTACCCATTCCTATGGTGAGAGTGATATCTGTAACATGTGTTGTATGCAGGGGTTTAAGGATAAGCTTTGCTTTTAATGATTACTTATATCTTGATTTAGGCATAAAAATCAAGACGAGTATAAGAGATACTCACAATAGGAATCACTTATATGAGTGTCGAACTGGGGCTAGTTCTATGAGAATAAAGAGGCTAAATTCTCTAGAAACACTCATGAACAACCAGGAGAGTTTAAGGCCAAAATGAATACAACCGTGAGAACCACGATGTGTCAGAAGATATTTGGTGTGAAATCTATTGTCTTGGCTTACACAAATGGCTTAATAATTCAAGGCATCTCATCCATTGGTTAGCTAATAAGTCCGATAGGTTATCACTAGGGAGGGTTCAAGGCCGAAAGCTACCTATCCTGATATAAGATATTTTTTATTTATACTTTTTTGACAAATTCTGCATATTGTTGCATTTCCGTTGTCATCAAATTCTATTCATGTGGGGGATTGTTAGAAATGGTTTTGGAAAAATCTGATTTTTCCTCAACTTCGGTCTAATTTTTAGGTAGGACCCATGCGCTAAAGTTGGCAGTTCTAAGTGGTAACGCGTTGTATGCCGCATTGTGATTCACGTAGTATATTTGATTACTCAAAACCATTATCAGGTGAATGAGAAATTGAAGCCAAAGAGAGCTCCATGGAAATGGTATATTGGTGATGTTTCCTTAAAGGTTTGAACTAAAGGTTTGTCCCACATTAGTTTGGTGGGCAAATTTTTGTGGGTTTATAAAGCTTGAGTTTGCAACTTAGGGAGGGCCTCAAGCGGTACCCCAAGTTTGTAGAAGGGAGAGGTTATGGACAAGTTGGGCTAGACCTATTAGACCGAAAAATAAACAAAATAAATTCGAGCCAATTTTTGAATTCAAATTTTCAGTTGGTATAATTTAAGAATGTTGCTTACACCTCTTTAAATTTTCTGTACATGTTTTTACTTGTCCGAACAGATTCAGATTTGTTTATATTAAACCCAACAGATTCCTTAACTGTTTATTCAAACCGAACAGGTTTGATTCAAAACCGAACAGGTTTCGTACTTGTTCAAACAAGTTTGCTACCTGTTGAGTTCAAACTGAAAAGCCATGAATTCATCTATAAATAAGACAGGCCCTCATTTGGATTTTCATTCAAAAATTTTCGTTCTTTTCTACTATTGTTAATCTCTGTATTTTGCTGCATTAATTTTCTATGAGAGAGTGTAAACACAAAGTGTGTTCATTGGGCGAATAATTTGTAGTGCTACTATTATTCGTTGTTGATCATTTTATCTTGGGAGATAGACGTCCTCAATTTGAAAGCACCGTGGAGAGGACGAATCTGCCTTAAGGACACAGTGTTAAACACTTTGAGAAATTAATTAGGTAAGTAATTAATTTACTTGTTGTTTTATTTTATTTATTAGTTTGATTTTTGTAATCAAACGATATCTCTCATTTCCTTTATTTCTTTTGTGTTTTGTTTGGTGTTAAGTACACAAACAGAATTTATTCGTAATACAGTAAAGATTGTCCAACATTTTTAAGGTATAGTTTGGGGGTAAAATGAAGTTCCAAATAAAGTTTGGTATCACGTCAGCATGTTCCGTTTGATTGTAGACAGAATGTGACGATAGAGACCAAATTGATCAAAATTTTGAAAGTTTAGAGGACAAATTGATATTATACGAAATCTGTGTATCAAATTGAAAAACGCGTAAATCAATCCAATTTAGTTAATTAAGAGGTAGCATTACACACGGCTGTCCAGTCAGTGGCGAATGATCCTCTGTTGGTAACGCTTTTTTTTCTTCTTTGATGCTCATTCTCTCTTGCTCTGAGTTGTATAACTTTGAACCGATTTGATTTTTTTTTTCCTTCATTAAAACAACGTCATTTTGGTAGAGGAAAATCTCAGCCCTTTACCTTAAGTGAGACACTTGTCTCACCCAAATCATTTCACTTCATGATCACTTCAGCCTCTTTATTCTAGATCCGAAAGTGTCCCATAAAGCCAACCAGAAATCGCCACAAAAGCAAAAGATTGGCTCCACAGTAAAGTTTATCTCAATCCCTTTTCTCTTTGGTTATTTCTTTGTTGGATTAAAGTGGCCTACAAAGAGCAATGGAGGAAAATCAACTAGGCCTAGTCTAATTGACCACCATGACTTTCTTAAGGAATTAATCTCAAGAGAGAGGTTATGGGTTTAACTTTCTTTAAGGGAGTTAAACTAGGAGGCAAGCAATTAATACTTTGCAAGAGTGGGAAGGCTGACTCCCATAAATACTAATCTAACTATAACAACTGACTTTTGTTGATTAAAAGAAAACAGAAAAGAAAAGAGAAAGCAACAGAGATAATGCTTTGCAAATATCCTCTCAGCCATGTAGATTTCATTTGGGGAGCGTCTTTGGCTAGGCATTGAACCATTCAACTTTATTTCTTAAGATTAAACATAAAAAACCAAGGTGAAAAAAAAAAAACAAAATTCCTCAATTAATAAGACTAATTGGTCTATAAGAAATTCCTTAGGATTAAGTGAATCACCATTCCTCAATGTGAAATTTATGGATAAATTTTCCATAGTTATTCATTATTAATTGATTGCTATATACACTAGAACAAATTAAGATTTTTAGAGGCAAGAATTTATAAGCACCTTTTTTCTTTCTTTTTTTTTTCATTTTATATATTTAAGGATCGAAGTATCCTAATTGTCAAAAATGTCATTATTGACAAAAGTGTTGAATTACTTTTTTTTTTCAAGTTCAAAATTTTCTAAATGCCTAAAGTGTTTTTCATGAATTATTTTGTCAATAAAAATGTTATTATTAGTGACATTTTTAAAATTTTGTCCCTAAAGATCTTATCTTTTTTAAACTTTTTGGGACGATTATTAGTGATTGACTTACATTACAACATGTAGTCTTCTAAACATTTTTTGAAACAAAATTTCCAATTTTAAAGATGGAAAGGTTTGTTCTTTATTACCCTTTCGTGTTGCAGGGATATATATATAGGGTCTAGCTTTTCTCTAGTTAGAGATTGAGATTGAACTGTCTAATCCGCTCTGTGGGTTCACTTTTAGGCTCTACTTTGATGATCCGAGCCGTTCATATTTTAGGATTTGTTGAGTACATTATTCCCAAGAAAATCAAGTTGATTGGATAGCGGCAACTACGTGTTCGAATCAATTTTCTATGAACTGTTTATTTTTTCACCGTCGATTTTTTTTTTATATAACTTATTCGAACGCGTAGTTGCCGTTATCTGACCGACTTGGTTTTTTACAGAAATAAATGTACTCGACGAATCCTAAAATGAGAAAGGTTCGAATTATCGGAGCTAGGCCCAAAAGTGAGCCCACAGAGCAAATTGGACGGTCCAATTTTGATCTCCAACTAGAAACAAGCTGGAGCCATATATATATATATATATATATTTTATCCAAATCTAAAGGTCAGAAATGATTTTTATAATATCCAAAAATTATTTATTCATTAAACTTTTTTTTTATGCCAAGTTTTCTTTTTTAATTTTAATTTTTTTTGCATGCCAAGTTTTTATTTATCTATTTATTTATGGGCCTGCATACCAAGTTCCTCTAAGGCATAAGCAAAAGACAAAAAAATTGTAAAAACACATGACATCTTATATTAAATTCAATGCATTTTTTTATTATTAAAATCAATATACTTTTAAATATTTTTACATATTTTCAAAACATTTTTTACACACTTCTCAACGTTAAACAATCCTTAAGGGGAACTTGTTAGCAGCTGTGTATTCTTTTATTAACAAAACGAGTAAGGGTTTGGTTGGCACTTGTGAAGGATGCATTAAAGCATACTATTAACTAATCCCACTATCATAAAAAAGAGCAATTCTATTTACACCACACATGTATCTCCTTACACTCTATTTCTTATTACACCATCTTTCATCTCATTACACTCTTTATAATCATTTCTACCAATTTATCATCTTTTTACACCCATTCACATCTGAAACCCTAATTTTATCCCACTACCCTCTCCTTCACCTTCAGTCACCACTACCGCCACTCAGCCCCCATTGCGACCATCACTTACCATGATCACTACTCTTCGCGAACCAACAATAGTTCTAAAAACTGGCTGATATGTGACGTATTGGCCGGTTCGTATCGGAAAAATGGAGCAGCATGACGGATACAGGCCGGTATAGCATTGAGATCGAAAATTGCAAGAGAATTGGCCGAGTCCCGGTATGTAGCAGTCTGTAACTGTTACACATGCCACAACGGGCCGATACTCAACAGTTCGAACTGATACGGGAAAGAAAAAGTTAAAAAATCTGTGAAATGATTTTTAAAATTTCACCGCTGCGACACCCAATCCCCAATACGTACCGACCTATACTACTAATATTGATACTCCGCGATCGATACCATTACGTTACCCAATACCGTGATTTAGAACCATGGAACCAACCTTCGCAGTTGCCATGAGACCTGGGTAGACAGTGTAACTGATCATGTGATCGAGAGGGTACTAGTTGACGGAGTCAAACTAGTTTGCGAACTCATAGAAGCTCTTCTCTATAAAAAAAAAAAAACTGGTTTAGTAATTGCAGCAGGGATCGAACTTGTGGATCATGCTCTCATAGCGGAGGACGCAGAAGAGATGAGTGATGAAGGCAAGGACGTAGACAAGGTCGAAGATGGTGACTCAGATCAGGAAACTTGTTGCTTCGTCTTTAGCTTCAAGGATTTCAGAGAAAAGGAGAAGAAGTTGTTGTCGTTCGATGATGACGATGACGATAACAGATCTACCTTCAACCTGCTTCGCGACTATGATTTCATGTCGTCGTTCGCGGTCTCTACTTTCCTTTTTAATCGACTGATTAACAAAACGATGATACCACTTGCCTTCATTTTCAGGGATGTTAGGTTTGTAGGGGATTTTCCATCAAAAAATTTCTTTCTTAAGAAAATTGTACAAAAAGTAAAACCCCTATAATATGCCTGGCTTCTATATGATATATATATATATATATGTATATAGTCCAGCTTGAGGTTTTGTATCTGATCTGAATTGAAAATAAGTAAAAGTGAATATTAATTGGGTTTGGATTGTATTGGCTATTCACAACTAAAGAGACTATTGAGTATTAGACAGTTGGAGGTAAGGAAAAGAGTGTTGGTGGTTGGAAGAGAGTTGTTGGAGGTGGGTGAATGACAGAGGAGGGCTGCCAGAGGTGGAAGAGAGAGAAAGTGTGTATGTAAAGTGTGACATTCACTTCCTTGATTAATTAAGTTAATCATATGATTTGCATTGATTATGTGTTTATGTGCTATTATGTGCTAAGTATGAAATGAATTATGATATTGTGAACAGATATTGTGAACAGATATTGTTAGGAGATGAATTGAACCTGTCTAAATCAATAAATCATAAGGTTAAAATTAAATATGTGGATAAGAATTAGAGTCTAATTCACATTAGTATGATTGAGTTTGGTTTAATTTCAATTAGACTATAAGGAGAATTGACTTAAAGCAAGTGAATTTGAATTAATTAAGGTCAATGCAATTTATTAACTTAAACTTCTAATTAATTAGGTTTAGAAGTAATTAGTGATTAAGGAACCCCTTAAGACTACTCATCAAATGAAGTAGAAGAAGAAAGAGATTTAGTGGGCCTTGTAGAGAGAAAGAGAGAAAACCCTAAAGAGCTCTAGAAGAAGAAGAGAAAAAGGTGAAAAAGAGGAAGCAAGCACGATTTCTACAATTTAACCCTTTAAGGTAAGAATTCTCCTTTAATTTCATGAAAATAGGGCTTATGCACTCATCATCTCAAAAGAGTTTTAAACTCAAGTTTAGAAATGTGAACCTATCTGAACATAAAATAGAGGAATGGTAGGAATGAGGTCAAGATTTGAGCATGCATGGCATAAGTTTATGAAGATCATGATCACAAACTAGTTTTCTTGCATGGCCTCTCATGATTTCAAAGGAATTACTACATATAAGCTTGAGCTGAAGCTCTTAAAATTATATTTCATGATTCTACAATTTTTCTAAAGAATTTGATCTTTTGAATGGAAATTGAGGTTTGATTTGAAGTTATGATTGTTGTTAAAGTGAGATATGTTATATTCAAGATGTTTTTGTAGAGTTTTGGATCTTGAAATGCATCAAATTAAAGTTTGTGGTTGCAAAACTTAGCTCCAAAAGTGAAGTAGATTTTCGGATTGGATTTGAACCCAGATTGCACATGCGGCCTGAGGCCCCGTACGTGCAGCCAAACCTCCCCTGTTCCAGTTTTGCTACTGGTTTAATTACACGTGCGGGGCATATGTTCGGTGGGGGTTCCGCATATGCGGCCAGTGCTTCTGCACGTGTGATTTTCAAGGCAGTTCTGGTTTCATTTTCTCTCCGTTTTTTGGACTTCTGGGCCTCCATTTGCATGGTTTCAAATGTATTTCACATTCATATGCATAACATGAACACCAGAGAAATTAAAAAACAAATAGAAATAAATGAGCGAACAAGTAGCGAATAAACTGAATAGGTTTAAGAATTGACTGAATGAAATGAATGTGTTTTGAAATGTTGTGCTTGAATGTGTTTATGTAGGTCAGACGTCGAACCCTAGCCACGTGATTCAGGGAGCCAATTGTGAGTAACAACCTTGTAAAGATATGTTTAAATTATAAGTATTTTCTGACTTATAATATGCTCTATTTCTGAAACGATGATTTCTAACTGAATAAATGATTGTCCTATTTGTGAAATGTATACGTAGCATCCATAACATTTGTTTTTGTTACTCTTGCTTCTACTGTTACAGAGATCTCTATCAGTTCCAATATTTGGAACTACTATTTGCTGTATTGATAACCATCAATTATAACTGTTCAGTCTTTTATGACCTACTGTATTGTTTGCTATTGGATGTACCACGTATGACTGCTATGATTTCAATATGATTTGATATGTTATGAGATACTGATTCACTGATGAAATTGACTGTTTAAAATTACTGAAAGGACATAATTCATTACCTCTTTACACTGTTGTTATTCACTGGGCTATAGCTCATTGTTATATATATATATATGTAGGTGACCAAGCTCAAGATCGGAACTAGTGGCGTCGACCTAATCCCTATTTTGTCAAGCCAACTATCGTGCCTCACTGCGAGGTGCCATTTAGTCAACCTCCAAGGGTTTTGGGTGATTTAGAGTTCACCCTCCTGTTTTTGCATATAAATGGTTTGGGTGATACTGAGACAAGTTTCGTATGTGATTATGACTGTTGATCAAACTGGTTTTGTTATTGGGATTAAATCCCTAGGTTTTGTTTTCGTTTTGGTACTTAAGCTTGTCATGGACTATGTGTATATAAGCTTAATGTTGGGACTTATGTGTATATGTAAACATATAAATGCTTGTTTTTGTTCATGTAGGTCATCATAGCTTATTGGACGTTACATTTTATTATTTATTGGCTTCAGCCATCCCAATTACATTTTATTATAATTCCAAATTTTTATAGGATAATGGCATTAAAATGATTAAAGATTATATTGCGTCATACCAAGATTATGCTTATACATTTATCATACCTATACCAACAATGCTACGTCAACTAGATTGTGCATCATGCGTAACCTTTGTTTTAAATATAGATTGGTCTAAAGAATGTCTATACCCTTTAGAAGGTAAAAAAACATAATATAATATGTAAATATAAAATTTTTACTTTATATCATTTTATAAATACATAATATATGTGTTGTTCATCAATTATAATACTAACTATCATGTTGGTAATGAAGGAATGCTGATAGAAGACCCACAATAATTTATATTTTAGTTATAATATATTTTATTTATTTAGTGAATTTCGAACAAATGTAATACATTTTTTTTACTTTAATTATAAAATGTCAACATTTTCTTTTAAAATTTCGTATATTTTATATTAACAATTTAAAAATATGTTTGACAAAATCATAAATAAATTTTTTAAATCAAATCCCGTGCATAGCATGGGTGATCTGCTAGTATAAGAATATTAAAATAGAGAGAATTAAGAAAATGGTAGTTTGGTCTTTGAAAATATGACATTTATAACATTTACAATTTTCTATGATAATAGAATTAGTTAAGATGATTTAATAGATCTTTAATAAGCGCCTAAGACACTTGTTGGCAAAATTTAAAAAGTAATTAAAAAACAAAAATGCTAGAGACCCAAAAAATTAGTAGGACTTTTGATAGAATTTTTTGGGACTCTAGTATTACTCATTAAAAAAAATGACATTAAAGTAAGTGTTATTCCCAAAATTAGGCATAAACCACACCATCCACCACATCTATCTATCTATATATTATACGGTGGTACTATATACACCAATTAATATATTAACTAGTATACCAACACTAGTTATGAGATTATTATTGACCTCACTCATTAATCACATTACAAACTTCAAAAACCTCTTAAATTATGCCACGTCATTAATTGGTACACTAGTTAGTATATCAATTGGTACATATAACATTATTCTATCTATACTATATATTAAGCAAAAGAGGGTTTTTAACCCCAAGGCCTGTGAAAGCTTCAATATCCCAATCTAAATTTTCTAAATTTCTTATTAAAAAAAAAAAAAAAACTTAGAATTTATTGATTTAGTCAAAATCTCCTGATCAACATTTATTAACTTTTTTCAATCCACATGTCTTTCCACATGTCTGCATTTATTGATTTAGTCAAAATCCCCTGATTAGCATTTAAAATCCCCTTATATAAATAATTATAGATGCAATCCGTATATAGTTACTGCAGTACCATTTTTAACTTCTCCCATACACTATGGTTAGTGATAAGATTGTTAAATTATTTTTATAAAAAATCTTAAAAAACATAATTTATATATTAAAAAAAATATAAAACAAATATAAATATCAATAATTATCCCGTGCATAGCACGGGTGATAGGCTAGTATTATATAAAGAAAATGAGGTTTCTAGTGAGAAGGATTGTGAGAGCTCTAAAGTCTTATTCCACAATTACTAATTTTTGTGATTTTAAAAGATTTAAAAATAATTCTATTGGCTAACAAAGTAATTATAGATTAAAAAATAAAAAATAAAAAATCTCCTAAAATTTTGAATTATAAGTTCTTAAAATCTCTCTCCACAATATTTCTCTCTTTCCTAAATCTCATCTCTTAACAAAGTAACTATACATTAAAAAAAAAAAAAAAAACACAAATTACCAAAGAATAAAATAAAATTATAGATTAAAAAAAAAACTTAAGACCACAATTGCTAATTTTTATAATTTTAAAAATATTTTAAAATAGTACTATTGGCTAACAAAGTAACTATAGATTAAAAAAAAAATTGCTAACTTTTGTAATTTTAAAAATATTTAAAAATAATATTATTGGCTAATAAAGTAACTATAGATTTTAAAAAAATAAATAATTGGATTATAAGTTCCAAAAATCTCTCCCCTAATATTTATCTCTTTCCTAAATCTCATAATCTATCCATCTATGCTATATATTATACCAAAGTGACTTTTTATCTTAGAGGCCTTAAGTGTTTCAAAACCTTAAATCTAATTTTTTGAATTTTTGATTTAAAAAAAAATAATTAAAACATCTATTGGCTACTCCAATGATATAAATATTAACCTTCAAAATTATTTAATGCAAATATATTGCCGATAAAAAGAAAGAAAGAAAAAAGTACACAATTCTCAATCTCCCACTTCCCAAAATAAATCAAGTTTTTATTTAAAAAGAATATAAATCTCATACAATCTTTTCTCTCCTAAAGTAAATCTCTTGAAAAGGAAACTCTTTCACCTCCCATAAAATGTATACTATTAATATTTTTCACAATTGGTCTAATCTATATAAATATAAAATTAAACCTAACATAAAATAAAAATTAAACCTTATATCTAGATTCTCTCTCTAGTCCATAACTAAACACAATTTTATACCTAAATAAATTTAAGCATATCTATACTATATATAATTTTTTAAAAAAAAATCTCATAATTTTTTATTTTTTATAATGATTTCATGATTTATAATTTAGAAAAGAAATATGAAAAAAATTATTCTTGTGTACTCTTTCTCAAACCAATTCTTTCTTCTATCCGAAAATCCTAACCATTATACATTATACTTTTTCCAAGCCATTTATGTCTTTGTCGCCCTATAAATATTACATTCATGGAATGATGAACATCATTATTTTTTAACTTTCTTTTTATGAGAAAATTTAGAGGTTAGTTTATGTTTAATCTATTGTATTTTTTAAATAAACTCTTTTATCGTTTAGGTACACCATTTTTTTAAAATCTTTTTTTATCCATGACCATTTTTTTTTTGTTTTTGTATTTTATATTTTGTGTGTCATTTCTCCCTCCTCTCTACCAACCATTATCTATTTTTTTGTTTATAACTATTTTTCCTTAGTTAATATTGTTTTACTAGAATTTTTATACTCAAATGGCGTGATATGGTCATTTGTATAATAAAAAACATGTCATTCATTATAACGTAATAGATAAAAATCAAAACAAAATCATTATTAATAAGTTTTTTGTATTGATTTTATGTTTGTATACCATTACTTTTTTTAAAAAAAAAAAAATACTTTAATATTTTTTTTGATATAATAATATGTGTTAATTGATAGTTGGTGCACAGTATTACTTCAAAGGCATATAATAGTTTTTCAAAGCTATAAAAAGAAAATTTTAATTTTAATCAATTTTTTCAAAACTATTAAACGTATTAGTTAACTATTTATCTTTAATATGTGCAGCTCTTCTCTTCCTTTACGGTACTTCTTTGTCTACTCTGCTGTGAGTTCATATATTTTTTTAAAAAAAAAATCATATGTAATTTAAAATTTTGAATCTTTTTATATAGGAAGTCAAAAAATAAATTTTAGAGTTTAAAATATAACTATACAAAACCATATCCTTTTAAATATAGCTATATTTATAACTAATTTTAATCTATCTATTACCTATCCTTATTTATATTATTATATAAATAAAAATGTTGTCCGATAATTGAAATTCAAAGTTCTAATATATTTTTTTTCAAAATTTAAAATTGTTAAAATGCATGTTGCAATATCATTAATTTCTTCCTATTATAAATTTTATTTTAAATCTTATAAGATTTGTTCAATGACTAATATTCAATTTATGTAAAAATATTCCAATATATTTCTTCCAAAAGTTAATATATCAAGTCTACAAAATCATATTTTAAAACTCAAAATTATTAATATTTTTTTATTTATTTTTGTTTTTGTTTTAAATAAGCATGTTAAAGTATAAATATATATCCAAATAAAATTATACTTATTAATAAATGTGGCATTAGTTTTAATTGTAATCACATCATTTTAAAGTCCTAATTCATTTTTAACTTTTTTTTTGATATTTTAAATTACATGTTGCGATAATTCTTTCTTACTCATTAAGTTTTTAAAAATTCTTTAATTATTTCCCTTTTAAAAACCAATATAATAATTTTTTAAAATTAATATATTTTTATTCTAAAATAGTGAAGTATTAGAATTATGTCTTTTTTTTTAATAGCAAAGCATAATTTTAATTGTTAATTGTCAATACAACAATTTTAATTTATCTATATTATATATTATATTAAAAGAATATTTAAAACAAAACTCTTAAACTTATATATAAAATTTTATTTACTAGAGATAAAATATAAAAAATTAAAATAATTATTTAAATAATATATTATTTTATCCCGTGCATAACATGAGTGACATGCTAGTAATTAAATAAAAGAAAGTCCAAGAGACAAATATAAGAACTAATTTTAATGGAGAAGTAGTGATGAGTGGAAGAACACATGAACATTTCATTTTTATTTATTTTTATTTTTTTTTTAAGATAGGAAGAACACATGTACTTTATTGGTCTAATTTGAGCAACTGGTCAGCCACGACAGTACTCCAACTAGACCCATAACATGATTCACATTTTGCCATGACTCTGGCTTCCTTCTGGTCTATAATCTGAATTAGGAGGTATTGTTTAAATTCATGAGATTCATCATAGTTTTTATTTTGATAATTTAAATTATTTATTTTGTTAAATTCTTCATGTCCATAATTCATAAAAAAAATAACTTAATGCAATAATCATAATTTGCTCAATTTATCACATTTGTTTAAAAAAAAAAATCTATTTTTATAAACATTCAAAATCCATCTCAGTGCCCATTGGGACACTTCTATTGCAAGTTGAATTTTAAGGACCCAAATTTTGTAGTATCATTTCCTCAAGCACTTTGAACAATAGTTATATAGACTACATTCACGACAGTAATGTCCTCAAAAATCAATTTTTGATTATAAAATAAAAAAAAAAGTTAAAAAGTTAGAAAAAAAAAATGATTTGTGATCAGCTAAAACAGAAATCACATCAATGTTTTTGCTAAAAAAGTAATAATTTTGTAACAATTTCTCAAATATATTAACTTTTTTAGCTCTTAAAAATGATAAAAATTAAAAAATTAAAAAATCATAAAAAATAATTAACCCCAAACCGACTCTAAAACTCATTCCATAACCCTGCCCCTTTTTTTTTTTTTTTTTTTTTGGATTTGGAGTCTTATAAATAAAAAGACTCCTGCAACAGAAGTGTTGGCAAGTTAGTAAAAGGCCCGCAAGAAATGAAGAAGTAGACCCTTAAAACGAAAGCCCAATTAAATTCTTGGACTTTATCCATGACCTTTTATAAAAATTATAAAATAAAATTAAAAAAAAGGATCAAGTCGAAAAAAAAAAAGAAAAAAAAAAAAGAGCAATATTTTGTTAGGGTACTGAAATGGTTCACAAGGAGATTCCCTATTAATTTCATTTGGACAGATGATTCCATCCATAGCCAAAAGAGGAGATGCACAAACTCCTCCATATCAACTCATTAAAGGGCACATCCCAGGAGGACCAGGTGAGGGCACTCCTCCATATCAAGCCTAGGGAAATTTTCAGTTCAGTGGGTATTTTGAAAAATAATTACAAATAAATAATAAATTTTATAAATATTAATAATTAAAATCATAATGTTTTTCACGATTATGCAATAATTTTATAGAATTACCACTGATGTCTAATTTCTCCATTTATCTATACTATTATACAGTGAAACTTTCTCGTAGTATTTATGTATCGTATTTTGAATTTTCTCAAAATATCCCTATATTAGTTATTCGGGTAGTTATGCCCTAAATTAAACTCTTTTTTTTTTTTTTTTTCAAATCTCTCAACTTTTAATTTTTCTAAGTTCATTTTAATTTTTAGATTTTAAATGGGCAAATTACACAAACAGTCCATGTAGTTTGGGGCTTATGTTACTTTAATTTATGACTTTTCAATTGTGACACATTTGACCCTAAATTTTGAATCTTGTTCCAAATAAAGACTATTGAAGATACCATTACTTAATTTCAAGGAAAAAATCGTCAATTTGATAAAATATAAATTAATTTGACAAAAATAAATGTCAAAAAATATTTTAAAAATTGTTTCTATCCACTAAAGATAAAATTATGTAAAATTGATAAAAATTAATAAAAATTATACGATTAATTTTTAAAAATTAATTTTACATGATTATCATCCAAAAACATAACAAAAATTAATTTGGTAAAAAAAATGTCTAAAAGATTTATCAATTTTACATAATTTTATCTTTAGTGGATAGAAATAATTTTTAAAAATTCAAAAATATTTTTTTGACATTTATTTTTGTCAAATTAGTTTATATTTTATCAAATTGACGATTTTGTCCTTGAAAAATCCAATGGTATCTTCAATTGTCCTTATTTGGAACAAGATATAAAATTTAGAGTCAAATGTGTCACAATTGATAAGTCAAGGACCAAAGTGTTACTAATCCCAAACTATAGGGATCGTTAGTGTAATTCACCCACTTCAAATTCAATCTTACAATTTACAATTTTATTTCTAAAACAAAATGATCATATGTGCATGCATTGCCTGCACCACCGCTTCTTATATAAAAGCATGAATTCATCCATTTCCAAACTTTTTTTGGGGGTGAATTACACAAAATATATGTAAAGTGCCTCATTTATTTTATTTTATTTTGATTCTTAATTTTTAATTTTTATTAATAGCATTTCCTTCAAATTTTAAGAAACGTTATTGTAATTTAACCCTAAATTTTTATTTTTATTTTTATTACTAGTTTTAAAGATAGTGAAACCCACATTAATAAATACATATGGAACGCATTGTCTTTATGTTTAGTGATGATAAATTATAATAAAAAATAAGATAAATTAACAAATGGTTCACAAAGTATAATACTTATGCTCTATTTTGTTCAGTGGAATGAAATGAAATGGTGATTCCTTAGTTTTTCTATGAATTGATTATTACCTTAACATAATGAAAGATAATTCCATTTGCATTGTACATGTACATCTTCATTATATAATACCATATCGTCCTGTCTGATAGCATTTATAAGCTTACTTTAGTTTATTTGTTTTTAAAAGGTGCTTTTTTTCGGTGTTGGATTCCTTCCCGTTTAGATTAATTGGAGGATGTTGTCCAAACCCGTGGAACTTACCATGTATTTTGTTTTAATAATTTGAGCCAATCATTTTATAGCATCTTTCATATATATCATTCATACAAAAAAAAATTGGGTTAATTTTAAAATTGTTGCATATTTAATTTATTGCAGTTGTATCTAAAAAAAATGAAGGACAAATATAGTTTTAAAAATAGATTATTAATTTTTTTTAGGATAAATTATGCAAATAGTCCCTATAGTTTACACGATGTGTCAATTTGGCCATTGTAGTTTCAATTTGCTCGATTTTGCCCATTAATTTAATGGATTGTGTCATTTTAGTCAAATAAATAATGGTTGTTAAGTTAATTTAACGGAAAGTCAAACAATGTGTCAATTTGGTCCCTGTACTTTCCACGATGTATCAATTTGGTCCCTGTAATTTCAATTTTCTCAATTTTTATAGCGATCTCGGTTTTACCCCGACCTTTATTGTGTTCCGGACTCGGGTTCCGTGATTGTATGTTATTGTCTATGTCTTGTTTCCTCTCTTTAATTCTTTGAATATGAGTTTTGGGATTTGTTGGGCGAGTTTAGAACAGGTTGGTTGTCTATTGGTACAAATGGTTGTTGCCCAGATTTTGGCCTCTTCGCTCAAGCGAGCCTTATATAGTTTGCTTCTTCACTCGAGCGAGATTTCTTGCGATCGAGCGAGAAATGAGGGCCTTCAAGTTTATCTCCCAGACGCAGCTTTTCTGGGAAGGTGAAAGTGCGTCGCTCGAGTGAGGCTTCTTGCGCTCGAGCGAGCCTTGTGAAATTGTTTCTTCGTTTGAGCGAGACTTCTTGCGCTCGAGCGTCCATCTGCATCCATAGCAGACTTAAGCTTTGCATTCTACGCTCGAGCGAGGCCTCTTGTTATGTCTGGTCGCTCGAGCGAACACTCTGTATATCAGTTCGTAGCAGTGATGCTTTACATCACTTTTTGATCCCATTTCTTCCCCAAAATCATAATCCGGTTGTCTCTCTCTCTCTAAAACACACTCTCTCTCTACAAATACTCCATGATCTTGGGTTTCTCTACCCTACTCCCTTTGTTAAAAAGATAGAGTTTTGCGTAGGCTTCCTTTTGATCCGAAGAAGTTTGAGTTTTGGGCATCTTCAAGATTCTCATTCTTCCTCTTTGAGCTCTATGTTTGAGGTAGAGATATTTTACTCTTTAATATGAGTTTTAACCTAGATATTTGTCATTTTGTATAAATTGTGGGATTTGGAAAGATTTGGGTGAAGTTAAGGTTAGGGTTTTGATATTTGAAAGAGGGGTTTTCCATTTTTGGAACCATATGTGTATAAGAGGTCTTGAACATGTTATTGCCTGGGTATAATTGGTGAAATTTGGTCTTGGGTGTAATATTTGTGAAAGAGGAAAGATTGCCCTAATTTGAATTAAATAAATTATTGGTGTAAATAATGAAATTGTTATGAGAAATATGAAATTGGAAGAATGCACAAATGAGATGTGCAGTTGGATTTGATAAATCACTCATCTATGGAAAATATGATAAATTATCTGTTGATGGATTTATTTATCTGTTTAGAAATATTTGTTTTGGGCTATCAGTGGAGGATATTTGTGATTGTTGTAGAAACTGCATGAGGACTAGGAAAATTGAAACTAGTCATATGAGTATTGTCATTGAATATGACGGTTTGATTAAATTATTGAATATGTGTTTTGATTAGTCATTGTATATGACAAAGTGTTTAAGTACATTGTATATGTTTCATTGTTTGGGAGGAGACAAGAGATGTACTCCATTGTTTGGGAGGAGATAGGGGATGGACTCCATTGATAATTAAGTTGGCCAAAGTGTCCAGGGTGAAAGTTCCGAAATCTTATATATTTATGGGTGCTGATTCCCTCAGACGTGGTTTCGTAAATTAGCAAGAAATAAAAGCGTTGGATTGATGAATGTATTGAATTGTGAACCATTGAGTTGTAGTCTCATATTGGTTGCTTGATAATAACAAATTTGGTTAATTGACTTACCCGAAATGGAAGAATGAAAATGAATTGAGATATTGGTTATCTATATTGAATGACCTTGAAAAGAATATGTATTGGTTAAGAATGTTGCATATTTATCTGATGCTCATATTTTAGTTAATTCTCATATATGGTTTAGCATATCTCTACTGGGTTTTGGCTCACCTTACTTGGGAAATCATTTTCAAGTACAGGTGACATGCCACCTCCAAGGACATAGCTTGGGAGGCTTAGGGGCTGAAGGTTCCACTTTCGTGATTTCGTTTTTATGCTGAATATTTATTCAAGCCGAGGGTTTTATATGTATAGAGCTAGGACTCTTCTTTTGTTGTAACCAAGCGAAGTCTTGGAAAGATTTAAGCCCGTAGGGTACTTATTCTATTGTTAACATTTAGAGTTACATGCTATAGTTTCAGGATGAACATTTATGGAAGTGTAATGCATGTAATATCTTTTGTAATATTAACACTGATGAATGAAAATACAACATTTCTATCGTGTCCATAGATCTCGTGAATGATTGACTTATATGATATTTTGAGGGCGTTACAACTTGATATCAAAGCGTACCGGGTTTGAATACTTTGGGTACGTGGGAAGTGGTTAGTACCACAATGGGTTTGTCTCGCTTGTTAGAGACTTAGGTATGACGTTTTGTGTTTACATGATAACATATTTATGTGACTATATGGGTACGAGATTTAGTTTCAAGAATGTTGATCCGGTCTATGGGTTTCTAGGAGTTTCGTTAGAAAGACACTTGATTACAGCCGTTTTTAACTAGAACTCTAGCAACGTCATGGGACGGTCATTATCCGAAAATGAAATTCGTATGTGTTTATGTGATTATGTGCTTACGTGGAGTAAATTATAGTTTTCCATTGTATTAGGACGCGAGTGAGATAGCTTCGGCACATTTGTAAATGTGCTAATCTCTTTGTTACCTTTATTAGGATGTTAGGACGAGGTTGTGGTGGTAGGCGTGGTAGGCCTCGGAGGCATGAGATGCCTATACCGGATGAGATTCCGGCACATGAGGAAGAAGTGGGTCAGGCCAACGTGGCCGAGCTAGTAGGTCAACAGGCCATGGGCGCCTTAACTCATGAAATGGCAGGAGCATTGAGGGAATTTATGGACATTCTCAGGGCTGAGAATCAAGTCTAGGCCCATGTAGCTGAAGTAGGGCCTTCTTTTCTGAAGAGGGAGTTCTTCCGGTCGATTCCGGATGAGTTTTTGGGTGACCCTAAGGAGCCACTGAAGGCTGATGAGTGGTTGGAATAGATGATGAAGACGTTTGAGATGCTCGGCATCGAAGACAGAGGTCTGAAAGTGACCTTGGCGTCCTTCCAGCTTAAGGGAGACGCGGGTCAGTGGTGGAAGTATGCGCGGGGGCACATTGGAGGGACTTGAGAGGCCTTTGTTGAAGCTTTCCAGGATAAATACTTACCTGCTACGGTGAGGGAGAAATTGAGGGATCAGTTCTCCAAGTTGGTGCAGTTGAATACACCAGTGGCTGAGTTTGAGGCCACCTTCACTAGTTTGTCGAGGTTTGCACTAGAGTTAATGGCGACTGAGGAGCGTTGATGTTTGGAGTTTGAGAAGAGGTTGCGGATTGGACTCATGTTTCGAGTAACGGGTCCATGATTAGAGACTATGGGCGCCTTATGGAGGCTGCAGCCCATCTTGAGACTATCATGCATGCAGATGAGGAGAGGATGAGGAGTTCCAGGAGGAGTCAAGATGGTCAGGGGGATAGTAAGAAGTAAAGGGGTTCTAACCCTCAGCAGCCTCAAGGAGCGCATTTGAGATCTACCTTTCCAGTGCCGAGTTCGGATTTTGGGAGAGGTGGTCAAGGAGATGTTACTTGTTTCAAATGTGGTCAGTTAGGCCACAAGTCTCTAGCTTGCCCACAGAGGGAATGAGGGCAGTGAGCAACTTCATTTTCGGCTCGTTCTTAGGGCCCAAGTCAGGGTAGAGGCCAGCTGTTCACTTGTTATCAATGTGGGCAGGTGGGGCATTTAAAGAGGTTTTGCCCACAGTTGGGTGGTACACCTGGTGCGTTTGGTTCGAGATAGACACAAAGTCACCAGCTAGCTCAATCAGTACAGGCTTCGAGGGCCAATCAGGGAGCCTCTTCGACTTAGTCAGTGCAGCAGTCTTATGCTCCGAGAGGTGAGCAGGTAGATCAGAGACCTATAGGGCGCGTGAATGCTGTTACAATGCCAGATCTTGTACCAGTTCCGTTTGTTGTGAGAGGTACCTTTTTGTTTTATAACTCGGTTGCTAATGTGTTAATTGATACGGGTGCATCCCATTCCATTATATCTTTTGCATTTGCATCAGTTTTGGGATTGGAGTTGGCACAGTTAGCATCTCCTTTATGTGTTGTATCACCTATTGAGGGTGAGATGATTTTGAAACAGGGGTGTCGGGGCTGTGATATAAAGGTCACCGATCGTCGACTTCCCTTTTCTTTTGTATTGATGAATATGATTGGTTTTGATGTTATTTTGGGTATGGACTGGTTATCGTCATACCGGGCTGTTATAGATTGCTACCGTCAGAGGATTACTGTATGTACCTTAAGTGGCGATTGTTTTCATTTCTTGGGGGATCGGGTTGGTAGAGTTTTACCACCGATGTATGATCCGCGCCGGCGAAATGAGCTTAGTTACTTTCTCGCTAGCTTTATGAGTAATGAGTGTGATGAGGTCCAGATTGAGTTTCCAAGAGTGGTTTGCGAGTACTTGGATGTCTTTCCCGAGGATCTTATTAGTTTATCACCCCACCGAGAGATTTAGTTCTCTATTGATTTAGTGCCTGGCATGACACTGATTTCCATGGCACCGTATCGATTTGCCCTAGCTAAATTGAATGAGTTGAAGGTTCAGCTCCAGGAATTACTAGATAAGGGTTTTATTCTCCCTAATACTTCAACTTGGGGAGCACTGGCCTTCTTTGCTAAGAAGAAAGATTGGGCCTTGAGACTTTGTATTGATTATCGAAAATTGAACCAGGTCACGGTTAAGAACAAGTACCCCATGCCTCATATAGATGATCTGTTTGACCAGTTGAAAGGATCCTGTTGTTTCTCTAAGATAGATTTGAGATCGGGGTACCATCAGTTGAGAGTCAGGGAGGAGGATATCCCGAAGACGGCATTCCGTACACGGTATGCCCATTATGAGTTTCTGGTGATACCTTTTGGGCTAACCAATGCATCGGCTGTGTTTATGGACTTGATGAACCGGATCTTCCGGGAATTCTTAGACTGTTTTGTGGTCGTCTTTGTGGATGACATTCTGATTTACTCACCCTCTGAGGAGGAGCACGAGGAACACTTGCGAGTGGTGCTTGAGTTGCTTAGAGCCTATAAGTTATATGCTAAGTTTGGGAAGTGTGAATTTTGGTTAAAAGAAGTTAAATTTTTAGGCCATGTAGTTTCCGGAGAAGGGGTGACTGTAGATTCATCGAAAATTGAGGTAGTGCAAGATTGAGCACAACCTAAGAATGTCATTGAGATACGTAGTTGTTTGGGATTAGCCGGGTATTACCATCTGTTTGTGAAAGATTTCTCTAGACTAGCTTTGCCTTTGACGAGATTGACGCAGAAAGGGGTCAAATTTGTGTGGAGTGAGACTTGTGAAAAGTCGTTCCAAGAGCTTAAAGTTAGACTTACCACTGCTCCAGTCTTGATTATTCTAGAGAGGGATTTAGGCTATTCAGTGTATTGTGATACCTCACGAGAGGGTTTGGGTTGTGTTTTGATGCAAGAGGGAAAAGTAGTAGCCTATGGCTCACGGCAGTTGAAAACACACGAGAGGAATTACCCTACTCATGACTTAGAGTTAGTAGTGGTGATTTTTTCCTTGAAGATTTGGAGGCACTATTTGTATGGTGAGAGGTTTGAGGTGTTTTCTGATTATAAGAGTCTGAAGTATCTGTTTACATAGAAGGACTTGAATTTGAGGCAGAGAAGGTGGATGGAGTTCATAGAAGATTATGATTTCGAGTTGCACTATCATCCGGGAAAGGCCAATGTTGTGGCCGATGCTCTAAGTAGGAAGTCTATCAATAGTGTACCTTGTATAGCCATCCAGGAATGGGAGATGTTGGGTGCTCTTGGCGAGTTTGACTTGCATCTGGGTGAGTCTGTTGAGTCTGCAGCCTTGTTCTTTGTAGTTGCACAACCTACACTTGTGAACCGAGTGTTAGAAGCGCAGAAGGGTGACCTTGAGGTAGAATCCCTCTGGGAAAAGATCTCCAGTGGAAGGGTAGAGAAGGGTTTGACTGTGTATCTTGACCTGAGTATGAGGTACTGTGACCGCTTGTTTGTGCCGGAGTCTTACCGAGAGGAAGTACTCCGAGAGTTTCACCATTCACGCCTTGAAGTGCATCCGGGAGGCACAAAGATGTATCATGATCTGAGTCACCAGTTTTGGTAGAGGGGTATGAAGAAGGATGTGGCAGTGTTTGTATTGAGGTGCCTTATTTGTCAGCAAGTGAAGGCCGAACACTAGAGGCTAGCGAGTTTGTTACAACCCTTGCCTATAGCTGAGTAGAAGTGGGAGCATATCACAATGGATTTTGTTGTGGGCCTTCTGAGGACTTAACGAGGTAGTGATGCCATTTGGGTAGTAGTTGACCAGTTGACCAAGTCAGCGCATTTTATTTCTATGCGCCTGAGAGATTCGGTAGATCACCTTGCTGACTTGTATATTCTAGACATAGTGAGGTTGCACAGGGTCCCAGTGACGATTGTCTCAGATAGAGATCCGCGTTTCAAAGCTAGGTTGTGGCAGAGTTTACAGATTGCCTTGGGCACTAGATTGACTTTTAGCACGGCTTACCATCCTCAAACTGAAGGGCAGTCCTAGCATACCATTCAGATCCTTGAGGATATGCTTAGAGGCTGTGTCCTTGATTTTAAGGGGTTGTGGGAGAGACACCTACCCTTAGTGGAGTTTGCCTACAATAATAGTTTCCAATCAAGTATTGGCATGACACCGTTTGAGGCCTTGTATGGCCGACCGTGTAGATCTCCAGTGTCTTGGGCCGAGGTGGGTGATGCACCTTTGTTAGGTCCAGAGTTGGTTCGGAAAACGACGGAGAATGTGACACTTATCCGTAAGAGGTTGGTTACAGTCTAGAGTCGCCAAAAGAGTTTTGCCGACCGTAGGAGGAGACCTTTGTCATTTGAGGTGGGTGATCATGTCTTTTTGAAAATATCACTTAGACGGGATTTGATGAGGTTTGGGAAGAGTAGGAAGTTATCCCCTTGGTTTATTGGTCCTTTTGAGATCCTTGAGCGGATTGGAGAGGTTGCTTACTGTTTAGCATTGCCTCCGCAACTTTCTGGAGTGCATGATGTGTTCTATATTAGTATGCTTCGAAAATACAAGCCAGATCCATCACATGTGTTGGATTGGACCGACTTAGAGGTAGGCGGGGATGCCTCGTATGAGAAGAGACCGGTGAGCGTCTTGGATAGGCAGGATCAAGTTTTGCGGGACAAGACGATTCCCTTGGTCAAAGTATTGTGAAAACATCATGAGGTTGAGGAAGCAACGTGGGAGCATGAATTGGAAGTTCGAGAGAAATATCCGAACTTATTTATTGATGTTTGAATGTATGTCGAAATTTTGGCTTTGTTTATGAGCTATAAAAACATTGTATATGTTTTGGATCATGAAAGCATTGTAAAGGTTGAATGTGTTTTGGAAATGCAAGTTTAATGTGAACATTGTATATGGTGCTTAGGTTTTGGAGAAATTGTAAACTTGTCATAAACATTGAATATGTTTCGGAAAACATGAGATGTATGTGTTGAAATTAGCTAAATTTCAGAAGATGCATATTGGTAATATATGTTGAGCTATGTTTTGGTGAAATTGATCTCTTGAGAAGGGATGGGATGATCGGTGGACAGATCATGATAACGAGAATTGGAATGTAATCATTTTTAAAATTGGAAAATCATGGTGTTGAAACTTGTACCAAAATTTCGGGGACGAAATTCTTTAAGGGTGGGAGGAAATTCTTTAAGGGTGAGAGGTTATAGCGATCCCGGTTTTACCCTGACCTTTATTATGTTCCGAACTCGGGTTCTGTAATTCTATTTTGTTGTTGTCTATGTCTTGTTTCCTTCCTTTAATTCTTTGAATTTGATTTTTGGGACTTGTTTGGTGAGTTTGGAACAGGTTGGTTGTCTATTGGTACAAATGGTTGTTGCCTAGATTTTGGCCTCTTCGCTTGAGCGAGGTTTCTTGCACTCAAGCGAGCCTTGTATAGTTTGCTTCTTCGCTCGAGCGAGATTTCTTGCGCTCGAGCGAGAAATGAGGGCCTTCAGATTTTTCTTCCAAACGCAGCATTTCTGGGAAGGTGAAAGTGCGTCGTTCGAGCAAGCCTTGTGAAATTGTTTCTTCGCTCGAGCGAGACTTCTTACGCTTGAGCGTGCGTCTGCGTCCATGGCAGACCTAAAGCTTTGCATTCTACGCTCGAGCGATGCTTCTTGTGTTCGAGCGAGGCCTCTTGTTGTGTCTGGTCACTTGAGCGATAACTCCTTCACTCGAGCGAAGACCCTGTATATCAGTTCGCAGTAGTGATGCTTTACATCACTTTTTGATCCCATTTCTTCCCCAAAACCCTAATCCGGCTGTCTCTCTCTCTAAAATACTCTCTCTCTCTCTACAAATACTCTATGATCTTGGGTTTCCCTACCCTATTCCGTTTGTTAAAAAGATAGAGTTTTGCGTAGGCTTCCTTTTGATCCGAAGAAGTTTGAGTTTTGGGCATCTTCAAGTTTCTCCTTCTTCCTCTTTGAGCTCTACGTTTGAGGTAGGGATATTCTACTCTTTAATATGAGTTTTAACATAGATATTTGTCATTTTGTATAAATTGTGGGATTTGGGAAGATTTGGGTGAAGTTAAGGTTAGGGTTTTGATATTTGAAAGAGGGTTTTCCATTTTTGGTACCATATGTGTATAAGAGGTCTTGAACATGTTATTGCTTGGGTATAATTGGTGAAATTTGGTCTTGGGTGTAATATTTGTGAAAGAGGAAAGATTGCCCTAATTTGAATTAAATAAATTATTGGTGTAAATAATGAAATTGTTATGAGAAATATGAAATTGGAAGAATGCACAAATGAGATGTGTAGTTGGATTTGATAAATCACTCATCTATGGAAAATATGATAAATTATCTGTTGATGAATTTATTTATCTGTTTAGAAATATTTGTTCTGGGCTATCGGTGGAGGATAGTTGTGATTGTTGTAGAAACTGCATGAGAACTAGGAAAATTGAAACTAGTCATATGAGTATTGTCATTGAATATGACAGTTTGATTAAACTATTGAATATGTGTTTTGATTAGTCATTGTATATGACAAAGTGTTTAAATACATTGTATATGTTTCATTGTTTGGAATGAGACAGGAGATGTACTCCATTGTTTGGGAGGAGATAGGGTATGAACTCCATTGATAATTAAGTTGGCCGGAGTGTCCAGGGTGAAAGTTCCGAAATCTTATATATTTATGGGTGCCGGTTCCCTCGGACGTGGTTCCGTAAAATGGCAAGAAATAGAAACGTTGGATTGATGAATGTATTGAATTGTGAACCATTGAGTTGTAGTCTCATACTGGTTTCTTGATAATAACGAATTTGGTTAATTGACTTACCTGAAATAGAAGAATGGAAATGAATTGAGATATTGGTTATCTATATTAAATGACCTTGAAAAGAATATGTGTTGGTTAAGAATGTTGCACATTTATCTGATACTCATATTTTAGTTAATTCTCATATATGGTTTAGCATATCTCTACTGGGTTTTGGTCCACCCTACGTGGGAAACCATTTTCCGGTACAGGTGACATGTCACCTCCAAGGACATAGCTTGGGAGGCTTAGGGGCTGAAGGTTCCACTTTCGTGATTTCGTTTTTGTGCTGAATGTTTATTCAAGCCGAGGGCTTTATATGTATAGAGCTAGGACTCTTCTGTTGTTGTAACCAAGCGAAGTCTTGGAAAGATTTAAGCCCGTAAGGCACTTATTCTATTGTTAACATTTAGAATTACATGCTATAGTTTCAGGATGAATATTTATGAAAGTGTAATGCATGTAATATCTTTTGTAATATTAACACTGATGAATGAAAATACAACATTTCTATCATGTCCATAGATCTCGTGAATGATTGACTTATATAATATTTTGAGGGCGTTACATTGACATGGACTAAATTGACATATTGTTAAAAATACAGGGACTAAATTGACACATTGTTTGACTTTCCGTTAAATTAACTTAACAACCGTTATTTATTAGTCTAAAATGACACAATTCGTTAAACTAAGGGGTAAAATCGAGCAAATTGAAACTACATGGACCAAATTGACACATCGTGTAAACTACATAGATTATTTGTATAATTTTTTCTTTTTTTTTAATAATAAAAGTGATAAATTGAATTTGTTATGATTATCAGATTGACTTAAATTTTTTGTGTGAATAATAAACACAAAGAACTATACAAAATGAACAGTTCATATTATCGAATCGAAATTCATGGTAGGCTTTACAGACCCGAACAATGCCCTTTGAACTTGACTGGACTGGAGAGAACCCAATCCTTTTTTATATCTAGTTCCGTAATAAATATTTTGTATTAGTTTAAATACAACTATAATATATTTGTAAATTTAAGAAGAACAACTTTTTCCTTGACAAAACTATTCTTAGTGTAGTTTCATTACTCTACCACCTTGTAATGACCCAAAACTTTTTTTTTTTAAATTTTAAACATAGCCAGTGCATAATTTAATTGAGTAAATTTTCGAATTTGATTGCTGTGTAATTTCTGTGCAAAAACAGTTCTGTTTGTATTTTTTAAAAATAGTTCCCAATCTCAGAAAATTATGAAATTTTTATATGTTATTCCCATATGAGTCTACCATGTTGGATAAAAATTTCAGAATTTAATGATGAGTATTTATTTTATGAAAATTCACAGACTGATTGTCGTTCAGTTTAATTTATAGCAGAATTTAAAATTGAGTTTTGGGTGTTCAGATTAGGATTTGAGATAAATTTGTTAAGTCTATTTTGGTATATAATTGGTTCATGTTTGGCTTATGGATGGGAATTTAATCAAGACCCACGACTTAGATTTAATTTAATTTGAGTTTGTTTAATGATTCATGTTTAATTGTTTGGTCCTTTTTAATTATGTGATTGGTAATAATTACTTTGGGAATTGTTATTATTTATTATATAGGATTATAATAAATATTTGATAGTTAATTTTATAGTGTGTGCCATATGGTGAAAAATTATGTATTTTGTAGTGAATAAAATGAGTATATATTTTGTGGTGTAAAAAAATGTTATATTTTGTGGTGAAAAAAATTATATCATTTTATAATTTATATTATAAATTTTGAAAATATTATTACAAAATATATTTTGGAGAAACTAATTTTTTTCTTTTGGAAAGCCAAACCCATATGGGGTTGTCCCCCCTTTTATTTTGTGGTGAAAAAAATTATATCATTTTATAATTTATATTATAAATTTTGAAAATATTATTAAAAAATATATTTTGGAGAAACCAATTTTTTTCTTTTGGAAAGCCAAACCCATATGGGATTGTCCTCCCTTTTTTGTAGTAGCCATCATTTCATCTCCCTTTATTTTCCATTTCATTTTCATTTTCTTTGGTTTGATTGAGTAGAGAGCTCCGAACGTCTCTCTCTCTCTCTCTCTCTCTCTCTCTCTCTCTCTCTCTCTCTCTCCTTTATTTATCCATTGTTGGCTCAACCTTTGAGCTTGAAATGAGAGTTTTAAGAGTGAGATTTTGCCAAAGTGTTATACATGAAAGTCGGAGAGCTTGTCGTGATATTCGCAATGGTGATCTCAGATCCATGATCGGGTGATGTTTGCATTTTCGGATTAGCTTTTCTTCATATTTGAGGTAGAGACTTTCTTCATATTTTTACATTAAAGCTATGTTAAGATTATTTTGAGAAAATATATCATTATAAGAGGTATTGCATATATATATATATATATATATATTTTAAAAAAATTTTGTTAGGTAATTTTTGAAAGAATAATTATGTTAGAATGTTAAGAAAAGTGTTATTTTGAGGTTGATTTGGGAAGACCACCTTGTGTTGAAATTTTGTTGCTAAAAATCTAAAAATTTAATTTTAATAGTTATATGGATTGTATCTACATCATGTTATGATTAGATGATTTATTTTGAGAAATATTAAGTTGAAATTTTTTTTTTCTTTGATTTGGAATTTATTTTTGAGAAAAATAAATTTTTGTTGCTGAATATTGAGTAAATGTTTAAATTGGGATTATAGAGTTATTTTGGGATTAAAAACTCTAAAAGTATTATATTCATGATATTTTATAAAAGATGATATGTTGATGATTAAGTTGTGTTCATTTTTGTGAAAATAAAAATGTGAAATGTGGACTTTCAAACTCATAATCTTGAAAATGTTACTATTGGGCATATTTCATAATTTTTGATGTAAATATCATGTTGGTTAAGTAATTTTAGAAAAAGTTGTGAAATTGTTATTGGTAGAGAATTTAGTAAAAATATTACCTCTTTAAATAGCTTGGCATGAAAAATGGTTATGTTGAAATATAATTATATATATATTTTTTTGCAAGATCTAAATGATTTTCGAAATCATCCTATGATTTTCGAAATCATCCTTTGATTTGTTTTGAAAATTGATTGTTGATTCAAGAAGATGAGAGATTTTTTTTGAAAGTGGGTTTACTTTCTTGTTCCTTTTAAAATAGAAATTGGGGATTTTGAACTATGAGGATTGAAGAGAGATATTTTTGGTGACTTTCTTTTAATAAATGAAGATGAGTGATTTTGGTGAGAAAATCTAGAAATTTGGGGTTTTTAAGAAAGATGTTGACAATCTTTGAAGATGTTGTTATATTTATTTTGTGTGCCAAAATAAATGACATTTGAAAATTTGTTTATTTGTTTATATATAAATGATGGTTTTCATGGAATATGAGAATTGTTGAAGTTTTGGAAATTGTTGTTCAAAATGTTCATATGGTCTTGAAGTGACTAAATCGTTGAGATTACTCTAAGTGTGTGAATTTTGTTGTTCCATGAATGAATTGGAATAAAAATATTTATATTCATCTTGAGAAATTATATTGAAATGAGAAATGAGAATTTTGATCACAATGGAAATATTGTGTGAAAGTATTGAAAGTAGAAGAAATATTGCATTGTATTATTAATCCTTGCATTGACATATCAATTCATTTGATAATGATGAGTTTTGAAATTTGATTTGAAAACTTTGCATTGAGAAAGAAATGTTGGGAAACAAGTTTTCATGAAATGATTTTGGGGTAAATACAGTAGTAAGTCTTGAAAGGTGGTGTAGATGATAGGCATCGAGCCTTCCAGTTAATACTGGTAAAAATGATAGATTACAAGTGTTGAGTCTTCCAATTAATATTGGTAAAAATGACAGATTACAGGTGTCAAGCCTTCCAGTTAATACTAGTAAAAATGACAAATTGGTAGTACCTGTATAGTCTACTTGCAGACATCAGTCTAGGGATTACCTGAGTTGTATTTACCATCTTGGAAATTTTATTGAAATTGTTAGATTAATGTGTTTTCAAATTGGCATTGTGCGTAAGATTTTCAAAAGATGAGAAAAATATTTTGAGAATAACATGGCATATGCATTCATCTCATAAGACTATATAAAATGGATTTGATGAATTGTTTAATTATTTGATTCAATTGATAATGAGATAATCGAATGAATTGAAAATGATGTCCTATTGCTATTGAAACATGTTTATTTATTTAAGTTAACTTGTTGTGGTTAATTAAGTAAATTGGATTTAGAGATTATGTAATAAAATCATATGGTTTTAACATGATATGATTTCATATATATATATGAGTATTTTGGTACCCGCATATCTTCTAATGTTTTAATATGAGATTGCTTGGTGAGCTAATGGTTGCTCACTCCCTGCCTGTACATGCGTACAGGGAATGCTTTTCGAATTTGAAGATCAAACAATGGGTTTTACCAATTCATAAGTGTAATGTAATGATAGATTGTACTACTTCATTTGTTGTTTGGCTGAGTGCTATTTTTTTTTATAAAGAGTAGTGTCCTCTCTTTTATTGTAAGCCTCAGGGCATTTCTTTTATTTGTATGTAAATGTCATTGTTGTACAACGAGAGGGAATATGTATATTATATTATTCATCATTTCATCCAAGGATGAAATGTTATTTGTAAATGGACTTAATTAATGAATATTGATAATGTTATCCGAGTAATAAAATACGGGGTGTGACACAGCTCCAACCATTGTTGACACCTCCAAGTCTCTGACTGCTACTTCCAAATGCTAGCCCGTGACAACTTTTCAGTAATCGCCGTTATCACCTACAGAAATTAGAAAATCAGAGAACTTTCATACTTTACTCAAATTATACTTAAATTACAACTTAGGGAAATTATAATGAGTTTATTACTCAAATTACACTTAAATTAAAAATTCAAAGAAATTTCTGAGTTAGTGTACTCAAATTACATTTAAATACACTTAGGTCATGTTTGTTTGGCTCCATAGGATAGAGGGTATTAAGAGTGCGGTAGAATTGAGTAAGGAGATTATTAGTATGGTGGTATTAGGTTAGAGATGTAGGATAAAGAGGGTTTGTTTGTATACCATCGGATTAGTAATAATATATATAGTATTAATATATAAAATAAATATTTTTTAAAATATATTATTATATTATAAAAATAACAAAAATAAATAAAAAAGATAACTGCCTCTGTGCGCCATTGAAGGCCAAAATTATATTTCTAACATTAAGCTGTTGGATTGATTTTGAATAATGTTAGAAATCTCAAAAGTTTTATTAAAATTTTTACCAAATGTCTCATATGAGTGTGGGATCCATACCATGTGGGTCCTATGTAAATCCCATACCAATGTGAGATATTTGATAAAATTTTGATAAAACTTTTAAAATCTCTAACATTTTTGTTGATTTTTCAATCCCTTCCCCGTAATCCCACTGTAATGTAGGATTAATAGTCCACTTGGCATGACAATCTGGGAATTCACAAGCCAACCAAACAAGTTTTATGTGGGGTGTAGCTCACGCACAAACCAATCCCCTTCTTGAATCAATGAAACAAACATGACCTTAGGGATTGAATTCTACATGGCTGTCCAATTTACGGACAAATGTTGCCACCTCATCAAAATGTGAATTTCACTAATATTTTAACACTTTCATACATTATGTAATCATCTCTCTCCCATTTTCTTCTGACCATGGATGGATCCCTTCCCTTCCTTCCCTTCTCCATTTTCAACAATCATCGCCACAACCATCATCATCTACGAATCCATTCTTCCATTGATTGTGTTCACAAGCACATGTTACTAACCAAACTCAAAAATCACTCCGCATTCGTAGTTATCAATTTCTCATCGGAACTATGTCTTCGTTGATCGAGGGTGTTTATTGTTCAATCTCTGCTATTGTCTTGGCTAGGATGTCAATCATGCATGCCTATACATATTGCAGTGGTTTCACTAATGGAGGTTGGGCGTGAGTGGAAAGAGGACACTTAAAAAACTTAAACTCAAATTGGTCTTAGTGACTTCACTTTGATTTTTTTTTTTTTTTTTTTTTTGATGTGTGTTGTCCAAATTGTGAAATTAAATAAATAGATTTATGAAAAAAATCAAAATTATATACCAAGAACATATGTTGATAATTACAACTAAATTATAACAGAAATACACAATACAATAAAATGGTAAAGAAACCAAACCGAAGCCTGCACGGTAGCAGTTTCCTTAAAACAAATTTCACCGCCTCACGGGTCAAGTTCTTGAGGAATCCCAGCATTTGTCTCTCAGGATACGACGGTCAAAAACCAGCTACGACAGAAGCACTTTCTGTCTAGCTTAGTGAACAAAAATTGTGGCAGCACTTTTTCACTGTAGGAACTTTCTGGCAAACTGACTTGTAAAATGGAAGTAAAAATTTCTATATTGAGACTTGACAGGAGGGTCTCTATTTATACATGTATAGGGGAGAGAAGAAGAGCCTCCAGCCTTTAAGGCTAGTCATTAAAACACCATTAACTAGCAACCATAGCCCCTTTTCAAAAAGTTGAAAAGTTTGGATGCCCAAAGGATTTATAACCTTTAGCCAAGAAAAAGGATTTAAATACCCTTTAAAATCCCATTCATGAATCGAACATCATGAGGCAATTTCTTGGCAATTTCTTATTCAAATCTCAATGGTTTTTGGCCCACTTGGACCCAACACAATAGATGGTTGGGATCCACTTTAATATTTAATTAAAGTCACCACACTTTAATATTAAATCAAAGTCACCAAAAAACCATTTTTTCCAACAATCCCCCACATGAATAAAAATTGACCGAATGACTCAACAAACAGACACCGTTCAACAATAATGACTAGGAGATAGGGTACAATGAACTAACCCCGACATCGGAGAAGGTAGCTTTTGACCTTGAACCTCTCCCAATGAAAACCTATCGAGCTTACTAGCTGATCAGTGAATATTACATCTTGAACTACTCTGTCGTTTATGTAAAATGAGACAATAGATCTCACACGGGAATTACTCCTACCACCATTCTATTCTCATTGGTGTGCCCTGTATGGCCCTAGGCACTAGCCTGGTTCAGCGAGTGGTTTCAAAGAATCTTGGCCTGTCCAATTCTTCTAGAAGCGGCCCCACTTGAAACTCACATAGGTGACTCTACTTTAGTATCCTGCTATACTTAGCTCAACAACTTAACACACTAGAGTCATTAAAAGTGCAGCTTAACCTCTACACTTGCAAGTATCACTGATAAAAAGAATGGCTGGAGGTTTAACCTCCTCAGTGATATACCACCGTTACACGCAATTAGGCTGTCCAATTAAACCTAGAGCTAGGGATCTCTAGTCAACTAGGTTGGGTTTCCATTCCGGTAACTTCCAAAGGCCTCAACCCCATTCCTTTTGACGATGTTTCCACTAACACTCGATTTAACCCTTTGGTTAACGGATCTGCAATGTTGTCCTTAGACTTTATATAGTCTATAGAGACAACTCCATTCGAGAGTAGTTGTCGTATGGAATTATGTCTATGATGGATATGTCTAGACTTTCCATTATACATGTTACTCTGTGCCTTACTAATTGCATATTGACTATCACAATGAATACAAATAGCTGGCATAGGTTTAGACCAACATGGAATATCTTCAATGAAATGGCGAAGCCATTCAGCTTCTTTTGTTGCTTTATCTAAAGTATTAAACTTTGATTCCATTGTTGATCTAGATATACACGTTTGCTTCGAAGATTTCCAAGACACGGCTGCCCCACCAAGAGTGAACACATATCCACTGGTGGACTTTGAGTCCTTTATATCTGATATCCAACTCGCGTCACTATAGCCTTCTAGAATCGCTGAATATCGAGTATAATGCAGCCCATAATTCCAAGTGTAGCGTAAATACCTTAACACCCGCACAATGCCCTTTTAATGAGAAGTATCGGGATTACTTGTGTATCTACTAAGCTTGCTAACCGAGTAAGCTATATCCGGCCTAGTACAACTCATCAGATACATTAAACTTCTAATTACCCGAGAATATTCTAACTGAGAGACACTCTCTTTATTATTCTTGGTAAAATGTAGACTTAAGTTTAGAGGTGTCAATGACACACTCGTATCTGATCCATTAAACTTCTCATGTATCTTATCAACATAATGAGACTGAGAAAGTATAATTCCACCAGATGTCCTGGTAATCTTAATTCCCAGAATAACATCTGTAATGCCCATATCCTTCATGTCAAACTTAGAGTTTAACAACTTCTTAGTAGTTTTGATCATTTCATCGTTACTACCTATAATGAGCATATCATCAATATGCAGACACAAAATGACATAACTTTTGTCAGTGTCTTTGACATAAACACACTTATTGAAAATCCTAAGTGATTCGTGATTAGATCAAGATTTAAATATTCCATATCCCAATCAATCAAAATACACAATCTAAATCATCAAGCACTTACGAAAGTGATTTAGATTGTTGTTTTTGAAATAAACAATAAATCGACACAAACGATTTTTACGTGGAAAAACCGCAATTGAAGCACCTTCAATTGTAATAAAATGCCCATATCCTTCACGTCAAACTTAGAGTTTAACAACTTCTTAGTAGTTTTGATCATTTCATCGTTACTACCTATAATGAGCATATCATCAACATACAGACACAAAATGACATAACCTTTGTCAGTGTCTTTGACATAAACACACTTGTTGAAAATCCTAAGTGATTCGTGATTAGATCAAGATTTAAATATTCCATATCCCAATCAATCAAAATACACAATCTAAATCATCAAGCACTTACGAAAGTGATTTAGATTGTTGTTTTTGAAATAAACAATAAATCGATACAAACGATTTTTACGTGGAAAAACCGCAATTGAAGCACCTTCAATTGTAATAAAAAATCACGGGCGAAACACCACTAATCAATCCACATACTGAAGAAAGAAAGATTACAAAGATAACAAACAAATTACCAAACTCATCCAATTTGTCTTTCAACCTTCTGTAACTCTTTCAACAAGCCTTCGTCTCGGAATTGATTAATCTGAAGTTGAATCCACAACTTCACTTGCCAAATCAACGACTACGTACAGAATCAAACTCCTTTGAAACTCCACATTTGAATCTCCGCATTCCACCGAAGAAGAACACTCTTATATATAATCAATCAACCTCCTTGATATGTGCTTATCAATTTATGAGTTTAATACTCACTCAAATTATCAAGGAAAACTTACAAAAATATTCCAGAAGAAAACCTTAGAAAACCTCAAAGTAGATCTCAAAAACCTAATACTAGTTTAGGATTAAAACATATACTTATAGAAATCTAGAACAACGAATCTTGCTCGAGCGAAGCTTCTCTAGCTCGAGCGAGGAACTTATCTCGCGTGATTTCCATAAGTGGCTTCGCTCAAGCCACGTAACCTGCGCTCGAGCGCACATTCATCTCTCTCAGGTTTTTGCCAGATGCAGCTTTTGCTCGAGCGAGGACTCCTTCGCTCGAGCGAGCAAGACAAAACAGCAAGGAAATTTACAACTCAATCACACAAGCTTGTTCGCGGGATTGACAAGACTAAGGGACTTAACAATTTCCTCCTTTGTCAATACTCGGACAAAACTTTCTAACATAATTTCCTAGAAAACAAAAGGACTAACAAAACAAACCAACTTAATGGAAACCAACTATCTCCAAACAATCTTGAACTAACAAACCAATCTTGATGGAAACCTATAAAACTAAAAACAGAGATATAAGAAACCATCCAGACCATCAAGACATAATAAATTAGAAACAAATGAATATCCCATACAAAACATTAGTCCAATGCTACTCCAATGCTATTCCAATACTTCCTGCAAAAACCATCATGAGTCTGCAACATATATCCATATACATCCATATATATATATATATCCCCCAAAAACATAATACTCCCCATTTTTGGCCAGAATTGACAAAAGAAACAAGGATAGACAAACAAAAAAAAACTGTCCAAGAAAAAAACGGTCCAGAAACTATCCAAGAAAAAGTCTAAGCTGAAGAAGGGGGCTGCTGCATCTGAAGTAAAGAAAGAATCTGTGCAAGCATAGTGCTCTACTCATCAAGTCGACTATCAAGGGTATCCATCCGAGCATCCAACTGGTCAAGCCGATGCGTGACAGATTGCTCAAACTACTGCAGCTGGCCACGAAATGATCTAGGGCGCATCTCAGGTAGATCAGGTGCACCAACAGGGGCTGCATCAAACTCCTCCTCCTCAGCAAGTGGATCATCACCTACATCAGACATCCCAATTCCCGACACACACCCCCAAACATGAGCTTGACTCTGGGAGACTGTCAATTTAGTAACAGGTTTTATAGGAAAAGCAAACTCATCATCATCATAAATAGGAACATTAAGAGAAGTGAGAAATCTAGTGAGCAAGCATCCATACGGAAGACCTATGGACTTACATCCCTCAAAAACAGAAATCATCTTCGTGACTATCATCTCGGGTAGGGCAATGGGAAGCCTGTGATCGATGCAATACAACACATAACCCTGATCTTGGGTAATGTGCGAAGAGTGAGTGATCACATGTAGATTAGCACAAACAATGATATTAAGAAGACGAAACCTAGGAAGAAGCTCATTCTGTTGAATGAGCGCCCCGACAATACAAGTCTGGGAACAACCACAAAGCTCAGACGCAACTCGATCAAAATCGACACCAGTCCGAATAAGGAGAGGAAAATGAAAATTTGGGACATCGGGAAGACTAAGAAACAACCGAAAAACATCCCCGGTAATGACTAAAGACTACTTCCTAACCCAAGTGTTGAATGATACCGGAATTTCTTTGCGAATGGAGTGCATGTTACAATAGAACTCACGAATAAGACTCTGATTCTACGGCCCTGAGAAATGCAACGCTTGATCACCTCCTAAGGAATCGAACAAGGAACAAATGGGTAGTAACTCAAAAGCACTAGGGAGGACATTTCTCTCTAGATGGACTTTACGAGTGGCATAAAACTCCCTAAACAACTTAGACTTTTCTTTGGATTCGAACTTGTCAATGTTGAATTGGGGACGGGAAACAATAGTCTTGCGACGTTTTAAAGGCTCACCCATAACTAAACAACCCACAACCTACAACACAAAACACCCAATGACAATATTAGAACCCCAAAAGAAAACAACAGTAACCATGAAAACACCATTAGTCTAATATTGTTAAAAATACAACCATAAAACTTTAGCAGAAGATGAATGTGAGGAAAAACAGAATTAGGGTAAAGACCATAGACACATAGATATCGCTAAGAGAATAATCATAAAATCAATGTACAAAGACCACATTGATTAGTATATTAAACACTAAAAATAAAACCCCAAATTAAACCCTAGCAGAAAAAACCTAGCAAAAATGTTCCATACCCCTAAACCAAAATGCAAAAGAGAGACTCTAAAACATATGAAATAACCATAATCATTAATGACAAACCCTAGACTAAAACAGAGCAGACTCACAAACACACTAAAAAAAACGAGAAGTATAAAACAAAGAGAAAAGAAAAAGAAATCTTACCAAAAATAACAATGCTTGATAGAGGAAGAGAAAAACCCCCAAACACGAGTGAAATCCAAGGGATGAACACAAATGGAAGTGAAATCGCCCAAAGGAAGTGAAAGAGACAACACTCGAAGCAAAGAGGGTAAAAACTGAAATGAAGAGACGCAGTAGCAGTATTTAAACCACGACAAGTCGCTCAGGGGAAGACTCTCTCGCTCGAGCAAGAACACTTATGCGCACGGGTTCGCTCGAGCCAAGATCTTGTCGCTCGAGCCTAAAAAGCACTCTCTCAGGTCTAAATTAGAAGCAGACGCATGCTCGAGCGAGCAATCCTTCGCTCGAGCGAAGAAAAAAAAAAGAAACACAAATTTTATTTATTTATTTTTTTTTTATAAACAAAAATCCAATACTCACACTATGTCGTGAAACCTGAAACACAAGTGAGTGAGCACAAGAGCATGAAGGTGATACTAAGATGAAATAATCTACAAACCATGAAGCCTACTAACTTGGAATTTTGACAAGATGAAGCAAATAATCATGAGCAAGTTAGATAAACTCAAAACAATGAACATAAGCTACATGAGAATGTACAACTCAAAAACCAGCATGAGAGCTCACAAACATAATGTGTGTGTGTGCAATCCATGAGAGGCCATAGAACTAGAGTTAATCCTCGTAGTGATCGGATGGCTGGACCTCCGGCAAGAGTAACTGAACATCACAGAGAAAAGTCAAACCACTAGGATCACGGGGTATTTATTGAGTAAACGCGGAGGCTCCATCTCAATCAATGATTCCCTTTTTTTAAACTTTTCTTTCTTGTGGGCACTCACTGGTGGCATGCACGCTCAAGAGTATGGAGACCAAACCAGAGAAGGATGAAATCAAAAAGGATGGCCTGGTTGGTGCCTCTAAGGTAGCCTTTTCCTAATGCCCGGACTTCAATGAACTGAAGGAGAAACCGTAGAAACGAACAAATGATGGTAGATGGTTAAGAGACTCAACATCACCCATGATATACTAGTATAGGTCAATTCCTCTGAAAAAGTACAAGAAACACTATTAGTGGTCCATAGAGAACTTTGATCACTTGTGCGGAAACCCTTGTGCGGAAACCGCTGCAACAGTTTATCTCAAGGATGTGTATAGAATGAGATCATGAAGTAAATGAGTATGGGCATTCAGAATGAGCTATGAACAAAGAAGAATGAGATCTTGTAAGCAGCATGAGCAGTGTTCATATAAATTTTTGATGCAAAGATAACATGAATCAATGACTATGAGATTATAACATCCGAGCACACAAAAAGGAATCACTCACTCCCCTTCAAGTAGCAGGTAACACCCTAGTGACTGAGCACAACACCCAAGGTCTTTCTAAGGAACTCAAACCGAAGAAGATCAAGGGGTTTTGTAAAAATATCAGCTTTTTGATGCTCAGTGGGTACATGTTCAAGAACAACAAGGCCTTCTTCCATTAACTCTCGAATAAAATGATGACGAATGTCAATGTGTTTCGTGCGAGAGTCTTGGACAGGATTTTTTGAAATGTTTATGACACTTGTGTTATCACAGAAAAGAGTGAGAGTGTTCTGATCTATCCCTTAATCATGAAGCATTTGCTTCATCCATAGCATTTGTGCACAACAACTCCCTGCAGCAATGTACTCAACCTTAGCAGTCGAAAGAGAGATGGCATTTTTCTTTTTACTATGCCAGGAAACCAAATTATTCCCAAGGTAAAAACACCCCCCGGATGTACTCTTCCTATCATCAGCACACCCTGCCCAGTCGGCATCAGAAAAACCAGTAATTTCAGCGATAGTATTAGAAGAAAACCATACCCCATACCCCAATGTCCCATTAACCTATTTAGTGATGTGTAAGAAGATGAGACTCTTTAGGACTGGCTTGGTAACGGGCACAAACACCTACACTGAACGCAATATCAGGACGACTGGCTGTGAGTTAAATAAGACTCCCTATCATACTCCTACAAAGGGTAGGATCAACATCAATACCAGATGAATCTTTGGAAAGGTGAAGACTGGTGCTCATGGGAGTGCGTGCATGTTTGGCAGACTCAAGACCAAACTTTGGCACGAGATTTTTGGCATACTTAGTCTGAGAAACAAACATACCCGAAGGAGACTGTTTAATTTGTAGACCCAAAAAAATAAGATAACTCTCCCATCATGCTCATCTCAAACTCATGTGTCATGCAATCCGAAAAATATTTCACAAGATGATCAACAGTGGATCCAAACACAATATCATCAACATAAATTTGAGCAACAAGAATAGGAGACTTAGTATGTTTCACAAATAGAGTCTTATCCACACTACCCCTTTGAAAGTCATTATCAAGAAGAAAGGTAATAAGTCTATCATACCAAGCCCGAGGGGCTTGTTTCAACCCATACAAAGCCTCGTCTAACTTGTAGACATGGTTTGGACATTTAAGGTCCTCAAACCCTTTTGGTTGCTCAACATAAGCCTCTTCTTTCAAGTACCCATTCAGAAAGGCACATTTCACATCCATTTGAAACAATTTAAAACCAAGAAAGCAAGCAACAGCAAGTAAAATACGAATAGATTCGAGACGTGCAACTGGGGCAAATGTCTCATCATAGTCAACACCCTCTACTTGTGTGTAGCCTTGAGCAACCAACCTGGCTTTATTTCTAACCACAGTACCATTCTCATCAGATTTATTTTTAAAGATCCACTTGGTACTTATCATATTCATGTCTCTAGGTCTGGGAACTAGAGTCCAAACATTGTTACGTTCAAATTGACCTAATTTTTCATGCATAGCATTAACCCAACTATCATCTAGTAAGGCCTCTTTAATATTCTTAGGTTCAACTAATGAAACATAACACATATAAGATACCTCATCCCGAATCTGTCTTTGGGTTTTCATTCGATCCGATACACTTCCAATCACCTGTTGAGCTGGATGATTTAGTTTCATCCTTGCTGATGGTTTGAACTCAAGACTTGCGGTGATAGAAGTTTCAGTAGTGGTGTCTTTCTAAGCACTCTTTGGACTTTGACTTTCCTGTGAGGATGGTGCTGTCTCAATTTCTTGTGATTGGACCTCAGCTTCTCTTTGACTTTGTGGTTCAGTATCCAAAATTGGAGACTCACCATTGTCATCCTCATTTGTTGCTGGAGTAGGGGAACCTGTGTCATCTATAACCACATTGATTGATTCCATTAAAGAAGAAGTTCGCAGTTTATAGACTCAAAAAGCCCTACTAGTGGTTGAATATCCTAGATAAATACCTTCATCACTTCGGGAGTCAAATTTGCCCAAAGGCTCTCTATCTTTGAAAATGTAACACTTACTCCCAAAAGTTTTGAAGTATTTTACATTAGGTGTCAATCCCTTCCACAATTCATATGGAATTTGTAAAGTGCCGGGCCTTAAATACACGCGATTTATGACATAAACAGCAGTATTTAGGGTTTCAGCCCAAAACTTTGGAGAAAGTTTCTTACTAAGGAGCATCACCTTAGCCATTTCTTGAACAACTCTGTTCTTCCTCTTAACCACTCCATTTTGTTGTGGAGTAATAGGTGCAGAAAATTCATGCTTAATTCCATGCATATCACAAAAATCTGAAAACGAACTATTTTCAAACTCACGATCAGGATCAGTTCGGATTCTTATGATACGCCCAATGGAAACACCCTGTTCATTTTGGATTTTAAGGACTAAGGCCTGGAAAGCATCAAACGTATCAGATTTTTCCCTTAAAAAATTTACCTACGAAAATCGAGTAAAATCATTAACAGTTAAAAAAATGTATCTTTTACCTCCAATACTTTCAATGCGAGCAGGTCCCATTAAATCCATGTGAACCAATTCAAGATGACGTTTGGTTGTAAAGTTGTTCACCTTTTTATGAGGGGCACGCACATGATTCGGATTCTTACCCAGTTTAGGTACTCCTCTCACAAGCTCTTTGTTGGTTATCTTAGTTAGGTCTTTGAAATTCATGTGACCTAATCTTTGATGCCACAAATCAATGTTACTTATGACGGCTGAGTGACAAGTGAGATCAATAGTAGTAACAATCCCATAGCAGTTATCAGATGTGCGAACCCCATGCAAGATAGTATTTCCCTTTTTATCCAAAATTTCACGTTTATTTTTTTGAAAACAATACTTCATGATGGGAGTCACACATTTTACTAATGCTTAAAAGATTTGCTTTAAGACCATCAACAAGTAAAACATTTTCAAGCTTGGGAAGACCAGCTACACTTATAGAGCCCTTACCAATGACTCTAGAAGTGCCGCCATCTCCAAAGGTAACAATTCCTCAGTCATATTTTTCAAGGGTGGTAAAGTAGGATTTGCTACCTGACATGTGATGAGAGCATCCACTATCAAGATACCACATGTGTGAGTCACGTGCTTTTAGAGCAGTGTGAACAACTAAACAAGTCAAATCATCTTTTCTTACCCAAATCTTTTTGGTCTTAACAAAATCAGGTCTGGCGGTCTTGGTAAATATCTTAGCGTTGTGAACACCCTCATAAATCTTGGTATTCTGCCTAGACATGTAAGGTTGTCTCCTATCCCAAAAAGTGTTCGAATTTCTACCCTTTTGAGACATCTTACCAAATAATTCAAAGTAGTAAGGACGAATGTGGCCATACCTACCACAGTGATGACAAATAAAAACAGGTTTAACCTCCCTTTTGTTGATCATACCCCCTTTAGGTAGATGAAGAGAGGGATCAGCCTGGTCTACCTTCAACTTTCCCTTTGCTTGAGTTTCAGGTCATGTGATGTAGAGGCCTACCCTTTGTGAGCTGTCGCACCATAGTCTAGCCCACTTTTGTCACAACCCATTTGTTGAGACCCGAGGATGTCTTCTAATGATTTGGAACCTTTGTTCCACATAGCAATTGTGGCTCTAGCAATTCGAAGTTCTTCATCTTTCTGACAAACCATCTCTTCCAATGAAGTTTGTGACATCTCAAGGCTTTCAAACTTCTCTTCATATGTGGAATACACTTTCAGGAGTTCATTCCTTTCAGTTTCACAAGATAGAAGTTTTCCACATAGGTCTTGCCTGTCGCTTAAGATCTTGATGACATTCTACTTTGCTGTTACAAGTTCGCCTTTTAGCTTGACATTCTCGCTTTCACATGCTTTGAGCTTGAGAGTGAGTTTGTCATTGATTTTCGACAAATTCAGAGATTCATCGTAACGCTTTTCGTATGCTTGTTGTAGATCATCACCATTAATCTCATCATTGTCTTCTGATGTTTCATCATCCTCTTTTGCTCCTTATTCTCCTTGACCTCATCCAATCTAGTAACTAAGGCTGGAAAGTTGCTAGATGGTGGTTAAGATGAATCTTCTCTTTCATGAAATTGGCTCAGAATTTCCCATGCATCTTTAGCCTTTGTGCAGTGAGCAACCCGTTGCTGTTCTTCATCAGAAATTGCTCCACGAATAGTAATTAGGACTCTCTGATTGCTTGGATTGTCAGCACTTTTTGTATCTTCTTCAATGGCTTGCCAGCCTTTTGGGTCAAAAGCTCTAAGAAACGCCCTCATTCTGATCTTCCAATACAAGTAATTACTCCCATCAAAGGTGGAAGCATGATGCAGATTCTGACCACGAGCAAATTCCACTGGCTTCGGAAGAGGTTGTGTAAAAGTGGACCAAAATGCCATGAAAGCACTATCCCCGTCTTCACCAGATTTAGCTTCTTCGGGTTCTTGCTCCGACCCGCTTTCATCATCCCAAGTCACTGTGTAAACTTTCTTCCGATTCTTTTTCGAAGGACATTCAAGGGAAATATGGCCAAATCCTTGACATTCATAAAACTTGACCCCTTGCCCTTTTACAATCTTTTTTTTAGTTTTTGGAGCAAGTTTTGGTGGAAAAGTTTTGGGTTTATCATTACTCTTGTCTTTTGAAATAGGGTCTCTAAAATTAGGCTTCTTTTTCTTTAAATTTTTTTTGAACTGCTTAGTAAACATAGCCGTCATCTCAGACTCTAAATCAAACTCAGTCTCAGGAGTTTTTGCAGTCTCATGAGCACTAGTGAAAGCCACACAATCTTTTTGTTTTTTCTTAGAAATCTGGTGGGCTTCATAAGTTTGCAGGTTTCCAACCAACTGATCAAGCTTGAGGGTATCAACATTTTGAGCCTCCTCAATGGCTGTCATTTTTTATTGGAACCTTTCGGCTAATGACCTCAAAATTTTTCCAATAACTTTAGCTTCAGGGATTTTTTCACCGAGTGTGAAACAGGAATTCATGATGTCACTAAGTTTAGCATAAAAATCATCAAATGTCTCCTCATTACGCATAAAAAGGGTTTCAAAAGCAGAGGTGAGACGTTGAAGTTTTGACCTTTTGACAGAAGTAGTACCTTCGTGAATCATTTCAAGAATGTCCCAAGCCTCTTTTGCTACCTCACACGTGCAGATACGACGAATCTCTTCAAGTGTGACGGAGTAGAAAAGGGAATTGAAAGCCTTGTTGTTCCAACTCGAGTTTTGATAATCGGTTGTGTCCCATTTATCAAGGGGTTTGGGAATCTCAATACCATCAATGGTGACAGTAGGTTCACTCCACCCATGGAGCACACAATGCCAAATTTTCTCATCGATGGATTTTAAAAACGCTCTCATACAAGCTTTCCAATAAGAATAGTTTGTACCATCAAGTAACGGAGGTCTATGGGTCGAGTTACCTTCAGAAATTGAATCCATATCACCAATCACACAAAATCACACTCCTATAGTTTTGATAAAAACAAAGAGTGACCTGCTCTGATACCAATTGAAAATCCTAAGTGATTCGTGATTAGATCAAGATTTAAATATTCCAATTCCCAATCAATCAAAATACACAATCTAAATCATCAAGCACTTACGAAAGTGATTTAGATTGTTGTTTTCGAAATAAGCAATAAATCGACACAAACGATTTTTATGTAGAAAAACCATAATTGAAGCACCTTCAATTGTAATAAAAAACCACGGGCGAAACGCCACTAATCAATCCACTTACTGAAGAAAAAAAGATTACAAAGATAACAAACAAATTACCAAACTCATCCAATTTGTCTTTGAACCTTCTATAACTCTTTCAACAAGCCTTCGTCTCGGAATTGATTAATCTGAAGTTGAATCCACAACTTCACTTGCCAAATCAATGACTACGTACAGAATCAAACTCCTTTGAAACTCCACATTTGAATCTCTGGATTCCACCGAAGAAGAACACTCTTGTATATAATCAATCAACCTCTTTGATATGTGCTTATCAATTCATGAGTTTAATACTCACTCAAATTATCAAGGAAAACTCACAAAAATACTCCAAAAGAAAACCTTAGAAAACCTCAAAGTAGATCTCAAAAACCTAATACTGGTTTAGGATTAAAACATATACTTATAGAAATATGGAACAGTGCATCTCGCTCGAGCGAAGCTTCTCTGGCTCGAGCGAGGAACTTATCTCGCGTGATTTCCATAAGTGGCTTCGCTCGAGCCACGCAACCTGTGCTCGAGCGCACATTCACCTCTCTCAGGTTTTTGCCAGACGCAGTTTTCGCTCGAGCGAGGACTCCTTCACTCGAGCGAGCAAGACAAAACAGCAAGGAAATTTACAACTCAATCACACAAGCTTGCTCGCAGGATTGACAAGACTATAGGACCTAACACTTGTCACATTCATTGATTCTAAACCCACTTGACAACATTACATTGTCAAACTTCTCATGCCATTGTTTAGGCGCTTGCTTCAAGTTGCTAAAAATTAATAAAAATTACATGATTGATTTTTAAAAATTAATTTTACATGATCATCATCCAAAAATATAATAAATAAATTTGGTAAAAAAAAATAAAAGATAAATGTCTAACAAGGAAATTTACAACTCAATCACACAAGCTTGTTCGCGGGATTGACAAGACTATGGGACCTAACACTTGTCACATTCGTTGATTCTAAACCCACTTGACAACATTACATTGTCAAACTTGTCATGCCATTGTTTAGGCGCTTGCTTCAAGTTGCTAAAAATTAATAAAAATTACATGATTGATTTTTAAAAATTAATTTTACATGATCATCATCCAAAAATATAATAAATAAATTTGGTAAAAAAAAATAAAAGATAAATGTCTAAGAGATTTATCAATTTTACATAATTTTATCTTTAGCGGAGAGAAATAATTTTTAAAAATTCAAAAATATTTTTTTGACATTTATTTTTGTCAAATTAATTTATATTTTATCAAATTGATGATTTTGCTCTTGAAAAATCCAATGGTATCTTTAATTGTCCTTATTTGGAATAAGATTCAAAATTCAGGGTCAAATGTGTCACAATTGAAAAGTCAATGATCAAAGTGACACAAATCATAAACTATAGGAACTGTTAGTGTAATTCACTTACTTTAAATTCAATCTTACAATTGACAGCTTTATTTCTAAAACAAAATGATCATATCTGGATGCATTGCCTGCACCACTGTTCTAATATAAAAGCATGAATTCATCCATTTCCAAACTTTTTTGGGGGGTGAATTACACAAAATATATGTAAAGTGCCTCATTTATTTTATTTTGATTCTTAATTTTTAATTTGTATTAATTGTATTTCTTTCAAATTTTAAGAAATGTTATTGTAATTTAACCCTAAATTTTTTATTTATTTTGTATTACTAGTTTTAAAGATAGTGAAACCCACATTAATAAATACATATGAAACGCATTGTTTTTATGTTTAGTGATAATAAATTATAATAAAAAAATAAGATAAATTAACAAATGGTTCACGAAGTATAATACTTATGCTCTATTTTGTTCAATGGAATGAAATGAAATGGTGATTCTTTAGTTTTTCTATGATATGATCATTATCTTAACATAGTGAAAGAGAATACCATTTGCATTCTACATGTACATCTTCATTATATAATACCAAATCGTCCTGTCTGATAGCATTTATAAGCTTACTTTAGTTTATTTGTTTTTAGGGGGATTTGGTGATAGCTCCTTCACTATCTAATTTGTCTTTTAAAAGGACAAGAATTATATAAGTACTTTCAAAACTCCCTAATATTTTAAAACTTGTTTCTTTCACTATATTACCCTCATATCTATCAGCTCTCCTATTAAGCCATCTTCACTATATATTTCAGAGTAAAATTTTACTCTGTATGAAAGTAAAATTTTACTCTGTATAAAAGTAAAATTTTACACTCTGAAACTGAAAATCAAATTTTACTCTGTATAAAAGTAAAATTTTATTCTGAATAAGAGTAAAATGTTACACTCTGAAATTAAAAGTAAAATTTTACTCTGTATAAAAGTAAAATTTTACTCTAAAAAACTAGTAAAATGTTAGACTCTATACAAAAGTAAAATTTTACTCTGTATAAAAGTAAAATTTTACTCTGGTTCTGTCAAATGAAAAAACAGAGCCAATAGAATCAGAGTAAAATTTTATTCTGGTTCTGTCAAATGAAAAAAACAGAGCAATAGAACCAGAGTAAAATTTTACTCTAGTTCTGTCAAATAAAATTAGATAAAAAACAACAAAAATAAATCAAAAACAAACAAACAAACAAACAAAAACAAAACAAATTAATCAACAAATCAACATATCTTATTGAGAAAAAAGCTTCAAAAAAAACAAACAAACAAAAACAAAACAAATTAATCAACAAATCCACATATCTAATTGAAACGAAAAACTTCTAAAACTCGATCAACAATCACACATCTCAATGAAAAAGAATACATGTGTTCAACAACACTCATACACACAAATATATATATATATATATACACATATATTCTACTGTTCCTCATCCACATCCTTACCAACCTCCTGTTCAACTTCTTTCATTCTCGAAGCTTCAGCCTTCGCATTCAATATCGCCAGCATCTCATCAACAACCTCATCATGTTTCTTCTCCGCTTCCAATTGAGCCATCTCCACCGCACTCCGAATCTCCCCCATTTGCTCCGAAACCCTAGCTTTCGAATCTCCAACGACATCCTCATTCAATTTCAACAAAATTAAAGATGAGAGTCGATAAATTTATGTAGAAACATCAACAAAAATCGTGAAATATGAAGAGAATCGAATGATCTGTGAATTTAACATAACCAGATAGGTATTGAATCGATTGTACCTGGAGATTGTAGAGACGATTCAATAGCTATTCATTTGTGGTTTCTGAGCAGAGTTGTGAAATCGAAAATTTAGGGTTTCATGGAAGACAGTCTCTGCAACGGTTGTGCGAAAACTGAGAGAGAGACAGAGAGAGAGGACGAAGAAGGTGGAAAGATAGGGGTATAATAGTCTGATAAAATATTTAAATAATAAATTGTGTCCTTTATGTAAGATTTTATAATTATGAGAGAGTTTAGAAAGTATAATTTTTTTCTTAGTCCTTTTAACAATGAAAGGAAGGTAAAAAGGGTTTATAGCTAAATTTCCCTTGTTTTTAAAATGTGCTTTTTTTAGGAGTTGGATTCCCTCCCATCTAGATTAATTTGAGGGTATTGTCCCGACCCGTGGAACTTACCATGGATTTTGTTTTAATAATTTGAGTCAATCATTTTATAGGATTCTTCATATATGTCATTCATACAAAAAATATTGGGTTAATTCAAAAATTATTGCATATTTAATTTATTGCATTTGTATTTAAAAAAATAAACGACAAATATATTTTTTGAAATAAACTATTCATTTTTTTTAATAATAAAAGTGATAAATTGGATATTTTACGATTATCAGATGAACTTAAATTTTTTATGTGAATGATAAACACGTAGAACTAAATAAAATGAATACATTAGATCGTCGAATCGAAATTCATGGTAGGGCTTACGAACCTGAACAATGCCCTTTGAACTTGACTGGACTGGATAGAACCCAATCCTTTTTTATATTCAGTTCCATAATAAATATTTTGTATTAGTTTAAGTACAACTACAATATATTTGTAAATTTAAGAAAAACAACTTTTTCCTTGACGGAACTATTCTTAGTGTAGTTTCATTACTCTACCACCTCCAATCACTATTGACACCGAGTCTCTGACCACTATTTCCAAATGACAGCTAGTGACAACTTTCCAATAATCGCTGATAGCAGCCAGGGAAATTAGAAAATCATAGAAATTTCATACTTTACTCAAATTATACTTAAATTAGAAACTTTGAGAAATTATAATAAGTTTATTACTCAAATTACAATTAAATTAAAAATTCAAAGAAATTTCTGAGTTAGTGTACTCAAATTACATTTAAATACACTTAGGCCACGTTTGTTTGGCTCCATAGGATGGAGGGGATTAAGAGTGCAGTAGAATTGGGTGAGGAGATTATTAGTGTGGTGGTATTAGGTTAAAGATGTAAGATAAAGAGGATTTATTTGTATACCACTGGATTAGTAATAGTATAAATATTATTAATATATAAAATTAATATTTTAAAATATATATTATTATATTATAAAATATAACATAAATAAATCAAAAAGATAACCTGCCTCTGTATGCTATTGAATGCCAAAATTTTATTTTCAGCATTAAGTCGTTGGATTGATTTTGAGTAATGCTAGAAACTCTAAAAGTTTTACCAAAATTTAAATCAAATGTCACATATGGATGTGAGACTCACACCATGTGAGTCACACACACATATAAGACATTTAATAAAAATTTTGATAAAATTTTAAAAATCTTTAATTTTTCAATCTCTTCTCCAATTAGGGAAACATAATCATACTGTGGGGTAGGATTAATAGTCCACTTGGCATGACAATCTGGGAGTTCACAAGCCAACCAAACATGTTTTATGTAGGGTCTGGCTCACACACAATCCAATCCCCCTCCTGAATTAGTGAAACAAACATGACCTTGGGGATTCAATTCGAATCAAGATTTTCTCTTTGATCTCTCTCCTTGACTCCCTGCTTATTGGGTCATTGGGTTTATTTTTAGGCCTAATTTCGATAATTCGAACCATTCACATTTAAATTTTTTTTGAATATATCATATTTGTAAAAAATCAAGTTGATCGAATATCAAAACGTATGAGTTCGGAAAACTGTTTATTAAATTTAAAAAAAATAATTTAGTTCGATAATCCGAACACGTAGTTTTTGATATCCGATCAACTTAATTTTTTATAGGTATAATATACTCAACAAATTTTAAAATTTGAACTGTCCGAGTCATTGAAATTTGACCCAAAAGTGAGTTTAATGGCCCAACCAGTAAAGTCTAAATTTACGGACAAGCACTCAAATGTTGCCACCTCATCAAAATGTGAATTTCACTAATATTTTAACACTTTCGTACATTATGGAATCATCTCTCTCCTCTTTTCTTCTCACCATGGATGGATCCCTTCCCTTCCTTCCCTTCTCCGTTTTCAACAATCACCGCCACAGCCATCATCATCAACGAATCCATTCTTCCATTGATTGTGTTCACAAGCACCAGTTACCGACCAAACTCAAAAATCACTCCGCATTCGTAGTTATCAATTTCTCATCCGAACTATGTCTTCGTTGATCGAGGGTGTTCATTGTTCAATCTCTGCTATCGTCTTGGCTAGGACGTCAATCATGCATGCCTACACATATTGCAGTGGTTTCACTAATGGAGGTTGGGCGTGAGTGGAAAGAAACTAAAATTGGTCAAATGTCCCGTAAAAAACTTAAACTCAAATTGGTCTTAGTGGCTTGACTTTGAATTTTTTTTTTTTTGGATCTGTTCTTAAACTAATAAAAACTTCTTTGAAGGAATCTTTCCATAATTTTTCTCGAAAGGTAATTTCAAATAATAGTGTTTGGTTGTAATTTTAAATTATAACTTATTTTACATTTTCAGCTTATTTGACTTAAAAATGTGAATTTTTCTTAAGTTATAATTTGTGTAGCTTTTTTTTAAACTTATTTGAATGTACCAAAATTTTTAATGGTCAGCTCCAAAGAGAGCAAAGCTTCTCCCTTTAGGAGATTTTTGGTGGTGCTCTGGCAATTTTTCAACGGCTCTTTTTACATTTTTATAGTGTAGATCTATACTCTTAGAGTTTAAATTTACAATTTTAGAGTTTAGATGTGAACTTTTTATGTCTGAAATAAGCGTTTGAGAGTTTTTTCTTCAATTTCAGCATAAATTTTTAGATTTTTTACAGCTATAATGGTTCCTTCCTCTCTCACTCCTTCCATACCATTGTGGGTGTACCTCCTCTTTAACTCTAACTTCTGGTGCGGTGTCCTAAGTATGGCGGTGGTGGTGGCGAGAGTTGGATAACGGCGATGGGAACAACGGACTTTCAAGCAGGTCTTACTTGGTTTGATGCAGATTTTGCATTCCGAACCATGTTTGATCTGTAATTTTTCCTGAACCGTAACTGGTTTTTTGGTAGATTTGTTTTTTTGTTTTTTGTTTTTTTTTTTTGCTTTTGTTGTATGGTTTGTATGACCTTTTATGGTCTTGTTAAGTATATGTTTGTTGTTTTTAATATAAATGCTTTCTATGTTCTAAAAAAAAAAAAAAAAATTTGTTTGAATTATTAAATACGTATAGTCAATGACCTCGTATCCTTTGTTTTAATTACTGGTGTAAAAAGACTTTTCAGATAAGTATTCTATATATTTGTACAACATCTATATAATAAAGCAGGATGGTTTCTGAATTTGTCATATACACATTTGTTCTATTAGGACATTTGGACGACTCAGATCTATTCAAATTATAAAACAACGGCTGAGATATATTTTTCAAAAAATATCGTACATGTACATTTTCTATTTTCTCGCTTTTCTCTCTTACTTTTTATTTTTCTCACCCATCCTTCTATGATTTCATGATCCCACCTTCCTCTCTCTTTTTTTTTTTATTTTTTTATTTTCTCCCGTTTTTATTTTTCTCTCTATTTGTTTTTTTTTTTTCTCCTTTTTGAACATATTTTCATACAATGTATGTATGCCCGTAATACACAATGACATTACGGGCATACATACAATTTCCATATAATTATAAAAGCAAAAGTAGTATTGTATGCCCGTGGAAATTGTGTGTATGATAGGCACATCTATCTATCTAGCTATATATTATATAAGTAAAAGCGAGTTTTCATGGGGAATTTTGTGAGAATTCCAAAATTTTATACTAAATTTGTGATTTTATTAAATTAAAAAATAAATTTAAATAGTGTTGGGATTACAATTATACTCTAATCCTAATATTATTTACACCGTGCCTTTAGACACGGGCATACGCTAGTAAATAAATAAATGACAACTTTTTTTAACTAAACTGGTTCAACAATTTTTCACATATTATCAAAAGTTGTACAAAATATATTATAATTTCTTTTAATTTTTTTAAGCTAACATTCTAAAAAATTATGTTCATAAAAACTAACACAAGTTATACCAATTGAGGTCTATATACAAGGTGCTATTTATTTTAATTTTAGATTGGTCCGATTGTTTCTTTATTATACAATAACAAATATTTTACTAAAATTTCTAACCAGCAAACACAAAGACAATGAGTTTCGCGTGTATTTGATAAATGAATTTCACTACTATAATGTCTAATGATAAAAAAAAACATTTGTTAAAAAATTCACGTATAGAATTACTTCATTCCGTCGGAAAAGGCTTACCATGTGAATCCCCAAAAAATTACATATGGTAGACACATTTTATATAAAAAAATATAATTTTTAATATCACAAAAAATTTAAGTTTGACCTTCATCACAAGAAATATAACTTTCTAGCTCATCACAAAATGTTGGACCATTTTAATATTTTATATTTATTTATTGATTTATCTTTTTCATAAATGAGATTTCATTACTTTGGTAACTTCTTGGTCATAAATGGAGGTTAAATAGAATTCATGAACTTGGTTAATTGTCATTATTTTGGTGTAACCATTTTCTCTTATTTAATGGTCATTATTTTTTGGTGTAACTGTAAGGTCCTAGTGGCCTATAAATAGTCCCTCTTATCTACTCTTTTCTACACCACTAACACATCAATTATTTTCTATACAAGAGAGATTACTAGCAAAGAAGGGTGTTTTATTGGTGGAGCTTTGGGTTCACCATCTTGTGCAGAGTTAGCCTGAACCATACGACAAGTGGTCGGGCTGTTGTATTCTGGAGGGGACAAGTCATAGTTTTGTGACTACTGCATCGGTATTGGGGTTCTTCCTACCGCAGTGGGCTCGATCTCCTTAAAGAAAACGAGATATCCGTGCCTCAGCTTGATCTATTTGTATCTCATTTTCTTTGCATCATTTATCAATAAAATATAATTTTTTCTGGTATATTCACCAACAATTTTAAGGAGACCAAACATGGAACAAGTACCAGAAAAAATCAATGATGGAATTGGAGATCTCAATAAGCCTTTCAAGTTCAAGGGAGTTCATTTTAAGAGGTGGAAAGGAAAAGTTCTTTTTTACCTTAGCCTTTTGAAAGTTGCATATGTTCTTACTGAAAAGAATCCAAACAAAATCCCAACCGAGGAGATGAATGATGAAGACTATGAGGCACATGAAGCAAAAATGGCTTCCTATAATACAGATGAGTACAAATGTCGCTTTTATCTCTTAAATTGCCTTGCTGATCAATTTTATGATTACTATGACACCAGTTACACTTCTGCAAAGAAAATTTGGAAAGCTTTACAGACTAAGTATGATACTGAAGAGGCAGAAGCAAAAAAGTATGCAGCTAGCCGTTTTTTTCGCTTCCAAATGGTGGATGGAAAATCTGTTGTGGAGCAAGCACAAGATTTCCAAATGATAGTTGCAGAAGTAAGATCTGAAGGCATCAACATTGGTGACAACTTGGTAGTTGCAAGACTTGTTGACAAACTACCGCCATGTTGGAGAGAGTTCCAAAAGAGCATGAGCCACAAACAAAAGGAGACTTCCTTAGAGGCGTTGATCACTCGCATCCGAGTAGAAGAGGAGGCTAGAGGCCAAGATGCATTAATAACACAAGCGGATAATGGCAATTCTACCACAAAGGTAAACTTTGTTTCGGCAAATAATAACTTACCCAAGGTCACAATTCCAAGAATGCTTATTTGAAGCCTTATAAAAAGAATATGAAGAGTTATGGTAAACCTCACAATAAATGGATTAATCCAGACAAGAACCAAGGTCCATCACCTTAACAAAATTTTACATGCTTTGTCTGTGGCAAAAGTGGGCATATTGCTCGAATTTGCAAATTCCGAAAACGTACACCTGTCCCAAAGGCTAACGTTGTCGAGGAGCCATTTGTGGTAATGATTACAGACATTTGCATGGTTAATTATGTGGACGGTTGGTGGGCAGATTTCGGTGCTAATAGACATATATGTTATGATCAAACTTGGTTCAAGGTGTATACTCCCTTTGATGATGAGAAAACAATTATGCTTGGTGACTCTAGTCAAACCAAGATACTTGGGAGTGGTGAGGTGGACCTTAAGTTCACCTTTGGACGTGTGATTACTTTAAAAGATGTGCTTTATACACTGTTCGTGAGGGAGAATTTGATGTCAAGTTATTTGTTAAATAAGGCTGGTTTTAAGCAAACTATGGAATCTGATCAATATGTGATGAGAAATGTGAAGTTTGCAGTAAAGCAAAAATTACAAAGAGGCCTCATAAAAGTGTTGAAAAAAATACCGAATTGCTAGAATTATTTCATACTGATTTGTGTGAGTTTGAAGGAATTTTAACTTGGGGTGGTAACCGATATTTTATCACTTTTATTGATGATTTTTCAAAATATACAAACGTATATTTATTAAAAAATAAAAGTGATGCTTTTGAGAAATTTAAAGAATTCCTTCTTGAAGTGGAAAATCAATTCGGTAAAAAGATTAAAAGAATTAGAAGTGATAGAGGCCGGGAGTATGAATCTCATGGATTCAACTCTTTTGTTCAGTCATTGAGAATTATTCATGAGACTACTCCACCATATTCACCTTCATCTAATGGTGTAGCTGAAAGAAAAAATAGAATGTTAATTAATTTGACGAATGCAATGCTTATTGATTTAGGTGCTCCCTCAAATCTTTGGGGCGAGACTATTTTGACAGTTTGCTATGTGATAAATAGAGTGCCACACAAAAAGACTAAAATTGTCCCTTATGAGTTGTGGCGAGGGCATAAACCAAATTTAGGTTATTTGAGGGTTTGGGGTTGTTTAGCTTTTGTGAGGCTTGCAGATCCTAAACGACCTAAATTGGGTGAACGAGCTACCACTTGTGCTTTTCTTGGGTATGCGTTGCATAGTACAGCTTATAGATTTTTTGATATGGAAAATAATATTATTTTTGAATCAGGTGATGCTATTTTTCATGAAAATAAATTTCCTTTCAAATCTAGAAATAGTGGGGGTCAAATAATATCTGAAAATATTTTATCTATGCCTAGCTCTTCTACTCCTTCTCAAGTTTTTCAAGAAAAAGAAAATTTTCAAACCCAACCAAGAAGAAGTAAACGAGCTAGAGTTGAAAAAGATTTTGGCCCTGACTATTATTTTACAATGTGGAAGAAATTCGTCTTACGGTACAAGAAGCTTTATCATCACCTGATGTTATTTTCTGGAGAGAGGCTATAAATGATGAGATAGACTCACTACTTTCAAATAAAACATGGAAGCTAGCGAATTTACCTCCAGGTTATAAAACTATTGGGTGTAAATGGGTCCTTCGTAAAAAACTTAAACCGGATGGAACTATAGATAAATATAAAGCGAGGCTTGTCGCTAAAGGTTTTAAGCAACAAGTTGATCTTGATTTCTTTGATACTTTTTCTTCGGTTATTAGAGTTACATCCATTAGACTGTTGATTGCAGTGGCTACAATTCATGATTTAAAAATTCATCAAATGGATGTAAAAACAACTTTTTAAAATGGAGATCTAGATGAGGAGATTTACATGGACCAACCTGAGGGCTTTGCGGAGCCTGGCCAAGAAAGCAAGGTGTGTAAGCTAACTAAATCCCTTTATGGTTTAAAACAAGCTCCTAAACAGTGACATGAGAAATTTGATTCCTGCATGCTTAAGAATGGCTATAAGACGAATGAATATGATAAGTGCATATATTATACAACTTGTGAGAATGCACATGTGATTATTAGCCTATATGTGGATGATCTACTTATCTTTGGCTCTAATTTGCATATTATAAATGAGACTAAAAATATGCTTAACAGCCACTTTGATATGAAAGATCTTGGTGAAGCCAATTTTATTTTGGGAATTAAAATTACCAAGACTAATGATTTTCTTGATCAGTCGCATTCGCATTATGTTGAGAAAATGTTAAAGAAATATAATTTTCTAGACTGTAAATATGTTGCTACTCCTTTTGATGCAAGCATACACTTATCTGTTGTAACAAATGAAAAAGAAGTGATTAATCAAAAGGAATATGCTAGTATGATTGGTAGTTTGAGATATGCTACTGACTGTACTAGACCTGACATTGCATATGCTGTTGGAGTACTTAGCAGGTTTACTAGCAAACCAAGTCGAGATCATTGGCTAGCCATGGGAAGAATTATGAGATAT
>NW_021025314.1:498412-561673 GCF_004153795.1 Camellia sinensis | reverse complement strand
TTACCTTTCAGTTATGAAAACCAATTACAACCTTTAAAAGGTTATGGTCCCTATTCCTTCCCAAGGTGAAAAAAAAATAAGAATACTCTTTTGTTTTTCTAAATCCTCTCAAGGAGAAACATAAGGCACTAAAGGGGAAAGGATTAGAAGGCAATAACATAGTCAATATCAAAGGTTTTATTGACAATCAGACGTTTCCGTTTAACCGTTCATCAATGGATTCAGGTATGTCATTTTGTCTTGATTTCTTGATAATAATGATCCAAAGTGTAAGGTTTATGTTCTGAAATTTATGTTTACACACCCCAACTCGCGCGGCCTGCACGCTTCGCGTCTGACCCCTGTCTAGATTGTTTTATATGGAATGTTTTGAAGTTCATGTCTGTGTATCTCATGTGGGTATTTATCGGTCCAAAGACATGATTAAGACTTGGCAGAATTACACACATATTTTGTGGTGATAAACATGTGCCAATTGTCAAGGAAACCTAATGTGAATAATAAATCTATCAAAAGATAGATTTGTTATTTGATATAACTTATTGTCAATGTTTGATCATTACAACAAGATTACCACTTACAGTTAATATCACTACCCAAAGGTTTGGTATTAATGTTGTGCTAGGTATGTTGAGATGTTGTCATTAAATTAATTTATTTAGAGATTATCTGTTTGGTAACTTAATGTGAGCATAATTGTTTATTCCTTTTATTTTCTTTTCTATTCAGCTTTAATGTCGACTACTTCAATCTCTGCCAACATGAACAATGTTCCAATGTTAAATGGAACAAACCTTAAGGACTGGAAAGAGAACATATTGATTGTTCTCGGCTCCATGGACATAGACTTGGCATTAAGGATGCCAAAACTGAATGCTCTCACTGCACAAAGTACTCCTGAGGAAACTGTGTACTTTGAAAAGTGCTGAGGAAACTGTGTACTTTGAAAAGTGGGATCGTTCTAACAGGCTAAGTCTTATGATCATGAAGCGTGGGATTCTAGAAGTTTTTCGGGTGCAATAACAGAGGATGTTACCGTTGCCGGTGAATTTCTTTCAGAAATTCAAAAGCGTTTTGCTAAAAACGATAAGGCTGAAACAAGCACGCTTTTAGCAAGCTTGATTTCAATAAAGTATAAAGGCAAGGGTAATGTTCGCGAGTACATCATGGAAATGTCTCATCTTGCTTCAAAACTTAAGGCACTAAAGCTCGACTTATCTGATGATTTGCTCGTGCATTTAGTTCTCATCTCTCTTCCTGCACAATTTAACCAATTTAAGGTCAGTTATAACTGCCAGAAGGAGAAATGGACTCTCAATGAGCTCATTTCATTTTGTGTGCAAGAGGAAGAGAGATTGAAGCACGAAAGGATTGAAAGTGCTCATCTGGCAAGCACCTCCAAGCATACGGGCAAAATAAAGTATAAGGGGAAGGAAGTTGCTATTCCTCAGGGTCCGGAACCAAAGAAACAGAAAGTAGGAAGTTGCTGCTCCTAAGGGTCCGGAACCAAAGAAACAGAAAGTGTAGGATGGTGCCAAATACGTCGCCTGGCGTGTAAAGAAAGGTACATTTTATGTTTTGGACTGTTCTGAAATAAATTTAGCTTCAGTACCAAGAAACACTTGGTGGGTAGATTCTGGTGCTACTACTCACATATGTGTTTCTATGCAGGGTTGCCTGAACTACCGAAAGCCAACTGATACTGAAAGATACATCTTTGTGGGTGATGGCAAGTCCATAGAAGTGCAGGCAATAGGGCACTTTAGATTATTGTTGAAAACTGGTTATTATTTGGATTTATTAGACACTTTTGTTGTACCGTCCTTTAGACGGAATTTAATTTATGTTTCTGTATTAGACAAATTGGGATATTGTTGTTCTTTTGGAAATATGAAGTTTAGTATGTCTATTAATTCAAATGTTGTTGGTACTGGTTTACTTAATGTGTTTGATAATCTATATTTGCTAGAAACAATTGCATCTTATAATGAAACCTTGCACGTAGAATCACGAGGTACAAAGCGTAAATTAACTAAGGAAAATTCAGCCTCATTATGGCACAAACGCCTAGGTCACATCTCTAAATCTAGAGTTGAGCGCCTTGTGTCTGATGGAATTTTGGACTCTCTTGATTTTTCAGATTTTGATGTCTGTGTTGAGTGTATCAAGGGAAAACAGACCAAAATAAAGAAATATGGTGCCCATAGGACTACAGATGTCTTAGAACTAATTCATACAGACATTTGTGGCCCATTCCCTATGGCGTCTTGGAATGGTCAACAATATTTTATCACATTCATAGACGACTATTCCAGATATGGGTATCTATTTCTTATCCATGAGAAATCACAGTCTTTGGACGTATTCAAAAAATTTAAGGCCGAAGTTGAGCTACAACTTAACAAACGGATTAAAAGTGTCAGGTCTGACCGTGATGGTGAATACTATGGCAGATATGATGGATCAGGTGAACAACGTCCAGGACCATTTGCCAAATACCTGGAGGAATGTGGAATCGTCCCACAATACACCATGCCAGGATCACCTAGCATGAATGGTGTATCTGAGAGACGAAACTAGACTCTTAAGGATATGGTAAGAAGTATGATCAGTCATTCTATTTTACCTGAGTCCCTCTGGGGTAAGGCTCTAAAGACAGCAACTTATCTCTTAAATCGGGTGCCAACTAAAGCAGCTGCAAAAACACCTTATGAGCTTTGGGTTGGGCGAAAGCCTAGTCTAAAACACTTGCATGTGTGGGGTGTCCTGCTGGGGCGAGGCCTTATAAACCTCATGAAAGAAAATTGGACTCTAAAACTGTTAGCAGCTACTTTATTGGCTATACCGAACGATCACGGGGTTACAAGTTTTATGATCCCACAAATAGGTCAATATTTGAGACGGGAATTGCAACATTTTTTGAGGATGTTGAGTTTGGGGGGAGAAATCCAGTTAGAGACATTGTCTTTGAGGAGGAAGCATGTCACGCCCCAAACTCGCCCCTAGAAGTTTGGCAACGAGACCGGCCAGTAATCCTAGATTACCACAGGCCTTGCTATACAAAACATAAATAAAAGGGGCTCGCGGAAGCGAAAACAATAACCACTAATAGTCTAAAGAGCTGTGCATTTATATGAACATACATTACATGCCAAAAATGTTAATTTACCCACTACATTACATCACATATAATCAAAATTCATGTACAAAACATGGGCTCACGCCATATGCACAACCAAAACTAAGCTTCCTAACGGCCTAAATGTGGTTAATTTACCCACTAACTGTACATCACATATAAACAAGATTCATGTACAAAACATAGGCTCACGCCACATGCACAGCCAAAACCAAGCTTCCTAACGGCCTTCTAGGCCTAGCCCCAACTCGGAGGCACCAAAACACCGGGTAGGCTTCAAAACGGCGGCTCAGCTCGGACTCCGCCTAGGCTTGACTCCCAGGGTGCTCACCTATAATTACATATATACAAACAATGAGCTAAAGCTCGGCAAGTAACATTAACGTAAAGGGGTAGTGAACGGATTCCACATTCATATACCATAAAATAAATCATCCATAAGCATAATCATCTCATATCAGAACATACATAATGGCATACTCCATAGAACATAACATTTGTCGTCCAACGACTAGAGTAACCGGTCCCGGTCCCGGACACCGATTAAACACATACCGAGATCTCGTAAACTGGTCCACTTAGGACTATCTATGGATGCCATACTAGATTCGCAAACTGGACATTCGTTCACAGAAAACATTTATCATTTCAAAACCATAGCATAACGTAGCACTTTTAAACATAGATCATACTAACATATCTTTACATAAATGTTACTCACAGTGGGTTTCCAAAACCGATTGCACGGTCTTCGCCTCTTGACCTGGCAATTAACAACATTATAACACATTTCTTCAATACACATTATCATAAAAGCAAGTGTTCATGCCATACTATCCTTTCGTTATGAAATTTCATGTTTATAAGATGATAAATGATGCAATAACATGTTAAAATCAAGTCTGCAACTTCTCCAAAATTTTCTTGAAAAAGGCCTTCCCGTTCGAGCGCTACTTTGGCCGCTCGAGCGTACTGTAAAAAGTCCCAAAACTGCTGGGAGGCTGATTTTCACGCTCGAGCGGGAATCCCTCCGCTCGAGCGGACCATGCAAAAATTCGAAATTCTGAAATCTTCCAAAGCTTGAATCTTTCCTTTTTGCAAAACCACTTCAACACGATGAAACCCAAGTCTCAAAACACTTGAAACACAACTTGAATTACACATTATAGCTTCTAAACAAACCCAAATGCATCATATACAAGATCAAACCATGAATTGAGGTGAAGAATCATAACTATTCATGTAAAAGCTTCATTTCTTCATATCCATGGAGGTTCTTCCTCAAGAATGCCAAATATAAACATAAATCATCTATTCATGCCATACATGCTCAAATTAAACATATTTCTCCTTTCAATCCTCTTATTTAACACGAGATCATTGATGATTCAACCTTATTTCAAGAAAGTAGAGAAGAAATTCTTATCTTAAGCACTTAATTGGAGAAGTTGTAGCTTGATTCTCCTTTTTTTCCCTTCTTCCCCTTTCTCACGAATTCTTCTCTCTCTCTCTCTTTCTAGATTTTTCTTTTCTTCTTTTTGAGTCAAAGAGTCAACATCCTTATCTATGTATAGATATATCACACAAAAAAAACTAGAATTATGCCATAATCTTGAGCCAAACATGACTTAGCGATTCGGACGAAATTCAGTCCTCAATTTATTTTCCCAAATGGTTCTAATAATTCCCGGTATCTCATAGACGCGCTCAATTTTGTTTTTCTGAACCCATTACGGTCATCAATTTCAGTCCCAAAGTTCTCATCTCAACAAATATTCTTCTAATTCAAACAGATATTCTTCAATTAATTCGCATAAACACATAATCAATTACTGATAAATATGACACATGTTTTGGGGTCATTACACTCTCCCCACCTTAAGAAGTTTGGTCCTCCAAACTTTACTTACCCTGGTGCAATCTCAGTCGGAAGCAACTCGATGGTTCTATTCAATTATTCAGCATGATAAGGTAGTTCGTATGTCTATTCCATAACAATGAAGGCAGTATCATAGCAGTCAAACACGTAATGAGCATATCTTACACATAAGACTGAAGTCAACTATCAACTATCAAGTTCCACAGTGTTTAATCCGACGGTAGTGATATAAATATAATCATTCCATAAACATCTAATAGCAAAGATAAATTTGTTTCGTTATAGTCACATGTTCAATATTTCCAGCGCATAGGCAACGTTGCTAACATCACAATAGATAATAAAATCATACATGTATTCGCTTTTCCAGTATTCTGTGTCTTTTCTGAAACTAGGGTAAAAACCCTTCCTTGCCTCAATGTATTCCCCTCCGGAGCAGACGTTACGGTTGTCTTTGGTGTCATTGTTGAGTTAACTCCACTAGCAATAGGTCTTTCATTTCTTGAGTAAACTTATGGACAAGCTTTAGCTATATGTCCTGGTTGTCCACATTTGAAACAGACTCCAGTTCCACGGCGACAAATACCCCAATGTTGCTTTCCACATTCCCTACAAGTAGGTACACCTACACTGCCACCATTTTCCCTTTTTGTGTTGTCACTAAACTTTGAAGTCAAATTTTCGTTCACGGAGCCCATGGATTCACTAACTGTTTCTACTTTCTGTTTCTTGAATTTCTTACTTTCTGCTTCGGTCATTGCTGTTGGCTTGCACATTTTCAAGTTAGCAATATTTGTTTCAGCCATCAAGGCTCTGTCAAGTACATCAACATATTTTTCTAATTTCAAAACATTCACCCGGTCAAGCACCTCAACATGCAATCCACCCTCAAACTTCCTTGCCTTCTTGTAATCTGTATCAACCATATGAGGAGCATAACGGGCTAATTCAGTAAATTTACTCTCATATTCCGCTACTGACATAGTGCCTTGCTTCAACTGTTCAAATTCTTTAATTTCTATTTATTGGTTTTCAAAACTGAAAGGTTGTGGAAGTTCAAAAGGAATGAAAACCAACTTTAACCATTATTGGTTTTAATTTCTATTTATTGGTTTTCAAAACTGAAATGTTGTGGAAGTTTAAAAGGAATGAAAACCAACTTTAACTATTATTGGTTTTAATTTCTATTTATTGGTTTTCAAAACTGAAAGGTTGTGGAAGTTCAAAAAGAATGAAAACCAATTTTAACCAATATGTTTTAATTTCTATTTCTGCCCCTCATAGAAATAGAAATTATACAACTAGTATCTACACATTAGGTCCATAACACATATACCCTTAAGCCTATTAACTAAATTGAATTACTTAAATTGTAGGCTTCTTATAAATGATAACACCACATTTAATTATGTGGTCCCATTGAGACATTATCTAACAACATGTACACCTGATGTGGCATCTTCTGTGGCATCATTTTGCTTTCCCTAATATTTATGGCTTCCTTCACAATTGTTTTCTATTATTTATTTCGTGGGCTCATCTTGACCCAACAACAATGATCCAAAACATTCATGTCATAATAGTAAACATGAGTTGTGCAAAAAATTAATTATATCAGATATCATTACATACATGAATAAATTACACTTTATTTTTTAAAATAGATGATAATTATGAATTTTAACTTAAACCGCTCATTTTATAAATAACATGCGATTTGTTTATCTATTGATTGATATTTGATAAAGTTGATTTTTTGTACAAACTATTTTCACTGTAAAATTTATGAAATGAATTATTCCTTTTATCGTTGTGGACATAGAATGAAATTCACAAAATAAAAATATAAAAGTATATAAAGGATAAAAATATGAAGAAGAGTCATGTCTCTATCAACGTTGGCCTTTGGATAATAATATTATTGAGAGATCTTAACTAATAAGAAAAAAACATATTAGACCTTTCCTACAACCCAAAGTTAGAGAGGGTTGTTTTACTAATTTTTTCATTAAATTTTTAGATGCAAAAATGTTGGGACAAAATTACTTTTTAGAGACTAAATATTTTAGTTGCCAAAGGTGTTATTTTGTACTTTTAGGGTGAAATTTGACATTTAGTAATGAATTACTATTTTTGGGACAAAAATTTGCTTCAGAAAGTAAGTATTTTTGGCGTAAAATGGTTTTGTTTGTAAAAGTGCAATATTAACAAGTTTTCAAAATTTTGTCACCAAAGGTCTTTTTTTCTTTTCTTTTTTTCTTTTTTGAATCTTTGGGATGACTATTTAATGTCGGCTCGACTCGTATGACGAAAGGAATTGATCTCCTATTTTTTTTTTAATATTTTTTTTAAAAAAAATTCGGGGACAAAAAAATTTCATTTCCAATACTCTGATATGTTATAGTGCATTGATCATAACAAATTAGATCATACCTAACACTATTTTAAAACATAATTGAAACCTACTTTGATTTTAACTAAAACTACCATTTTTAAGTTTGAAAGCTCTGGCATGGACAAGGAAGCAAGTAGAGGAGTACACCAAGGTGGATGGATTCCGGTTGTAAAACATAGTGGGAGACAAGGATCGTGGAGTTTAGAGGATCATTCGGGTCTATACAATGTTTATGGACAATCTGCCACAAATTATTGATCCTAAGGGCATGTTTAATTTGTTCAAGAAGTTTGGAGTGGTGACTGATGTATTCATACCACAAAAGAGAAGGAAAATGACTGCCTCAAGGTTTGGGTTTGTGAGGTATAGTTGTGAAGTTGCAGCAAAAGTAACAGTGCAAAAGGCTAACGGTTTGTGAGTGGGGGACAAGGCTTTAGTAGTTAAACATGCTGACTTTGGAAGGGAAAAGCAAGAGAAAGGCTATGTGCAGCCCCAGGTAAAGAAACAAGTAGTACAAAGACCAAAGTAGCATGAAGGAGGAAGGAGGAAGAAGAGGTACGACCCAGTACATGGGACAGAGATCGTATATGGAGGCATTAAATGGGGGCATTACTGTCGGAGGTGGAATTATGACAGTAAAGGCTGAAGAAATAGGCAATGGGTAGCTGTATGAGAGTGTGATACTCTGTATGAAAGTCAAGTATGCAAATGTCAATTTGAAGATGGAGCTTAAAGAAAGAGGAATGAATGAAGTAGTGGTGAGGAAGGTCGGAGGCTGAGAAATAATATTGTTATTCAACTCAAAAGAGGAGATGAATTCAAAAGTAAAGGATGTAAAGGAGAAGATGATTGGGGACTGGTGTGATGATGTAATTACATAGAAGGCTGGGCTAGTGTTGGAGCAAGAACGATGCGTGTGGATTAGTTGCAATGGAATTCCTCTGAATCTATGGAATAGAACCACTGTGAATAGGATTGGAAGTATATGGGGTGAGGCTATTTGCACTGAGGATGAGTCATGCCAGCAACAATCGTTACCAGTGGAAAGATGAAGATCTATACAAAGTGTATGGAGCTAATCAACACAGTGGTGAATTTGGAGTGTAATGGGGTGGTATACCTAGTAAGAGTCTGTGAAGAACAAAGGGTTGTAGTCCAAACCATTAAGGAAGAATGTATTTGCAAAAAACATAAGCACCTTGATGATGATTACAGTACTAACTATTAGGCCTCTCAGTTCAGAAAGGTCAGTAGCAGAAAAGGGGAAGACGATGATGGAAGGACAAATAAGTCAGCTAATGAGCTGGAGGAAAATGCTGAAGTGGCAAGGGAAAAAATGACAAATGGACTAGAGGACAGCAAGGAGGTAGACAAAGAGATGGCAGGGAAGAGTGAGATGGTAGTTGTAGAGTCTGGTGGAAGAGTGGGGAAAGAGCTCGAGAAAGATGCTGACCAAATAATTATGGTAGTAGGTAAGCTGAACAACGGCTGTGTAGAGCAGTGTTAGAATTGGGATGATCAAGTCTACATGCCTGGGTACATGAGAAGCTTAAGTGGGTCTAGCTTGCTAAGACCTAGACTAAAATCTGGAAGTACAATTGGGCCTTAATCAGGGATAAACTAAAGTGGGTGGGCTTCACTCTCTAAGGATTGGGCTTAACAATCAGGCCTTTAGTTCACACGAACGGGTTGTAGTAGGGGGGATAATTATTAGTAAGTCAAGTGGTTTGAAAGTCTATATGGATAAAAGTAAAATGAGGGAGGTTAATAAACAAAAGAAAAGAAAGCAAAAACGGAGCAAAAAGGTAAATTATAGGAATCAGCCTTAGAAAAGAGGTTTGTTTGACCTAGTGAGAAGATATGCAGTGAGGATGCTTCATCAAGCAAAATAGTTCCAAATCATGCCTTACTCAGAGCAACAGCTGTCGAAGCTTCATCATCAACATTTTTGGAGAATGAGAATGATGGAGGAAGAATAATCCTTAATGAAGCTCAAGCAACAGTGCAGCTAGGGAAGTTATTAGGGGTGGAATATAATGGAATGGAAGAGGAAGTCCTAAGCAAAATTGTGGAGCTTGAAAGGAAGGATAAGGAGAGGATTGAAGGGAATAATGGGGCAGCTGTATAGGTTGCACATTGAGAGGGAGTCTATTTGGAGTATTTTCAAGTGTTTTATGAAGCTATTAGTATGGTATATTAGAGGAATTAGAAGGAAAGAGAAGATAGGGAAGATTAGGAAGTTGATGAAGGATAAAAATATTGATTTTGTGGTTCTTCGAGAAACTAAGAAGGTTGTCATTACAGAAAAAGTTACCAGAGCTATGTGAATGAGGAATGAAATGGAGTATATGGAAGTGGACCTTGAAGGAGTAGCTGGAGGAACTTTATGCATATGGGATCCTGTGGTGTTTTAAATGGCTGATTGTTACAGTGGTAGAAGGTTTATTCTCCTATCAGGTACTATCTTCAATTCTTTTGAGTGTTTTATTTTGAATATTTGTGCGCCTAATGATGTGGGCGGCAGAAAAAAGGTTTGGGATAGCTTAATTAAACTGAAACAAGATTTCCCAAACCATGGTGCTTGTGTGGGGACTTTAATGAAATTTGACATATTGGTGACAGGAAAGGATGCTCCAGGAGGGATAGGGGAATGCCAGAGTTTAATGAGTTCATTGAGAATTGAGAATTGTGAAGTAAATGACTTACCATTACTAGGTAGGAAATTCACATGGTGCAACTCAAGGGAATGAGAGAAATGGAGTAGAATAGATAGAGTATTGGTGGATCCAAGATGGATGGAGGTGTTTAATTTAAAGTTATGGGGTTTACCAAGGTTAATCTTAGATCACAGTCCATTACTTCTGATGGAGGATGATAGGGATTGGGACCCAAAGCCATTTAGATTCCTAAATGCCTGGTGTTTACATCATAATTTTTTCTCTTTTGTGGAAAAAACTTGAAAAGAGTCAGTGGTTACTGGTTGGGCTAGTTTTATTTTACAGAATAAGCTGAAGCTTTTGAAACTGGCACTTAGAAAGTGGAATCAAGAGGTGTTTGGGAGTGTGTCACACAAATTGAAAGTAATAGAGGAGAGGCACACAACCTTGATCTTCAAGCTGAGAATATAGTGCTTGACCAATCTGAGAAAGTAAGAAGAAGAGCAGCTACAGAAAAGGTTTGGAGATTAAATAGGATGATAGAATGGATGTGGCTACATAAATCAAGGTTGAATTGGAATTTGAAAGGGGATAGGAATACCATATTTTTTCACGTGATGGCTAAGGGCAGACAATGTACAAATGAAATAACATCTATTACTATTGGTGATACAGTGCTTAAAGAACCTAGTCAAGTGAAGATAGGGATTCTGGAGCACTTTAAGAAGCAGTTTTTAGAGGAGTGAGTGGTTAGACCTAAATTAGGTGGTCTATTTAAATTAGTACAAAGTAGTCCAAATTATGGAAGACTGGAAGCAGAGTTCTCAGAGGCAGAAATCAAGGCAGCAGTGAAGGATTGTGATGGAAACAAGGCACCTGGGCTAGATGGCTTTAATATGCTATGTTTTCAGAAATTCTGGAAGGTGCTGAAAGGGGAATTGCTAACTTTATGAAGGATTTTCATTTGAATGGAAGGTTGGTGAAGGGTTTAAATAGTTCTCTTATCACTCTTGTCCCCAAGAAGGAGAATCCTGTAGGACTAGCAGATTATAGGTCCATAGGCGTTGTTGGGCCAGTGTATAAAATTCTACCAAAGGTTTTGTCAAGAAGGTTAAAAGATGTGTTACCGTGCATCATTAGTGAAACCCAATCAGCCTTTATAGGGGGGGAGAAACATTCTAGATGGTGTACTAATTGCTAATGAAGTTGTGGATGAGTGGAAGAAATCTAAAAAGAAGGGAGTGATAATTAAGCTAGACTTTGAAAATGCTTATGATTTAGTTAATTGGGGATTTCTACACTTAATGATGTTGAATTTTGGTTTTGGCAAAAGATGGACTGAATGGATTATGGAATGTGTTACAACAGCTAGGATCTCAGTTCTTGTTAATTGGTCCCCTACTGCTGAGTTTAGTCCCCAAAGAGGAGTTAGGCAAGGTGGCCCTTTGTCGCCCTTTTTATTTAACTTGGTTGCTGAAGGTCTTAACATTTTACTATCAAGGGCATACCAAATGGGAATTACTAAAGGTGTGAAAATAGGTGCAACTGATGTGTTTTTGTCTCATCTGCAATTTGCAGATGATTCTATTCTATTTTGTGAAGCTGAAGAGGAGGAGGTAAGAAACTTGACGAGAATATTAAGGTGTTTTGAGGTTATGTCTGCTTTGAGAATAAATTATCATAATAGTCAGGTATGTGGAGTGGGTGTCCCAGAGGAATCTCTGGCTAGGTTTGCATATATTCTAAACTGTAAGATTAAGAAGTTGCCCATGCAATATCTAGGTATGCCATTAGGGGCTAATCCTAATAGAAAAGAAACTTGGAAACCAATGTTGGATAAAGTTCGGGGCAAACTAGCTAGTTGGAAGAGAAAACTCATATCTTATGCTTGAAGGCTAACTTTGATAAAAATCTGTTCTTGTTTCATTGCCTATGTATTATCTATCCTTGTTTGAAATGCCTCAAGGGGTAGTAAAAGTGATTGAGAGGTTACAGGCTTCTTTTCTTTGGAGAGGGACTGAAATAAGGAGAATGATACACCTAATAAAGTGGGCTGAATTGTCTAAAAGTGTGGATCAAGGGGGCTTAGGAATGAGAAGAGTGAAGGTGGTGAATGGTTGTTTACTAATTAAATGGTGGTGGAGGTTTGGGTATGAAAAAGAAGCATTGTGGAGAAGGATGATTTATAGCAAGTGGGTTTCAATGAGTGGGTACCCTTTTCTTGCACTAGTATTAATGTATCTAGTGTATGGAAGGGTATAATTAACATTGCTATATCAAACAAGCCTCTGTTGGCATTTTACTTGAATAACTGGCAAATACAGGTTGGGGTTGGAAGGACAGTGAAGTTTTGGTGGGACAAATGGTGTCATACTACCTGTTTAAAAGAGGAATTCCCTAGTTTATTTTTATTGTCACTGGATAAAGATGAATAATTAAGAATAATATATGAAAGGAAGACAGCTGTAGGGCATTGAGTGTTTAATTTTAGAAGAAGGTTGGATGACTGGGAAGACTGTGAGGTTATTCGACTCAGAAACCTCCTAGGAGCTGTTCCTATTTTAGTGGCAGATCAGGTGGATAAACCTGTATGGGAAGCTGAATCATCTGGTGTCACGCCCCAAGCTCCGTGACAACGCCGCACACTCATATAAGTGAGCATGCAAGGCTAAGAATCCAATCACATAACCCACCATGTAAAATACTCAAATTAAATCCTTAATTGTCATAATGCCAAAATCCATAAAAATAAATAGTTCTTATATGAAAATGTCCACCAAGTCCACTAATTTAATCTACTAACAAAACAATAATCCAAGTAATGATCTACTTATCTTTGGCTCTAAACCCTGCACAGCTCTACTCCTCAGAATCTGAAAAATAAAATAAGGGTAAGCTAGACAGCTCAGTAAATAACCAACCATCACTGTTAGCTGGATCAAGTATACAAAAATAAATAAATAAATCGATAACCAATAAATATAATTTTTTTTTCTACAGTTCAATAAATGAACAATTATTTGTAAGGTGGTTTCATAGCTAAAAATAAACAACGTACAATACATCTTAAATGAAAAGCCAACAAGATAATTCAAAGTAATTCGTTATTCAAATCGATGGTTCGATATTCAGATGGTTCAATGATTTGATTCACAAAACCCAAGTCTTGGCGACTACGGTCACTTAGCCTATGACAAGGCCCAGAACCACACATAGGCCGGTGGTAAAGCCCTAAAAGAAACTAGTTTCTGTGCCAATAAATAACCCCCATTGGCTAGGGTCCAAATCATAGTCAGACTAGAGTGATGTTCAAAATTCAAACAATACACAACTTTCAAATAAAACATTCGATATTTTCAGAATAAATGTTTAGTACAATTTTCAAAATAGTTTCATCAAATATTCAAATAATTTTCATAATAATATTCGATGTTGTTTTATACTTGACCCATATTTTATTTTAAGAGAACATGAAGGATATAAATAAATATTTCTGATTTTAAACGATTCGATAGGAATAAAAATGAACCAACAGTGATAGAGGGTTACTTACCTTCGAACAGCTAAAATAATATTTTCCAAGCTAATCTCAATTTACCAAGATCCACCTCAATCTCACAAACCTAATAAAATATTACACCGCATAAACAATTATTATGTGCATCCATTTATCTCTTCTTGTAACAACAATAAAATAAATTAACCCAATTGCCTATTGAGAACTCCCCCAATTTAGCATCAAAACAAAGCCATCACGGTTTCGGAAATTCTCAACCCATATTATTCTATTGTTGTTTATATACACGTAACAATTTGTAATTGCTTGTAGTCAATCGTGTATCCCACAAATACACCACCATTAAACTTAACCCATCACATATCAATCTCAAAATATGAACCACCCAAATGGGATGCAAAATACACTCTAAAATTGAGCAAAATTGAGACCCCCAACATAGACTACATCAATATATCTATTTAATCATATATGCCCATAAAATCATCTACTGATATATTAACACTAAAATCATATATAGGAATATAATAAAATAAATCTTACCTAAGTGATGAATAAAGCAAAACCACCACTCTTATAAATCCTCCTTCTTCCTTGGTTTGGGTTTCTTTTCTTTAATTTTAAACTTTTCCAAACCCTTGCTTGCTGCCTTCACCTTTAACTCTTCCAAACCCTTTCTGCAGCACAAGCCTCTCTTCTCTTTTTCTTTTCTTTTTTTCTTTTACCTTCTCAAACCCTAGCCGCCTATGGAGCAATTCATAGCCTCTGTTTTGTTTGTTTTCCAAGACTTAAAGCCATAATAGGTGGGCTTATTAACCTAATTTCTCAAAATTACAAAATTACCCATCTTAGTAATAGGAAATATAATGCCATCTCATAACTAATTCTTTGATATTAATAAATGACTCATATAAGTTAATTTAATTACTAATCTATCCAATAAAATAATAATATTTAAAACTTGGGTTTTACATCTGGAGTGTTTTCTGTGTCCTCTGTTTATAAGGGGGTTTGTGCTTCTGCAGGTCCTAGTATAAGAATAAGCAAACTGATTTGGGTTAAATTTTTGCCTTAAAAAATTCAATTTTTTGAGTGGCTAGCTTGGAAGGGTAGAATTAAGACCTCTGTCTTTCTCCAAAAAATTGGTGAGCTTCAGAATAGTGTGCCCACTCTGTGTGTGTTCTGCCAAGCTGCGAATGAAACAGTGGAACATGTGATGGTGTCTTGCCCTTTTCTCTGGAAAGTGTGAGCTGATATGTTAAATTGGTGGGATGTTCAAGGGGCCTTACCTGGATCTATCGAAGGACTAATTTTATGGTGGGATGGAGAATGCTGTAGCAGTAAAGAAAGAAAGATCTAGCAGGGCATTCCACTGGTTGTGTTGTGGTCTGTATGGAAGCTTAGAAACGATGCTGTGTTCACTGGCTCTAATCCAATCTTGGCTGAGTTATGTGAAGTGATCAAAGTTCGAGTTGCTCTTTGGCTGAAATCATTGTACACTGAACATAATTTCACAGTACAAGATTTTGTGCATAACCTTAGACAAGTGAGAAGGTGCATTTCTGGTAGCTGGCTATGAGATTTTGTTTGGGAAAAGCTGGATGCACAGTTCTGGTGATTAATATAAGGGACGGGTGGATGATCTGATATGGTGCCTGTAGGTGGATGAATTCCTATGCTGCTATGTTGGATGAATTGGTGCCTGTAGGTGGATGAGTTGCTTTGTTGTGCGTATGTTGTTTTGGAGTCCTTTTATTATTTTGGTTGGTTCCTCACCAATTTTGAGGTGCTAGCAAATGATAGGATGGACTTTTTGGTGCAACATAGTTGGGATAATTTAGTTCATCATGATACTTTTGCACTCACTTTTCTTTATTGATGTATTTTGATTAGTCTTTTATACACCGTGCTTTATATCAATAAAGTTTCTTCTTTGCTTTATATCAATAAAGTTTCTTCTTTGCTGATAAAAAAAAAAATACTAAAACTACCACAATGAGATCATCACCATCACCTCTTTAGAATATAAACCAAAGACACAATGAGTAATAATTAATTATATTTTGACTATTGTGGTGGTAATCAAACACCGCAACAGTTTGTAACTAATTTAGATCATATTAACTTGCATGTAGTGGGCACAATGTGTATTATAGTATGAAGCATAAAAAAATACTATGAAAAATAGCACCAAAAAAAAAAAAAAAACATATAGTGCCAGCACCAAAAAAAAAAAAAAGACAAGTCAGATGTTGTAATAGAACTAAAATATATATATAAAGCGATTCAAAAGAAAATAGAAATCGATCATAATATGTTTGATTTTAAAATTTGTAATGATATTGTTTGCGAAGTTTCAATTTTGAATAGTTTAAACAAACTTTGTAATGTCCCTAAAGTCATTCACTTTTTCAAATTGTGAACTTTCTATTCAATTGAGGGTTGTTTGGTAATTGATTAAATTTGTTAAAAAGCTAAGGGATTAAATTTGTTAAAAAGCTAAGGGATTAAATTTTCACTTCCTAATTGTGTACATATCTCTGTGTACTGTAAAATGTGACAATCTTGAAGGTTGTACATTTGTAAATTTTCCATTTTGTTAAACTGTGAAATTCCCAGTTTGATAAATATATGTAAATTTTTCACTTTGATAAATTATAAATTTTGTATTTTGTTAAATTATGAATTTTTCAAATTTTTTTTATTTTATTTTTTTTTTATTTGTGCATAAAATTCTCAGTTTTCATTTTCCTCATTCAAAAGGGGATCCGTTACCATGGTAATATATGTCATAGTGTTAGGACAAAAATGTAATTATAAAAATTACAAATTTAAAGAGGGGACTTATCTCATATGTCACTAAGCCTTCTTTTGACATGAGATTACTAGAATAAAATAGTTACAAAATGATAAAATAAATTAAAAAATTAATACGATAAAATAATCATAATTATTTTATTTATTTTCTTAAAAAAAAGTTAAAAAGTCAAAAATTTAATTCAATCAAATTTTTTTAATCTCAAATTAAAAAATAACTCTCCAAACGAAAATAAGGTGTGGCTCATATACGTTACATGATTCCTAATAGGACCTATTTGTCTGCAATGTCCCCTGATAGGACTTGGACACTAATAATATGCTTTGACGGGACGCGTAAGGGAAATCTATTTGTATGTCATGTCGCATGGAAAACGCCATTTAATTAGGGTTTAGAAGTTGACGGCATTGGTCATTTTTTTTTACAAATTCAACCCGCCATTATTTTCCAAACCCATTTAATTAGGGTTTAGAAGTTGACGGCATTGGTCATTTTTTTTTACAAATTCAATCCGATCTTATTTTCCAAACCCATTTAATTAGGGTTGAGAACTTGACGGCATTAGTCTTTTTTTTTTTTAACAAATTCAACCTGACCTTATTTTCCAAACACATTTAATTAGGGTTGAGAACTTGACCGAACGAGTTATATTGACATCTCTATCCGCGGACATGATACTTTCCATTGAATCATTATTAATAGAAAAATGTTATGATATATACACTATCTTAAAGAGTGTATCATATATAATTATAAAAGAAAATAATATAATTTCATATTTTCTAAATCATAATAAATAAATAAATAAAAAGTTATAATCTAACACAAAAAGTCATAATCAAATATTTCAAAATAATGTCATAATTAAAAAAAAAATTTAATTATAACTAAAGAAAAAAATAATGTAACTAAAAATGTGTATGATATGAAATGTGTATAATTGAATTCTCCTTATTAATAACATATTTACCAAAGAATGGTAGTTGGTAGGCATTAGGTTGATGAATACATAATGGAAAATTCTTTGGCATGTAATGTATAATGCATGCAACCCAATTATAAAATTACGCAAGTTTTCACGAACTTGAATGAGTGATCTTACAAAAATACGTAAGTTGAATATAAATTCACATAAATCTTAGTAAGTTTGTAAAAAATTACTTAATTTTATGGTAGAATTTCCCATATTTGTATTAGATGACATTATTAAAGCTAGTCAAAACACTGCATGAGATTGTATGTAATTTATGTGAATATGGGATTTAATTTTTGTGGTCGCAGAAGAGGGAATTTAGTAGGCAAATTTATTGCAGTTTTCTTAGTGCAGTTGATCTGTATTTGGTTCATTGGAATGAAATGATTATTCTATCATAATGTTCCTTCTTGCGTTTGGTTCATTAAAAAAAATTAAAAAAATATTTTACAAATAAAATTATCATTTATAGAAATAATTGGAAACTAAGATTTAATTGATCAATTCCATTTCATTCTATTTATTTAAGTGAATCGGTGCTCACGGGTCAGGTTCGGGTTGAGAAAATTTCACCGTAGACCACCCATGATTTCAAAATCAAGCGAGCAAGTTGGGTGGATTGGCCAATGGATGCAGATCGAGTTGGTGAATTGAATAAATTCTAATTTTACCAAAAAAAATTTACTAAACAAATCCCATTTCTAATGTTTTTTTAACTAAAAATGACAAGTGAGGAATACCCTTTTATTGAAAAGTAAAATGGCTTATTTCAAGTTTCAATAATTTATTTATTGAACAAATGAATAAAATGTACATATATTAATATTGAAGAAAATTTTTTAATTCCATGTGGTCAGATTGGGTTTACATATTGAAACTAATAGATTTACTATTTTTAAAAATTACTGTACTTACATTCGTCCATCCGTGTATTAACATCACCCATTTGAAGTAGGGTTAAGAGAGTTGGGTGAATGTTTGCCAAACTCTAAAATCCAACGCTACACTAGATATTGTGTATGAGCATAATATTGTCGTGTTAAACACTAAAATGAAGTTTCCAAAAGAGAGAAATATTTACCATCAGGTCAATGTTGATATAGTGAAACCAGTGGCGGACATGGATAGATCCAGGATTATATCTTTGGAGGGGTTACTCTATAATTTAAAAAATTAGGGGAAGTCAATTTCAGTAGTCGGAAAACTTAGTGTTGGATATCTCTAGTTGTAACTCCTGGAGATTATCAAAGTTAACCAACAAGCTTTAGCTCTGCATCAACTCCATTAGCCAATCAATTCAGCAAGAACATGCCTTGATAAGCAGTGGCGGAACCAGAAAGTTAAATTAGGAGGCACTTATTAATTATAATAACGAAAATTTTTATAAAAATATTTCATGCAAGTTTTTACAATTAATTTCGAGAAATATCAAAAAAATAATGTTATTTATAACTAATGTATCATGGACAATATAAAAAAAATATGGATATAAGTTTTAAAATAAATTATATAATGATAAATTATTTTTTTATACAAAATTTGATTAAAAATTCAATATAATGGTCATATCACGTCATCATTAATATGCGATATCACCAACTAATAGTAAATAAACATAGAAAAAATGAACCTTATATGTCAAATGTAACTAACAATCCAATAAATTTCATATCTTTATAGTGAGATTATTTATACTTGCATGTCAATAATAATGACGTCACCGTTATATTTAAAATTTTCATAGATAATATAGTTTATAATAGTATCTTCATTTTCAATCAAAACAACCATTATTATTTTCATAATTTTTAAAATGTCATTGATATTTCACTCTAGTAACATTTTTATAATTCTTTTTATTTAAAATATTTTTTTATATTTAAAAAAAATCACAAAATCCAAGGGTGGCACGTGACCCTCTGGTCCTTATGTGGCTCCGCCACTGAGTAAAACCACATTAAATGTCATCTAGGGGGTGTGATAGTATGTTAAAATCCTACGTTAATCTTTCGGATACATTCTGTTGATTTTCCTTCCCCATTAAGGAAGGAAAAGAAAATGAATCACACCACTAGTTGTAGTAGTTGTAATTCAGGTACCAATTAATACTAGAATTCTAAAAATTTTATTCAGAAAATTAGACAAAAACATCAATATATGGTTTAAAATGATTTTCAAATGAATCTCATGATACACAATTCTCTACCACTTTAATTCTTGGTCAAATGTGAAAATAAATTCTAAGTTTCTAGACGTATAAATCGTTACGTACCAAGAGGATTTCCCACGACTTTTACTATAATTATAAGTTAACCCATTCTTGGGTTAAGACTTTTGAATAGGATTGTGTCGTGCATTGCGTTTCCCATATAATAATAATGATCAGAGTATATAACAATGCTAGTAGTCTCAAGAAAACAGCAGTGATACTGGTATTTTTAAGGCTACTGAAATGGTTCACAAGAATACCTCCATTGTCCTATGTATTGCCCTATTAATTTCATTTGGACTGATGATTCCATTAATAGCCAAAGGAGGAGATGCACAAGGGGACATCCCAGGACCAGGATCAGGTGAGTTGAGATAGCATATATATCAGTGGATATTATATATAAGAGAAAAGTTAGGGATCACGAAATTTTTTTCATGAAAATGATCATAAAAGAGTTATAATCTTTGGATTACCTTAATTAGTGTGTGGTGCTTTTTCTAAGTGTAATCCAAGGATTACAAAACTTTCATGATTATTTTCATCAAAAGTTTTTCATGATACCTAGTATTGCTGTATAAGCATTCATTCTACAGTACATCTTCATTATATAATACCATATCATCCTATCCGATAGCATTTATAAATTTACTGGAAAAATGTTTGACAGCTCTAAACCAAGACCTCTAAAGGAGCTCTAATGAGTGGGGCCTATCTATTAATATGATTTTTTTTTTTTTTTCATTGCCATGTAAGTAGAGCTCTACTTCTAGAACTCTCTATATCACCACTACTAGTTTGTTTGTTTTTAAAAGGTGCTTTTTTTAGGAGTTGAATTCCCTCTCGTCCAGATTAATTGGAGGGTATTGTTCGGACCTATGGAACTTACCATGGATTCTGTTTTAATAATCTAAGTCAATCATTTTATAGGATCCTTTGTATATATCATTCATAACAAAAAATTAAAAAAAATTGGGTTAATTTGAAAATTGTTGCATATTTAATTTATTGTGTTTGTATCTAAAAAAAATGAACAACAAATATATTTTTAAAACAAACCGTTTATTTTTTTTATATAATAAAAGTGATAAATTGAATATGTTATAATTATCAGATTAACTTAAACTTTTTGTGTATATGATAAACACAAAGGATTATACAAAATAAACAGTTCAAATTATCGAATCGAAATTCATGGTAGGCCTTATGAACTCGAACAATGCCCTTTGAACTTGGCAGGACTGGAGGGAACCCAATCCTTTTTTATATTCAGTTCCGTAATAAATATTTTGTATTAGTTTAAGTACAACTAAAATATATTTGTAAATTTAAGAAAAACAAATTTTTTTCTTGACAAAACTATTTTTAGTGTAGTTTCATTACTCTACCACCTCCTATCACTGTTGACATCTTTGCATCTTTGATCGCTACTTCCATATGCCAGCCAGTGACAACTTTCCAGTAATCGCCACTAGCAACCAAAAAAATAAGAAAATTAGAGAAATTTCATACTTTACTCAAATTATACTTAAATTAGAAACTTAGAGAAATTATAATGAGTTTATTACTCAAATTACAATTAAATTAAAAATTCAAAGAAATTTCTGAGTTAGTGTACTCATATTACATTTAAATACACTTAGGCCACGTTTGTTTAGCTCCATAGGATGGAGGGGAGTAAGAGTGCGGTAGAATTGAGTGAGGAGATTATTAGTGTGATGGTATTAGGTCAGAGATGTCGGATAAAGAGAATTTGTTTATATACCATCAGATTAGTAATACTATAAAATTAATATTTTTTAAAATATATTATTATATTTTAAAATATAACATAAATAAATAAAAAAGATAACCTGCCTCTGTATGCTATTGAAGGCCAAAATTGTATTTCCAACATTAAGCCGTTGGATTGATTTTAAGTAATGCTAGAGACCCTAAAAGTTCTACCAAAATTTTTACCAAATGTCTCACATGAGTGTGAGACCCACACTTATATGAGACATTTAATAAAAATTTTAATAAAACTTTTAAAATTTCTAGCATTTTTGTTGATTTTTCAATCCTTTCTCCAATTAGGGAAATGTAATCCCACTGTGGTGCAGGATTAATAGTCCACTTGGCATGACAATCCAGAAGTTCACAAGCCAACCAAACAAGTTTTATGTAGGGTCTAGCTCATACACAATCCAATGCTCCTCCTGAATCAGTGAAACAAATATGACCTTAGGGGATTGAATTCTACATGGCCGTCCAGAAAAATCTAAATTTACGGACAACTAGTCAAATGTTGCCACCTCATCAAAATGTGAATTTCACTAATATTTGAAGAAAAATGCTAGAGGTCTCAAAATTTCTAAAATGTTTTATCAAATGTCACATGGATATGCACCCCACACGTATGTGAGACCCATCCCATATGAGACATTTGAAAAAATATTTAATATCTCTAACATTACTCATATTTTAACACTTTCATACATGCATCCTACCTTATGCAATCATCTCTCTCCCCTTTTCTTCTCACCATGGAGGGATCCGCCGTGCCTTCCCTTCCTTCCCTTCTCCGTTTTCAACAATCACCGCCACAACGATCATCATCAACGGATCCATTCTTCCATTGATTGTGTTCACAAGCACCTGTTAGCAACGACATCGAACGACCAAAATCAAACACCACTCGACATTCGCAGTCATCAATTTCTTATTGGAACTATGTCTTCTTTGATCGAGGGTGTTCGTTGTTCAATCTCTGTTATTGTCTTGGCTAGGATGTCAATCATGCATGCCTATACATATGGCAGTGGTTTCACTAATGGAGGTTGGGGGTGAGTGGAAAGAGGAGACTTAAAAAATTGAAATTGGTCATATGTCCCGTAAAAACCCTAAAACTCAAATTGGTCTTTGTGACTTGACTTTGGCTCAATTTGGGAAGACAGTTGTGGGCTATTTTAGCCACTACTGTCTAAAGTAGGCTAATTTAGCCACTACCAGACAAAAGGCCTTCACAGGGTGATGATACAACCCAGGCCAGGGTGATTTTATGAAACTACCCCCTTCTCACAGTTGCTTCACACCAGCACCACCTGGCCCCCCTCTTCCCCTCACACATACAACACTGGAATTTTAGGGCTGCTTTCGCACGCTGAAGCGAGGTGGGAGATTCGTCAAAAAGCTGAATGGCAAAGACATCTCGGCAACCTTAGCCTAGAAATGATTGAGACACAAATGCCTAGAAATTATTTTAAGGCAAAGACATCTCGGCAAATTTTAGGGCTATTTTTGAAAAATGATTGAGACACAAATGCCTAGAAATTATTTTTTTGTTTTGTTTTTTTTTTTTGTTTTTTTTATAGATAAATTACAAATACACCCCTTGAGGTTTACTTAAAATACAAATTGTCTCCTGTGATTTAAAAAATTACAAATACCTCCCTGTCAGAATTTTTTATTTAGCAGAATTAATTGAAAAAGTGAAATTTCTAACTGTTCACCTATACAATAATAAAATTATTTAAATTATTAATTAAAATAAAATTTTAACATTATTAAAAACTGTTAATTAACTTGATAATTTATTAACAAAATGACCTAGTTGTTATGAAATTAAAAATCATAGGGGGCATAATGTAATTTCTAGAACCACAGGGTGTAATTTGTAATTTAAGTAAACCTCAGGGGGGTGTTTGTAATTTACCTTTTTTTTGGGCTATGTTGGTTTTTTTTTTTAAATTTTCCGTCTAGAGGTGATTATGTGTACAGGTGTGCAAAAGTGGTTACGTGTAGGGGTGTGCAAAAAAATTAGATATCTCATACCAACTCAGCTGGTGTGATTTGATAGGGTGATAAAATTGACTGATTAAAAATATAGTATGGACTTGTGCAAAACTATATGAAACTAATAAATTTTAACCAGCAGCCTAACTAATTAGTCAATTTTATCATCCTATCAAACCACACAAGCTAAGTTGGTGCGAGATGTCTAATTTTTTAGCACACACCTACGCATAACTACCATAAAAAAAAAAAAAAAAAAAAAAAAAACCAAACCAACACAACACAACAAGAAAGAAAAAAAAACAAGATTCAAGGCATTCAAGCCACAATTTCGAGGCCTCTAGCACGACTATTTATTATTATTATTATTTTTGATGTGTTAATAAAAAAGTAGTGCTAGGGGCCTCGACAAATCGAGGCTTGAATGCCTCAAACTGTTTATTTTTTTATTTATTTTGGTGGAAGAGTGGTTTTGTGTAGAGGTGTGCTAAAAAATTAGACATCCCGCACCAATTCAGCCTGTATAGTTTGACAAGATGAGTGAGTTGGGTTGGACCGGTTAGGTGATAAAATTAACTAATCAGTTATGTTGCTGATTAAAATTTATTAATTCCATATAGTTTTGTACGAGTCCCTACTATATTTTTATTTCAAATCAGAAAGATTCAGAGGAAATTAAAATGGCTTTGGCATTGTTTATGCAGAAAAACATCAGCCATTTTTTTTTGCATACACAATACCAAAGCCATTTCAATTTCCTATGAGTCTTTCTGATTTGAAATAAAAATATAGCAGGGACTCGTACAAAACTATATGGAATTAACAAATTTTAACCAGCAGTCTAACTGATCATTTAAGTTTTTTGGCACACGCCTACACATAATCACCCTTAAAAAAAAAGAAAAGAAAAAGAAAACTAACATAGCCCAACAAATAAAATAAAATAGAAGCAACAACAACCAAACCAACATAGCTCAACAAATAGAAAATAAAAAAAAAAAATTTTAATTCAAGACATTCGAGCCACGATTTGTCGAGGCCCAAAGCATTGGTCTTAATAAAAACTTCTTTAAAGGAATCTTTCCATAATTTTTTTCAAAAGTTGATTAATAGTGTTTGGCCGTAATTTTAGATTATAACTTATTTTACATTTTCAACTTATTTGACTTAAAAATGTGAATTTTTCTTAAGTTATAATTTGTGTAGCTTTTTTTAAAACTTATTTGAGCATACTAAAATTTTTAATGGTCAGTTCCATCAAAGTTTCTCTCTTTAGGAGATTTTCGGCGGTGCATTGGCAATTTTTCGATAACTCTCTTTACACTTTTAAAGTGTAAATCTATACTCCTAGAGTTTAAATCTGCAGTTTTAGAGTATAGATGTGCACTTTATATGTTTGAAATGATTGTTTGAGAGTTTTTTCTTCGATTTCAGCATAGATTTTTAGATTTTCTATACCCCGCCTCTCTCGCTTCTTCTCCCATACTATTGTGGGTGTACCTCCTCCTAAACTCTAGCTTCTGGCTCGGTGTCCGAAGTATGGCGGTGGCGGTGGCGGTGGCGGTGGCGGTAGTGGAGTTGGGTAGTGGCGACAGGGATAATGGACTTTCAAGTAGATCTTGCTTGGTTTGATACAGATCTTGCATTCCGAATCACATCTTTGAGAAGATCGGTAATTTTTCCCGAATCGTAAGTGATTTTTTTTGTGGATTTGTTGTTTTGTTTGTTTGTTTGCTTGTTTGTTTTTTTTTTGTGTTTTTGTGTTTTTGTTATATGGTTTGTATGACTTTTTATGATCTTGTTAAGTATGCTATTGTTTTTAATATAAATATTTTGTATGCTCTAAAAAAATATTATTTAAATTATTAAATATATATAGTCAATGAGCTTGTCTTCTTTATTTTAATTACTGGTGTAAAAAGACTTTTGAGATAAGCATTCTATATATTTATACAACTGTGCGAGCACGAAATAATGTTCTCGTATAATCCTGTTGATCAAGTCTGCGCTCCTCCAAACGTCGTCGCTTTACTCCCCGAATACACAAACGTGAGCTAACTAGCGGATGCGTGCCGGATATCTCTCCAATGCCTAAGTCAGCAAAATAGACAAATAGACAAAAGCGCTATGTATTCGAGAATTAAAGTTGTGATACCTGTACATAGGTTCTATTGTGAGCTTTTATAGTTTTTGCCTGGCACAATCCTAGTAGGACTCTTATTCCTCAATGTAGAGTCCTTCTAGGAATCATACTCCCGAAAGATAATGCTTATCCCTCAACACTCTCCTCACTGCTTAAACCAAGTGAGATGGTTTTACCACGGTTGGATAACAGTATGACCGAGCTAACACTAGCCCTTTGTCATACTTAGTCTAGCGCCTTCATATGCAACACATAGCTCGGCTCTTGTTCACTTGTACCTCGGTTTTGTCTGTTTAGACCGAGCTAACTGCAGCAAGCTTTGACCGAGCTAACAAGGGCGAGGTCCACCTTATGAAGCCCAAACACCTCGGCTCATAACTCGGTCCAGATTTCTCCTAGCCCAAGCTCGTTAGTTTTTAGACCGAGCTACAGCAGCTCCTATCTCGGTCCGACGTGCTGCCCAATTTCCAAAGAAACCTCTTCTTTAGCTCGGCCCAATTTATTTATAAATTACCCTCTCAACAACATAAATAAATAAATGACAGCTTTGTAACTAAACTGGTTCAACATTTTTTTACATATTATCAAAAGTTGTACAAAACAAATTATAATTTCTTTTAATTTTTTTAAGCTAACAATCTAAAAAATTATGTTCATAAAAACTGACACAAGTTATACCAATTGAGGTCTATATAAGAGGTGCTATTCATTTTAATTTGGATTTAGTTTGGTTCGATTTTTTCTTTATTAAACATAAACAAATATTTTACTAAAATTTCCTACCAGCAACCACAATAGGTTCGCGTGTATTTGATAAGTGAATTTCACTACAATAATGTCTAATGATAATTAAAAAAACATTTGTTAAAAAATTCACGTATAGAATTACTTCATTCCGTGGGAAAAGGCTTACCATGTGAATCCCCCAAAAATTACATATGGTATACACATTTTATATAAAAAATATAATTTTTAATATCAACAAAAATTTAATTTTGACCTTCATCACAAGAAATATAACTTTCTTGCTCATCACAAAAGTACAACTTTTGTTTAAAAAAAAAAAAAAAAAACTTTTTTTATTTATAGTTTTAGGGGTGCACACTATAATTTCACTATTCATAACTTTCATCACAAAAATTTTAATTTTTCTACCATATATACTTTTTTAGGGATGTGCATTATAACATTTTCCTGTTCAGTCAATCAAATTTTGCAATACTACTCTACAAATAGAAAATAACCACCTACCTAGTCTATATATATAAATTAGAGGTGGTGAGCACACATGACACGTGTATATGATCTTTTTTTCTAGACAAATAAAATTGTAAAGTATATGATGTTGGAAAATTTGAATTACAATTTACTCCAATGGTTGTGTCTCTTGAGATAGAAGGATGTGTCCTTATGAAGGGTCACAACCTTTCTAAAGAGTCATGGATGAATTTATAAATTTTATCTCCCTCACTTCAATTTGAATAGAGAATTGCAATTTTCTTCTTCACTTTGCATTTATTTTGCATATTTTCTGAGTCTAATTTTCCTATAAAGAGATTACATGCACAACGAAGTTCGCTAGGCTTGCAATAGTAGTACTGCTAGTGCAAGACATTAATCGTTGTATCTTGGGAGATAGGCGTCCATTGAATCCTAAGCACCGGTGGGAGGACGAATCTGTCTTAAGGACAGAGTGTCACACACTCGACTTGATCATGTTTTATCTTTTTATGGACTGTAAGTTTTGTTACGTTATTTTGTCAATTTATTTTAGTTTTGGTTTTGCCCAAAAATCGTTTACATATTTTTAAATTATATTTTTCAGATAGTTTGATACTATTAGTCTAACAATCTTAAGACAGATTCTGATCCTGTTTATGATTTTTGGAAAAATATAATTATTTGTTTTTGTATGTGTTTGGGTACGTATACTGTGCAATTATATTATAGATTTCATATTATTTTATACAATCAAAACTATTTGATTGAACAAAATTGGACCTGTTATTAAATAGGATCTGATTATTATTAAAAAAAAACTGTTGTTTCTGCAAAATCTTGTCTCTCATATATATATATATATATATGTTCATGATTGGTACGCTACGCTTCTGATTAATTCGATTAATATATCTCTAATCTTGTCAAAATGTTTCTATGCGTATATATATATATATATATATGTGTGTGTGTGTGTGTGTGTGTGTGTGTGTGTCATTTGTTATGTCTATCGGGTTCATAGAAGTAAGACACCCCTCTAGAGACTCTCTCTATCCTCAATAATCTCATAGATGGAGGAACTAAGATTTACAAGTTGGACAGTCCTCATGGGGGAAGGGGGGTGGGTAGATGAAATGGGTGTTATTGAATCGGGTTCAAGGGTTGCCAAGGCTGACTTAGCCTCCCCACAGAGTAGCAAGATGAAATCATCATCATGAGATGATAGATTTTTGAGAAAATCTTTGCACCCTAATGACTATAAGTACATCCAATAGGCCATGATCCTACTTGCCTTGTCCACTTCTATTTCTAGATCAATCTGTTGGAAATGGTTGGAAAATTCTGGGTAAAATCAGAATTTTTTCCTAAGTTTGGTCTATTTTTTAGGTAGGTCCCGTACGCCGATTTTCGCAGGTCAAAGTGGTAACGCGTTTTATGCCGCGTTGTGATTCACGTGGTATATTTGGTTGCTCAAAACCATTACCAAGTGAATAGGAAATTGAAGCCAAAGTATGCTCCATGGAAATGGAGTTTTGGTGGAAAAATCCTTAAAGGTTTGAATAAGGCTTGTCCCACATTGATTTGGTGAGAAGTTTTGAATGGGTTTATAAGGCATGGGTTTGGTACTTAGGGTGTGCCCCAAGGGGTATCCAAGTGTTTTAGAGAAGGAGGTTATGGGAAAAATGGGCTAGACCCATTGGACTCAAAAATCACCACGCGCGCGCCGCCGTTCGGGCGGGCTGGGGTTGGGTGTGTGGTTGGGTTGGGCTTGTTCGGCCCAATACCTATCTTTTTGGGCCAAAAACATTTGATTTTAATTTTATTTTTTGGTAAAATAAAATCCAGAATTCAAATTAAACCGGAAATAAATTGGTCCGGTTTTTTGCTGTACACCCAAACAGGTCCCTTCCGTTTTTTGAACCCAACAAATTTAAATCTGTTTAAGCGTTCTATACCGCGTTGTGATTCACGTGGTATATTTGGCTGCTCAAAACCATTACCGAGTGAATAGGAAATTGAAGCCAAAGTATGCTCCATGGAAATGGAGTTTTGGTGGAAAAATCCTTAAAGGTTTGAATAAGGCTTGTCCCACATTGATTTGGTGGGAAGTTTTGAATGGGTTTATAAGGCATGGGTTTGGTACTTAGGGTGTGCCCTAAGGGGTATCCAAGTGTTTTAGAGAGGGAGGTTATGGGAAAAATGGGCTAGACCCATTGGACTCAAAAATCACCACGCGCGCCGCCGTTCGGGCGGGCTGGGGTTGGGTGTGTGGTTGGGTTGGGCTTGTTCGGCCCAATACTTATCTTTTTGAGCCAAAAACATTTGATTTTAATTTTATTTTTTGGTAAAATAAAATCCAGAATTCAAATTAAACCGGAAATAAATTGGTCCGGTTTTTTGCTGTACACCCAAACAGGTCCCTTCCGTTTTTTTAACCCAACAAATTTAAATCTGTTTAAATTCAAAACTGAATAGTTTTCAACCTATCCAAACAGTGCCTATCTGTTTAAATTGAACAGGTTTTGCACCTGTTTAATTCAAAACTAATAGCCACAATTTTGCCTATAAATAGACTAGCCCCCCATTTGGATTTCTACTCCAATTTTCGTACTCCATCTTCTGCTATAAATCTTTGCATTTTGCTGCATTTAATTTCTGAAAGAAATGTGTTTGTTAGGCAAACAATTTGTAGTGCTACTATTGTTTGTAGTTGATCATTTCATCCTGGGAGATAGACGTCCACATTCTGAAAGCACCGTGGAGAGGACGAATCTGTCTTAAGGACACAGTGTCAAACACTAGACTTGATCATATATTTATTAGAAGAAATTAATCAAGTAAGTTGTTTAATTTATTATTCTGTTTTATTTGTTTATTAAATCAGATTTTAATTTTGTTTTTGTAACAAAATAAAATCTATTTTTATTTATATACTTATTTATTTCTAGTTTGATTTTTGTAATCAAACAAATTCTCTCCTTTCATTTATTTCTTTATATTCTGGTTATTGTTTAGTACACAACAGAATTTAATCTATTTAAATACAGTGAAGATTGTCCAACACAATCATTCTAGATAAAACACTCCTTTCTGGTGTGTACTCATCCAAGAATGCCCTCACTGTGTCCCTTTGGGATTTGTGTGGGGAAAAAGAGAGAGGGGGTAAAGATGTGGTGAGTGTTTGGTGAGTAAAAAAGAGAGAGAAAAAGATGTATGCCTCCGTGGAAAGAGAAAGTGAGAGAGAGTATGTGGGTTGTGTGTAACGTCCCATTCAATGTCCTGTCATAATTGCATTCCGTTTCGGTTGCCGTTCTATCGTAATTCCATTTGGTTCCATTCACCGTAATCGCAAGTTGGTCGTATAGAATCTGTTAAAGACAAATTTCCAATCAATCTTTTGGTTATTTTTTTTATAGAAAATGTTTATTCTGTATTAAATTCCTATCCATATATGATTTTCTGGTTTGTTTTCTTAAAAAACAGATTATGTTATTCAGAAATTATAGATTGGTGAGGAACTGTTGATTTGATTAGTTAATCATAATGTTCATGTATGGATATGATGAAGAGATGTCATCTATAGACATTATTGATTTTATAAATCCTTGTAATATGATGTCGTTAACTGATATATTTGATATATCGATTTGGCATGTGGTTTATTATAATTGGATGCCAATTTTTTTATCAAAGTGTTGATAAAAATGTGGACTTATGTGTTTTGACATAAGAGGAATTCTAAGTGTTGATAAAAATGTGAATTTATGTGTTTTCTAACTATTCTTTGGAATAATGACTGTGAAATTGGTGTGATGACCGATAACTCCATAATGAAATATTATATGAATTAAAATATTTTATGGGTGAAAGACAATGTGATAATTGTCGACGTAGTCACCAATACTGGATAAGACAAATAAGATGTAAATGTAATTATACAGTGATATTTATATTCCATGTTGAGATTGGAATTAAAAGTTGCAGTAAACAAAAAGAAATAATGCATGGCTAAATAAATATTATTTGACAAATTGTTGTGGCCACAATCGGTATTAGCAATTTTTCCTTTGTACTGTAAAAGCAAGTTATGAAGTCTAATTGTATTTTAGACAAATTAGTATTGTGATTATATTCACAAAGCCATTTACGTTTTATTATTTAATTCAAGCACGCCAATATTCTGATTTACCTCAGAATTGTGAGGGTGTATTAATATTTTTGTGTAATTATATATCAGCAAGAGAAATTAAGTTTCCTTGGAATGCTTAAAATGTGGGGGTGCTTGGAGGATTTTACCAAAGTAACGGTTTCGATAATAGGTTCACAAATAATCTCAATTCTTTCTACAGGACAAAGTTGGAGTAGAAGTAAAAATGGTTTCATTAACTCTTAAGGAACAATTCTATGTTTATTATTTAAATTTGAAAATGAGAGTGACATAGAGTAACGGTAAGTCTCGATGTAATTAAAGACTTAATACCGTAGGACATTTGCTTTCAGTTGTGAATATTGTCCGAGGAAAATATAATGGATCCACTAGCTACTCCATGCTATTTAACTAAGAAGGTCAAACGAATGATAGTGGCTGCTAAATAAAAAGTTTGACTAGAGAGCAAATGAGGGAAAGTTCATCGAGGGGAATGTGATTAAAGCCTATTACATCAGAGTCATCATAATACCCTACTTAGATGGCTGCAGATCCCAAGAACTAAGTTCAAAGGGACAACTAAGTTATGTGTGACTCGCCAGAAATTACTAAAGGAGTCTAACTCGCATCCATTCCTATTATGAGAATGATATCTGCAACATGTGTTGTATGCAGGGAACTTAGGGTAAGCTATGTTTTTAATGATCACTTATATCTTGAAAATCTTAAACAGATATCCTTCAAGAGGAGTATTTAAGAGACTTGAAATAAGGATCCCCTATATGAGTGTGAAGGGGTCGCTTCTATGAGAATTGATAAGGCAAAATTCTCTAAAACACTCATGAAATACTAGGAGATGCCCAAGGCCAAAACAGGCACAACTATGAGAACTAAACTGTGTCTGGAGATATTCTGTGTGAATTCTATTGTCTTGGCTTACACAAACAGCTGAACAGTTCAAGGCATTACGTCCATTGATTAGCTAGTAAGTCCGATAGGCTTTCACAAGGCCAAAACGGGAATAGTTCTCTTTATAATAATATATAAGAATAAATAGATAGAAGATATATATCAGCTATTTTTATATTAGCTTAGGCCTCGTTTGGGAACAAACTATTTTAGTAACTTTTTAACTTTTTATAAAAAGATGTACAGAAAAATAAAATGAGTGATGTGACAATTTATAATGATTTTTTAACTTTTTGACTAAAACATGTAATTGCCAAACGAAATCTTATTGTATTTTGGAATTCTATTTTTTCTTTGATTTGATTTCCTCCCAACTTTTATTACGGCACAATGGGTTTTATTTTGGTTATTGTGCTTGTGGGCAATGTAAGGGATGTTTGGGAAATGATCAAAATAGTCAAAAAGTATTAAAAAAAATTCAATTTAGGCAATTAAGTGTGCAAGTGCATATCATATATATTTGCGTAAGTTCTCACAAATATACGTAAGTTATTTCACAAAATCGTATAAATTTTTATAAACATATGTATATGCAAGTTAATTAATCCATAAAAATTTAAGAAATCACAACTTACGTATATTTATGAGAACTTGTGCAATTTTGTGAGATAGCTTATATATATTTGTGAAAACTTACGTAAATACATATGGTATGCACCTTACATATCCAAAGACTTCCTATTCAATCCATTCCTTTTATCTTTTTACATATTTTTTTTGTAAAAAAATTAAAAAATTACTAAAAAAAATTAATTATCAAACTAGACATAAATTTGTCTACATGGTTGTTGCAGATATGAAGAGAATTCAAATATTTAGAAGCCGTAAAATAGTGATGAAGCCAAGTCCAATTCGACAAGCTCCCAAAACCAAAATGAACGGAAGTGACGACGGCCAAAATGAACGGAAGTGACGGGGTGCTCACCGTGAAGGGATAGGATTTCTCAAGTAAATATATCTACTTGAGAAAATTTAATGAGTTTATGAAGCTCACTAATATGAAAAGTTTATAAAGCTTACTATTTTATAGGATTATTTGACTTGATAATTATAATTTTTATATTTTATTATTTTTGTTTCTAAAAAAATAGATAGTCTATTTTTAAAAACAGAATTGTTTATTTTTTTTAGAGATAAACGCGATAAAATAAAAAAGTTACAATTATCGGATCAATCAAATTTTATTCGTGGATGATAAAATAAAAAAATTACAATTATCGGATCAACTAAATTTTATTTGTGGATGATATAAATTGTTTGAATCATCAAAACGAGAGTTGTGATGAGTCTTACGAACTTCTCAAATTATGGAGATTTAAACTTAGGAGAATCCTAACCACACTAGGAAAATGAATGAAGTTTCAATTATCAAGTCTTTTATCATTATTATTACTTATTATGGTGAGAAATCCCAATCATATAAGGTAAATTTCCAAAAAATGCTTTCAATCACTAGCATATCACATGTATCAAATAAGTCCGTAGATACTCTGCAAAAATCAAACTAAAGATAATTGAATTTATGACACGCTGGTTAAATTAATTTATTATTATTTTTTCTCTTCAATAAATTCGCACCAGAGAGAAATGATATGCTTTAAAAAAAACAATTGTACGACAAATTTAAACAGAATGACATGTACCCCTGATGTGGCATCTTCTGTGGCAAAATATACAAAAAAAAATACCATTTTGCTTTTCCTAATATTAATCACTATGTTTGGTTATCATTTTTTAAAAACACTTTTCAGAAAATTCTATTTTTTTATTTTTCGTATTTTTTTGTTTTTATTGAATTTTTTAAATATTTTGAGCAATTTTTTTAATTTTTAAACATACCTAGCATACATATACCTAAAAAGTAAAAAAAAAAATTTGAAAAAAACCTTTTAAAAATTCAATAAATACCAAAAATACAAAAAAAAAAAAAATTCAGTACATTTTTTTGTATTTTTATGTACTTATTATTTTTTAAAAATATTTTTTCACAAATTTTTTACTTTTTAGATACATCTAAGTAAGGTGCATCTAAAAAAAGTAAAAAAAATGTTTAAAATTTTAAAAATATTCACTAAAGACAAAAAAACACGAAAAACAAAAAACTCAATTTTCAAAAAACTTAATTCAAAAAATTCAAACCAAACTTTTCTATTTTTACATACAATTATTCTCCGTACTTTTCTATTTTTTTTTGTGGGCTCCATCTTAAGCGAACAAGAATGATCTGAAACATTTCTCTTTTGGGAAGCTCGTTAAAAGTCAATTTTCATCTTTTAACTCATTTTAAGTCACATCACATCTCACATAACTTACTTACACACTACTAGAATTATGATTTTTTGCGTCTATTTTTTTGCGACTGATTAATTAACCGTCGCAAAAAATCATTTTTGACATCAAAATTTCATTTTACAATCTCATTTTCGTCACCCAATCGTGTCCTTAACTTAAAAAAAAAAAAACCCCCAAATTCTCTCCCTCTCAATCCCTTCTTTTTTTTTTTCTTCTTGTTTTCCAAATCTGAACTCTCTCTCTCTCATTCTCAAAATCTGTCTCGCTCGAATCTCACTGCCTCTCTAGCTCGAATCTCTCGCTCGAATCTCACTGGCTCTCTCGCTCGAATCTGTTCGATCGATTCAACTCTCTCAAGTCTACAACTGTTGAAGATTTCATAATCGGTAAGCCTAAACACATCTTCATCGATTCAACTCTCTCTGTAACGATCCGAGTTATGTACTTCTCTGTAATGGAATCTGTCTCAAGAAGAATCTGTAACAGCACTTTACACGGAGCTATGACGCGCTTGTGCTGGTCCGCTCGTGACAGTGCCTCGTGAAGGCGAACGCGTGTTCTATTTTCCTCAAGGACATATTGAGCAGGTTAGTTTCCAACTCTAGGCAATCATATTCGGAGTTCTTTGTTTCTTTTAGAGGTTAGATTCATTTGGATTTCTCATAATGCTCTATAATTTTATCAATTTTGTCTCTCTTGGTTGTGCATCTCCAATTGTTCATCAATTTGTTCATCAGATTCAAATTTGATAAAAAAAAATGGCTCCAAAATGTTTGATTATCGATGAAGAATTACGCTTGATTATCTTCAGTCATCAAAATGATAGTACTCCAATTTTTCCATCATACAATGATTTTAGGAATTTCTAAATTTTTATTTTATTATTTTGTGATCTAGAACTAGCTGATTATCATTGATATGATCCACAATATAACCCTGACCTTGTGACCCAAACAACTGATGATGTACATGATGATGACTTGTAGATCAATTGACATTACTTTTAATATTATCATAAGAAAGGTTGACATTACTTTTAATGCCAAGGGAAGCCAGTCCAGATGCCCCAATCACTGCCTCTAGGTTAGTTATAGAGTTATAAGTTATAGAGTTCGGTGTTGTTTGGTCCAATTTATTAGAGTTGTTTATAGTTTTTTTATTTTGAGAAATTTGTGCCAAAGTATTTTTTATAGTTTCAGTTTGTAATTTATGAGGCAGAAATAGCTTAGGTAAAATTATAAATAAATAGAAAAATTAATTATTTGAAAGCAGTGAGAGAAGTGTTTTTAACTTTTTACTTTTTACTTTTCTGTTTTCAACTTTCAGTTTAAGGAAAGTTATACAAAATAGCCTCTTCAAGCTTATAGGTTGTTGACACTGCGGTTTTGGAGCATGATTGTAGTGCATGTTTGTGTTCTGTTTTTTACTAATGAGGTTGTCCAAACAAGGCGGAATTGGGCTATAACGTTGTCTTGACCTAGACAACAAGAGTTGATTAGGTTCACTCTACTCATCCTCAGACATTTAAAAAAAAAAAAAACTCTACAAAAGTTTCTTGTGGAGGGCACAAAATGATTCCAAGTGTTGAACCGTACTGAGACTTTTTTTCCCTCCAAGGCTGAAGTTCATCGACATCCTCATTGAGTTATTAGAATGGTTAAAATTCACCCTCTTTCTTTGAAAAACAACAGCAAATTCAAATTTAAAAGTGTAATAATGGAACACCAATTCAAATGATTTCCAAAAGAGTTGCCATGAGGAGGCTGCTATTTGGCATGTCAAAAGCCATGACCGCTCCTTGAATTGACGGGTCCCAGCTATATAGTGCCCTCGCAATGCCATTCATATTTGAATGTTGAGGTGGTTGTGCAACCGTGGCAGAGTGGTCTGATGAGGGAGGCAATCTTTTATCGTCCGGCGAAGGAGATTTAGTGTCTGTGACATTAGACGTGGTGATGTCATGGATGCTAGACCTCCTCTTATCCTTCTCTCCAGAAAGCTTCCTGATAAAGTACTTCTGAGCATGACTCACAACAAGTTTCAAAAGAAAATGAATAGGTATGCCACTCTACTCTTCAAAAGGAAATTATTAACACATTATGTTAACCTATTTCTCTGCTTTTGATGAATTTTTCAGCTTATTATGAATTAGGTTGCCTATTTCTCTGAGAGTTGTTGTTATGGAAATAGCATTTTAAATCAATTCTTTTTGGGTGTATGTATGGCCTCAACATTGTTCAGTAGTTTTTGTTGGGGAGAGTAGCATTCAAGATTGTGTGTGGTTCCTAGACCCGTCTTTAGTTTTTTTTTTTTTATCCGCATGAATTGTGTAGTTCATATATGACATGGTTAATGCTGCTCTTTTATTGCTATAAATCAGCATCTGATTGTTTTCTTTAATCTCCTTGTAAAGAGACAAAAACAGGGGTCAATGATTACCGCCAAATATAGCTCACTTGTTTGGCTATTATAGTGAACCGACGGTGCAGGTTCAAATATTGAAATTTGTTGTGGTCTTTAGCTTTTTAGATAATGCTATATCATATAGCTAATAGGATTAGTGGACTCAGCAATAGGTTTGAAAAATGTTCTAGAATGAAAATGAAATCTATTTATTGTCTCTATTTTGCTCATAACCAAAATGGGGCAATACTCCTAAAAGGGCTACTTGCACACCCAGGAAATTTTGAAAGTACTCCAAAATAGAGCACAAAATGGGGCAGTATACTCTACACCACAAACTAGTAGCCATACACCCATTGGAAATTATGGAAGGAAGCTATCCTTGATAACCTCGTAGTAGGGAAATCTGGTGACTATAGTGAAGAAAATTACCTCTTTGACCACTCTAGATTGGTTTCTCAAAGTGCTCAAAATCAGAAGCTTCCTTTTTTTCTCAGACATTAGAAGGGCTTTCTAATTTTCTTTCATTAATATTACAACTTATTGGATGGATGGCTTGGTCCTCCTTTCGTTCATTTTGGTAATAATGCTTTCCCTTTTGGCTTCTTTACAGTTTTCTCTCTTATTTCCAGGCGAGAAAGAATTTGTCTACGAAAGTTGCACACCTTTGTCATCTTCTTCAGGCTCCATTGAGGGTTCTTTCACATTTGTCTCTGGAAGGTATGTAGACAATTCACTATTTGTATAAATTTCTATTTTTTTAAAACCAGCGAACTCTGAAGCACTCAATGATGATATCTGCTCTCTTATTTCTTATCTGGATGAGTTTACGTAGATAATTTGGCATTTCCCTTGTTCTTTATTTTAGCAGTGTATAGCGATGGAGTGTGGATCGCCTTTCAGGATTTTGTTCATCATTCATCATGTATCACTAAGTGATCATGACTTGTGTGGTTTCACTACTAGAAATAGAATGCTGGTGAGTGTACCATCCTTTCGGTTGCTGAGAAAGTGCTGGAAAATTGAAGGGAATGAGGGAAATTTCTGATTTCTGTTTGGCATTGGAATTCATGCATTTTCTTAGTAACCAAAGAGAGCATTTAATTCGATTAGGTTCTCATATATAATTGTGTTGGTTTTCAGGTGTTTGTTCCTCTACATCCACTGGTCAAGCACTGGGTTGCTGTTCTTAGAAATGAGCAGACTCCTTGCCCCATCTTTAGTGAGTGACCCTTCAAGTTACTGCATCTCTCTCTCTCTCTCTGTCTGCTATTTTATTTTGTACTACTGTTTGGTTGATTAGATAAAATGAGCTGCATATTTTTGTAACGAATCAATAACGAAGTCAGGGTCCTTTAACATTTTCAAATCTTGATGTGGCTGCAAATTTAGTTTGCATATCCTTGCTGTGAGCGTTGTCCTCGTGATGGGAATCATGATTCTTTACATTTGAATTCTTAGTTCTAATTTAAAATCACACCAATTTAAAATTCCAGTTTGATAGTTTAGATAAGGTACAATCAAAAGAACCATAATTTATGTAGAGTATGTTGTTGTAACAGATACTAATTTTTTAAATTCGAATTCTTAGTTCTACATAAAGCATTAGTGTTTTGATTGAGTGGGGGGGAAATGAAGGATTTGAAAGGAAATTAATTTTGACCTTGTTCAGATTGTTTTTATGTTGTTATGGTTTTATTGCTGGCAGCCTACTATAACAGGGGAGATTCAGTCACCAATGGGTGTTGCCTCTGTAGAATTTATTGATCCAAGGGAACCGGTTGCAGTTTGTATATCAATCTCGTTTTTAAAATTTTATTCTTGTCTCTCCTTTCTATGTAATGGATAATCTGAATTTATTTCTTATCTTCTTGTTGTGTATTTAGTATAGGAAGTTCCCCACAATACATTTGTTGCAAGCTAGTTGGGGTTCCCTTTTTTAAGATTTGATGATAACAATGTTACAAATTTATGAACGTGAACTGCTTTAGAAATTATTTAATCTTGGAAGGGTATAGCTTTTCGGTAGCCATCATCTGATGCACTATTTATTTAGCTTTGCAGATTGTTCCTATCTTGAGAGCTGGTCTTGCTCTAGCAGAACATGCATCATCAACTGATATGGTAAACTGGGATCACTGGTGGAGCCTGAAGTTACTCTCAAGGTAATTGAAACTCTTGTTGCAAATCACTGATCTGCTATAGAGAGAGGTCACTATGACATAGTTTTATTTTGATTATTTCAAGCTAAACTAACACATTGAAGTGCATTAAATTTTCAGATCAAGTTTGATATATGTTTTTGCAGATTTTGTTGAGGGAATAGTTGATATGATCGAGCCGTTGATGTTGGGAGCCAAAGATTATGTTTTTTTTTTTTTTTTTTTTTTTGACGGTTTGAATTTTTTAGTACAGTGCATTTAAGGATGGTTAATGGATAATGTCTATTATAAATTTAATTAATTTGTTAATTTTGTTATTTTTCATTTACAAAAAATTGTTTGGTGCTTATAATTGATTTTTTTGGTTGTAGCAAACTCATATATGATTTTTTTTTAATAAATAATTATTTGCGACAGTAAAATAATGGTCGCTAAAAGTGTTTTTAATTTTTTATTTTTTTTTTGCGACGGCAAAATAGTTGTCGCAAAAAGTAGTTTAGGCGGTCGCAAATAATTTGCGACCGTTGTTTTGCCGTCGCAAAAAGTATTTGCCACCCCCACATTTGCGTCCCCCATTTGCGGTCGCATAGGCCGTCGCAAAAAGTCTTTTGCGACTGTATTTTTATTATTTGCGACGGCATGTGACGGTCGCAAAAAGTATTTTTTTTAGTAGTGTACAAAAAGATAAAATAGATTTAAAAAAGTCAAAAAAATCAACTTTTAACCAATTTCTCAAAACACCTCTCATATCAAAATAGTAAACATGAGTTGTCCAAAAAATTAATTATATCATATATTATTAAACACATAAACAAATTGCACTTTATTTTTTAAAATAGATGATAATTATGAATTTTAACTTAAACTGCTCATTTTATAAATAAAATGCAATTTGTTTATTTATTAATTAATATTTGATAAAATTGATATTTTGTATAAATGATTTTCACTACAAGAATTATGAAATGAATTATTCCTTTTATCGTTGTGGGTGTAGATTGAAATTCACAAAATAAAAATTAAAAAGACTATAAAGGATAATAATATGAAAAAGAGTCATTCCCATTAACATGTCTCTACCAAGGTTGCCCTCTGCATTTTGTTTTCCCCACGACACCAATTGGAATCGGAAGCGCCGGCTTCCGAAATTTGTGTAGCAATGTTGAGATCTCAAAGTGAAGAAGACAATGTCACATGCTATAAGGGAAATCCTACTTACACTATCAATTTAACTCCTTATTACGCCTTTAAAATTTAATTTTTTTTTATCTTTTATTGCATAATTTCTATAATTCCTTTCTTACTCTTTATCTCCAACTTTTTTTTTCTCTCTCTTTACACCCAAAACTTAAAAAATCCTACCACCCACCACCATCCCTTCCAAACCTCACGTCCAGCAATCCTACATTGATGGACGAGAAATTTTTATATTCGGATAGGGTACATGTCATGTAATACCTTCTACTATTGTGATTGACTTTGACAGTAAGGTCCACTACATTTATGTTAAGTGTTTAGGGAACAATAGTGGGTATGTACATTTGTGATTAGTGAAAGGTAGCCACGTCATACCCTATTAGCATTCAAAAATTTCTCCTGATTGACCATTAAAATTGAATACATACATGGAGAGAGAAGGTATGGAAGCATTTTATAAAGTTCTTGAGAGAGAACGTATGAAATCCTCCACAGATCCATTATGGGGTTTTGAGTTCCATTTAGGATTGCTTAATTTTTTTTTGCAGGTTTTGGATATATATATATATATAGAAATACAATTGGGTTTGTGGATATTGCTTTTGGAGCAGCAGATTCAAGCTCCGTTTTACGGGCTTTTTGCTTCGGCTTTGGCAACAACGTCAAGGACGAAGGTGGTGGCTATGGCGGTGGTGTGGAATATCTTCCTTAGTCCCTCTGCCACCGTGATCTCCTCCTCACCCCTCTAGAGCGATCTCTTTCCCAGTTTCCCTTTTGTCGCCATGGTCTCCGCAACGATCTCCTTCCAAAGCTGCTCCATCATGATCTCCTTCCAAAGCTCCTCCATCACGATCCTCCTCTCCTCTACGATCTAGCAGAGGAGAGAAGGATCATATATGAACAACTAATCTCATCAACTTTATCAAATATCAATCAATAGATAAACAAATCCCACATACACTAGTTTCTAACTTTCGTTCTACAAGGATGTCAGGGAAGGAGGGATGTTTTGCTGGGAGGGACGGAGAGGGGAGTTTTTTTATAAGAATTGATAGTTATAGCAGCTACCAAAGCTTGTGTTAAATTTGACACAAGCTTTGACATTTGCCAAATTTGACAGCTGTCATAACTTGCTGTTGGAGCCTCATTTCTGTGAACTGCTGTCATAATTTAGTAGTAGTAGCTCCAATGGCTTGCCATTGGAGATGTTCTTATTAACACCAAACTAACGGGAAAAGTACATTGCAAGTTGACTGAAAGTGTAAAGAGTTAGACTATTATAATTGGAAAATGAGGAAACAAAGTGAAATTTAATATAAATGTAAGGGTGTAAAGTGTAATTTATTCTAAAACGTAGTTGAAAGTCTAAAATTTAAATTGATGAAATTAAAATTACAAATCAAAATAAAACTTCCTTTAAACTATATAGATCAATAATATAATTCACCCTAATTCGATGGTTTATTTAGAGTATATTTTTGAGATTCAACAAGGCATATTAGAGCAAAAAAGGACCCTAAGAAGCTTTTTTTTATATTTTTAGATCAATAAAGTGGATCTCTGTTAATGATCAAAAAAGTGCATTACAAAAAAAAAATGAAAAATGAAAAAAGAAAAAGAGAAGACTAGAGTAATATGTAGAGTAGATGAAAAAAAATTGATCAACACCTCATCATATTCTTTGTGTTCTTCAAGATTGAAAGGAAACTGTTAGGAAAAATATATGATTCCCACAAATAAATCAATCAATGCGAATAAAAAATTAATGCGGAAAAATTACATCAATAACGACATACGAATTTTATGTGGTTCCCTCAATACGACGTACGTCCACGGGGTCGAAATCCGATTCCACTATCAATCAAACAATTTCCAAACGATTATAAACAAGACGTGAATAGTCTCATAAAATCACCCTTAGGTGAATTTCAAATAATCACAAATGAACAAAAGGAAAGATCTCACCAAATAGACGAACAAAAATCTTCGAAACAGAATTGTAGAAGACCCAAAAACTGAATCAAAATAACTTCCACTAACGTTGCAAACTACAGCCGAAATAAACCTTTCGAATTTTAACCTCCACCAAAGATGAAATTAATCCAAAAGTACTCACATAGCAAGCTTCTAGCCTCAGAACAAAAGCCACCTAAAAAGGATCAGTTTTTGAAGTAGCCACATGACTTCGAAAAGGGCAACAAACAATATATATATATATATATATATTCTTAATTTTAGGGCTTTTATTCAAACCCTAATTACTACCAAACTAAATATTAAATACCCATTGGGCTTTCAAAGGTTAAATAATGTATTAAAAATATATTATAATCAACACCAAACAAAACTGAATATTTTAATAAATTAATTGGGTCCTATACTCCAATAAATAGGTATATCCAACAATTCTCCCCCTACTGGCTTAGGTGGAAACATCAACTATATTCGCCAAAGTTCGACACTTTAAATATTGGTCCTTCGACAAAGTCTTAGTCAACATATCTGAAATATTATCATCTGTGTAAACCTTTTCGAGTTGTAACAATTTTGAATCTAACACATCATGAATCCAATGGCATCTCACATCAATGTGTTTTGATCTTGAATGAAAAGTATAATTTTTACTCAAATGAATAGCACTTTGACTATTACAATAATATATATATATATATATATTCTTAATTTTAGGGCTTTTATTCAAACCCTAATTACTACCAAACTAAATATTAAATACCCATTGGGCTTTCAAAGGTTAAATAATGTATTAAAAATATATTATAATCAACACCAAACAAAACTGAATATTTTAATAAATTAATTGGGTCCTATACTCCAATAAATAGGTATATCCAACAATTCTCCCCCTACTGGCTTAGGTGGAAACATCAACTATATTCGCCAAAGTTCGACACTTTAAATATTTGTCCTTCGACAAAGTCTTAGTCAACATATCTGAAATATTATCATCTGTGTAAACCTTTTCGAATTGCAACAATTTTGAATCTAACACATCACGAATCCAATGACATCTCACATCAATGTGTTTTGATCTTGAATGAAAAGTAGAATTTTTACTCAAATGAATAGCACTTTGACTATTACAATAAAGCACATACCTTTCTTGCTTCAAACCTAACTCTTGCAAAAATTTCTTCAACCATAACTCTTCTTTGCAAGCTTCCGTAATGGCAATAAATTCAGCTTCGATAGTTGAAAGAACAACACATTTTTGTAATTTAGATTCTCATGCCATAGCTCCTTTTGCAAAAGTCATCAAATACGCCGAAGTAGATTTCCTAGAATCAACACCGCCGGCCATGTCAGAATCTATGAACCCATCAAGCATCAGCTTACCATCCCTAAAACACAAACACACCTTCGAAATCCCTCGAAGATACCTTAGAATCCATTTTACTAGTGCATAATGTTCTTTACCTGAATTAGAGAGAAAATGACTCACCACACCAACAGAGTGAGTATAGCGATCTCAATTTCGATCCTTTTTTCACGTTTTGCCACTTCGACTGGGCCGGTCAAGGGTCGAACTGCCCGATCAGCTCGCGGGGGTCCAGGGGATAGTGCCCCTTGGCTGGTTCGGGGCAGCGCCCTAGCGAGGTCGAGGGGCAGCGCCCCTCGAAGCAAAAAGGAAAAATGCATTCGAAGTTGCTTGTCTGCTCTAGCGTCCTTTTCCCCGCTCGAGCGGAGAATGTTTGGTTCTTGCACTTTGACCTGTCTATAAAAATACTGGAAAGGTGTATTCGACGCTTGAGCGAATTTTTCCACGCTCGAGCGGGAGTCTGTGTCTTACGCTCGAGCGGGGCTTTCCACGCTCGAGTGGACCATGCTTTATCATATCGTGAAAGTGACATTGCAGATCATTTTCTATTTTCTCTCTCTAAAAGTCTCCAAATTTCCAGATCTACAGCTTCTCTCTCTAGAAACTCACCTTCTCTCTAAGATTTCATCTAAATTCATTGTGTTCTTAACCCTAGTGTCTTTGAGAATAAGGTAGAGGGCTTCAAGAGCTTCGTATTGATCTAAGTAAAAGCGAGTTTCATCATTTTTGGAATTCAACCTTGCTTTGCTCATCTTCTCTTCTTAAGGTACGAATTTTCTACACTTTAATATGGCTTTTAGCTTAGTTATTTGCTATTGTGTATAGATGATGAGATTTGGTTGTGGTTTGGACAAATCTAAGATTTGGGTGTGAAAGGAAAAGAGGGGTTTTTGATGAATATGAGGTAAATGAGTGTGGGGTTTGAATATAAGATCTTGGTGTGACAAAATAATTGATTTTGGGAGTTTGGGTCAATATTGGAAAAAGGGAGATTTTTACCCTAATTCGATAAATGATTATTTTGTATAAATAATTAGAATTAATATTGAATATGTTAAATTGGATGGTTATTTATATAGGTGGTGAAATTGGATATGTATTATCTCACACCTTTGGAAGTTTTAAATAATTATTTATCTTGAGATTTCATATATGTCTAGAGATAAATGCATTGGGCTATCGGTGGAGGATAGTCATGATTGTTGTAGAAATTATATGAGGATTAGGCGATTTAATGCTAATCTATTGATTGGTTGTCATTGAATATGATCATGCTATAAATACATTGTGTATGTATGTTTATTGGGAGGAGATAGGGGATGTACTCCATATATGATTATGTCTATAAATACATTGCATATGTATATTTGTTTGGGAGGAGAAAGGGGATGGACTCCATTTTAAAGTAAGTTGGCCAGAGTGTCCTGGGTGAAAGACCATAAATTATATATAAATGGGTGCCGGTTCATTCGGACGAAATATCTGTAAAATGGCAGGATTGAAGTGTTTATGTGTGTTTCGCATAGTTGGAAAACCATTAAGTTGTAGTCTCATTTTGGTTGTTGAAAGATAAAGAATTTAACTCCTGAATTGAGTAGCATATATGAACTGGAAATGAATTGAAGGAAAATGGAATAAGATTGGTCCTAGTGGCATATGATTATGAAGGCCTTGTGAATACTTCCGTATTGATATTGTTTATATACGTGGTATTTATACCTTAGCTAAATCTCATAAATTGTGTTAGATTATTTCTAATGGGCTGTTGGCTCACCCTATACGGGAATATCATTTTCAGGTGCAGGTGAGATGTTTCCACCAAGGCAATAGTATGGATGGACTTTTAGGAAGCAAGAGCTTCTTAATTATGCATTTTGTGTGTATGTTTGTTATTTGTAAAGTCAAGGGCTTAAGTTGTAATGAGCGAGACTTAATTTATGTAACCAAGCAATGACTTGGAAAGATGTAAGCTTACATGGCATTTAACTGGTTGTTAAACAGTGAACTCTGATATATGAAAGTATGTTGTTTCTCATATTTATTTCACATATGAGTTATCTTTGTTGTATTGTTTTGGGGGCGTTACAATGAGAAATATTCGGCCTTGTACAAATCATGGCGTACATCAAAGAACCAATCGATGAAGCATAAGGAATTTTCAGCATCTTATCCTTATCTTTCTCACTTATAGGACATTGATTCGAACTAAGCTTAAAGTGACCCGCAAGTGGACAACTAACCGGCTTTGCTTTATCCATGTTGAACCTCTCAAAAACTTTCTCAATGTAGCTTTCTTGAGATAACCAAATCAACCCCTCTTTGCGATTACGAACAATTTTCATACCAAGTATTTTCTTTGCCGATCCCAAATCTTTCATAGCAAAAGACTTGCTCAACTCTAATTTCAACCGGTTAATCATGGTAGAATCTTGATCCATAATTAACATGTCATCAACGTAAAGCAAAAGAATAATAAATTTGGCATGCGAAAATTTTTTCACAAACACACAATGGTCCGAACTGGTTTTAAAAAAACCATTATTCATCATGAAACAGTCAAATTTTTTGTACCATTGCCGCGGGGCTTGCTTGAGGCCATACAAACTTTTCTTTAATTTGTAAACAAATTTCTCTTTTCCTTCTCTACAAAACCTTCAGGTTGTTCCATGCAAATTTCTTCTTCAAGGTCATCATGAAGAAATGTGGTCTTCACATCAAGTTATTTAACTTCAAGGTTCATACTTGCGGCCATGCAAAGTACAACCCGAATAGAAAACATCTTCACAACTGGCGAGAAAATCTCATCAAAGTTAATACATTTCTTTTGCCCAAAACCTTTCATAACAAGACATGCTTTGTACCTTAGATTCTTGCCATCATTTTTCAATTTGAAGACCCACTTATTTTTCTGAATTTTCCTTCCCTTAGGCAATTTCACTAAATTATAAGTGTGATTTTCAAGTAAGGAATTCATTTCCTCTTCCATGGCCTTTTTCCAATCATCTTTCTTTACATGCTCAATTGCTGTTTCGTAGCTCTCGGGCTCCCCTTGATCAAAAATCAAGAAAAATTCATTGGGAGGATACTTTCTCGAGATTGTTGGTCCTTTGTAAATTTCCTCAACTCAAGTTGTGATGACGGCTCTTGAGTTGGATGCTCTTCCTCAATTTCTGGCTCAACTTCATTAGGATTAGCATCATCCTCCATATCTTCAATAGGTGGCTGCACATCTCCCCAATTTTCATCATCAACTGAAGATGAATGAGATGGATCTATGTTAATGAGATCACTAGTTTTTGGCTCCGGTTGATCACCTTTACCAAAGTCTTCAATTGTTTGGTCTTCAAGAAACACAACATCACGGCTTCGAATAACTTTCTTGTCAATTGGATCCCACAATCTATAACCAAATTCATCACGTCCATAGCCAAGAAAAATACATTGTCTTAACTTGCTATCAAGCTTGGACCTCTTGTCTTTTGGGATGTGAACAAAAGCTCGACAACCAAACACTCTCAAGTGCTCATAAGACACATCTTTACCAGTCCAAACCTTTTTGGGAACATCACCATTCAAAGGATAGGAATGAGACAAATTTATCACGTCAACCGCTATCCTTATTGCCTCACCCCAAAAGGATCTTGGCAATTTAGCATATGAAAGCAAACACCTTGTTCTTTCCACAATGGTGCGGTTCATCCACTCGGCAACGCCATTTTGCTGAGGAGTCTTCTTAACTGTCTTTTGGTGTTGAATACCTTGGCTGCGACAATACTCATCAAATGACCTAATGTATTCACCACCATTGTTTGTTCAGATGCACTTCAATTTCTACCATGTTTCTATTTCAACCATGGCCTGAAAATGCTTAAATACATCTAGAACTTGATCTTTAATTTTTAGTATAAAAGTCAAACTTTCCTTGAATAATCATCAATGAAAGTAACAAAATAAAGTGCACCACCATGTGTTCTAACTTTTAAAGGACCACAAACATCCGAATAAATAAACTCCAAAACATTTTCCTTTCCTAGAAGCAACATTTTTGTGAAAAGAAACTCTATTTGTTTACCCGCCAAACAATGAATACAAGTTTTAGATGTGTACCTTTCAAACTGGTAGAAAGCTCTTTCTGAACAAAACTGTGCCCCTTTTCACTCATGTGCCCAAGCAGCTTGTGCCACAATCGTAGAAATATCATCTTCAGTGCATTAACAAACACCTTTACAAATTTTCCTTGCACCGAATAAAGTGTATGAGTCTTCTTGCACTTAGCCACCACCAAAGAACCTTTGTGAGCTTCCATTTTCATCACCAAATTTATTGTTGAAGCCTTCATCATCTACCTTCCCGGTAGAGATCAAATTGAGACGAATGTCAGAAACATGCCTCTCAACATCTTTAAGCAACAACTTGCAACATAATTTGTTTCCAAGCAACATCACTCACGCCAATAATCTTGGACAAATCTTCATTACCATTCGAACAGAATCATAATCTCTTTTGGTGTAGGTAGTGAAGAAATAAACTCAAGAAATCACATGAAAAAAAGCAGCAGAATCAATCACCCAATTGCTCTCTTCGCCCATAAATTGATACAATCATCTTCACAAACGACCATGAGATCATCGGTAGTAACCGCCGTTGTGTCTTCTTACTTCTTATCCACATTTTTGTCACACATTTTCTCCTTGTTCTTGAGCTTTCGGAATTCCCGCTTCATGTGCCCTTTCTCATGGCAGTAATAGTACTTAATATCTTTCTTTGAAAAAAGAACCATCTCTTGATTTGTCATGACTTTGATCATGACCATGAGGAGCCTTACTCCTCCCCTTGTTTTGCTTTGGCCTCTCACAACAAACGCTTTCGAATGAGAGGAATTCGCTGATTTTCTTCTAGTTTCTTCATTTAACAAACTACTAGTGACTTGGCTCATTGTGACAACTTCATCGGGCACTGAATTACTAACTAGCACAACCAAAGTCTCCCAACTTTCGGAGAAAGAACTAAGTAGCATCAAATTCTACAACTCATCACCAAAAATAATTTTCATTGAAGCAAATTAGTTCACAATACTCTTTATTTCATTCAAATGTTCCGGAATAGGGCTGCTCTCTTTATATTTTAAATTAACCAACTTACGAAACAAAAAAGCTTTGTTTGTGGCTAATTTCCTATCATAAAGGTCTTCTAATTTTTTTCCATAAATCATGTATTGAAGTTTCAGTAGCAATATGATGAAACGCACTGTCATCAATCCATTGACGGATAACACCAACGGCTTTTTGATTAAGCCTATTCCATTCTTCATCTTGCATATCCTCGAGTTTGCCACTATCGCCCTCAATAGGCACGTACAAATATTTACAAAATAATAGGTCCTCTAATTTAGTTTTCCAAGTTACCCAATTGCTTCCATTAAAGCTAGACATACGACCCACATTCTGTAACAACTCAGATTTTTAATTATTCTGTAGAATTTATACTAATATTATTTAATCTCAGTTCGGAAAATATATAATTTATAATATATTATTATGCGTAATTTTGTAAAACAATATAATTTTAGGGGTCAAAATATAAATAAATAATTAATTAATTTACTATTGGTATATGATAAAATGTAATTTAATTAGAAATTAATTTATTTATATAATTATATTAAAATATTAGGTCAAAACGTAATTATCTTAAATATATATTACGATAAGTATAAATTTTAGTGAGTTAATGAGTGAATCTTAGAGTTGCCACGTGTTGACCGGCTGTGGCTTCCTCCTAAATAGGGAGGAGGTGATCAACCTGCGCGAAAGAAAGAAAGAAGAAAGGAAAGAAAAGAAAGAAAAAAGAAAGGAATGAAAGAAAGAGAGGAAGAAGGAAAAAATAGTGGAAGTTGAGATGGTTTTTGATAGTGGAAACAAAAAATAAGGTATTAAAGATAAGGTGAGTTATATTATATATTGAGTTATCAAAATATATTTTATTTATATTTTGACTTACCATATTTATTTTATACAAGTTATGTTTTATAAATTATTATAAACTATATTATTATTTCAGTTACGTGGTTTTATTTCTGAACCCTATTTGTTTAAAAGAAAACCCATGGATATGTTTGTTTTTATTTTAAAGAATATTTGACTATGACCTTATAAACAATTATGTTTTGTAAGTACCACCACGGGAGTCCCACGTCTTGGAAGACTTAAATAACCATTGGCCTCTGTTTGGTTACTTTGTGGCCCTCTGATCCATTGACCTTTGTTATGTGTGGACCAAAATGCTGTGCGGAGCTAAGTGTTATACTATCATGGGAGCCACCTCTTGAATCTGTACCTCTGTTATGTGCGGACCAAAGTGCTGCGCGGAGCTAAGTGCTACACTATCATGGGAGCCACCTCTAGAATCCGTACGAGCCACCTCTTGAATTCGTACCTCTGTTCTGATTGTCACTTCAGTGACCTCTGTTCTATTCTATTCTGTACCGTGGTTATGGTCATTTACTTACATAATATCTATATTTTAGTTTCTGGCACTTAAATGATTTGTTTATCAAAGTAACATTGTTGTGGTTATTTATTTACATAATCTCTATTTTGCTACTTAAAGGATTATTTGTTCCGACTAAGTTATCTTAAATGTTTTGGCCTAACTAACTATCCATAGTTATTTCGTGTCCCTTATACTCTTGGTATAATATTTCTCACTCTGCCATATGCTTATAGTTGTTTACCAATTTTCAGGAAATAATGCAATTCAGAAATAGCTTTTGGAAAGTCTTAGATGCGGGGCTGCGGAATATATACACACAGCACTTTTATGATATTTTTCTATGTAAATCTTGGCCTTTTTGGTCAATATATTTTGTAATAAAAATAGAAGTTCCAATGATTATTTTGGTACCCTTATTTAAATATTACTTCCGTTCGCGTTATTTGATTTGTTTATGAATTGGTTGTAGGTAACCTCAGTTACTGGCCATCACGATGCTTAACCTTTGGGTACGGGGAGCGGGTCGTGACACATTCCCCTCTATTGATTTACACAAATAAATAAATCCAAGTAAACTGTAAGCTCTTATACCAGTTGTTAGGAAAAATATATGATTCTCACAAGTAAATCAATCAATAAGAATAAAAAACTAATGAGGAAAAATTAAATCAATAACGACACAAGAATTTTACGTGATTCCCTCAATGTGAGGTACGTCCACAGGATCGAAATCCGATTTCACTATCAAGCAAACAGTTTTCAAACTATTACAAACGAGACACGAATGGTCTCATAAAATCACCCTTGGGTGAATTCCAAATAATCACAAATAAATAAAAGGAAAGACCTCACCAAACAAACAAACAAAATCTTTAAAACAGAGTTGCAAAAGACCTAAAAACTGAATGAAAATAACTTCCACTAACGCTGCAAACCACAGCCGAAATAAACCTTTTGAATTTTAACCTCCACCAAAGATGAAATTAATCCAAAAGTACTCACACAGCAAACTTCTAGACCAAGAACAAAAGCCACCAAAAAATGATCACTTTTTGAAGCGGGCGCATGACTTCGGGAAGAGCAACAATATATATATCGTTAATTTTAAGGCTTTTATTCAAACCCTAATTATTATCAAACTAAATATTATATATTTATTGGGCCTTCAAAGGTTAGATATAATATATTAAAAATATATTATAACCAACACCAAACAAAACTAAATATTTTAATAAATCAATTGGGTCCCATACTCCAATAATGATGTATACCCAACAGAAATTTGTCTCTATAGTTGAGGGTTTGTAATTGTAAAATCGATAAATTATATCGGTAGTTTTTATATTTTGTCCCTTGCATTATTTTAATTTTTATAGTTTTAATTTGGTTTAATTTTTACCTTATTAATTTTAGATTTTATGTTAATTTAGTTCAATTTTGATAGAAATTTTTTATTGAAATGATCAAGCTTATAATTTTCTTCTAAAAGCATGACACGTGTCATCTATTTACATATTTGCTATAAAAAAAATGGCAACAATTATAATTAATTTGAATAATTTGAAACAAAGTTAAAAATTCATGATCAAAATTGATCTAATTGAAATTATAAGTATCGAAACGATCAAATACAGAGGCTAATAACGTAATTTATCCTCGTAAAATAAGGGTGAAGATGAACCCTAGTGACCTATACAAGACGGCCATGTAAATGGGCAAGATTATTAAGAGGTACTATATGAATAAAACATTTCATTTCATTTAAATCATCTAGAATAGTGCACTTCTTATCTAATAAAAAAAATAGTAGAATTCATAATTTTGAATGGATTGTATACAATTTTTATTTTATTTTATATATTAAAATCTCCAAGTGAAAGAGATTTGGGGGGGCCTCGAATGCGTGTAGACCGGCGGAGAAGTACATTAGGCATATCATCAGTAGTAAGTTGATCCACCTGATTTACAAACTCCTTCAAAGATACCTTAGTCGAAGATTTGCTTTTTGATTTACTCTTGGCTAGTTTGCCCTTCTTCAATGATAGCTTACTACCCTCTCTGTCCCTCTCATTGTCTTTCTCTTTCTCTTTCTCTTTCTCCTTAATCATCTTATGACAGCACAGTGACAAGGTTTCACTGGGGCATTTTGTCGAACAGGTAAAGGGCACTTCTGTGTTGTTCCTTTCTCTGTGATGCAAACAAGGGTATTTGGCCATAATTTTCTTATCTATTTAGTTCTTCTGTTTAATTGTTGCAATGGTGGTTGGCTTCTTGCGTGATTGCTGGTACAAAGGGTCAACCTAATTGTGATGCTCTTAGTGTAGATGCTATTTTTGACGAAGTCCTTTCTTGATGTAATCCGTATTGTGCTAATGTACTTTTTTTTATTCACATCAATGAATTTTCTCTTTTTTTGCTGAATTTTTTTCCCTTTCTTTGAAAGTCAGTTTTTAGGATAAATTTGTTTTAAAATTTGAATTATTTGGTATTAAGGCCAGTCACCAAATTATATGGGATCATATGCAACTTACGCGTGTACGGAATCACAGTTCCGTGATTAGAATTGTGAAGGGGGGCAATTTATAAGCAAATCACCATAGTATTGTGTGTGGACGTAGTACTATCGTGTTGAATATGAGTCCGGATCCTCGGCGGCCCCTTCTTGCGGCCCGTCCTGTGGTGCCCCAAAACGACGTCGTTTTGGGGAAAATTTCAATTTAAAAAAGAAAAAGGTCAGAACAGAGGCAAACAGAGGCAGAAGAAGAAATGAAGAAGGGAGAAGAAGAAAAAGGGAGTGTTTGCCTGCTATGGATCGAACAAAGTCGAGAGTGAAAGCCAAATCGATCCAACAAAAAGAGAGAGAGTGTGTCGCCAAATGAGATCTCCAAATCGAGCAGTGATCTTCACACCCTGAAGGGATGATTACATTTGGACAATAATCTAAGAGTCTCATCTTCTTGAAATTCATTCAAGCAAACAGAGCACTCTAGAAGGAACAGAGCACTCATTCAAGCAACCCACATCTGTGATTTCAATTTTTTTTTGTTGGTAAAATCGTTTGTATATTTGTGTGTTTTGATTTATAAATATACATATATATATATATATATCTCCTCTCTATGGTTTGCCTCTGTTTTCATCGCCAAGTATGAGTTCTGTTTTTGAAGCTATCAAGGAACTTCCACAATATTGAAATCGATGATCAATTCAAATAGCCCCCTAATGATTTCTGCGTGCTTTCTCATTCATTGTTCATAGGTTGGGTTTTTTCATTTTATTTTATTTTTAATCTTTTATTTTATTCTATTTTTCTGTGTTCAAAAAACTGTTGATTATTACATAGAGATTGTGAAGCATCAAAATGTGAATGGGAAGTTATTCAATTTAATTTTTTGGCCATGAATGAGAAGATTATTGATCTCTCCAAATTGAGACAGTAGGTGTTGGTTTTATATATAAGACCGTGCAAATTGGGACTGTAGGTGTTGGCGCTCCCTTCTTTCTTCTTCTCCTTTCTTCCTTCCTTCATTCCTTCCTTCTTCTTCCTCTGTTTGCCTCTATTCTGTGCCTCTTTCTTTTTTTCTTTTTTTTTAAATTGAAATTTCCCCCAAAACGACGTCATTTTGGGGGCACCGCAGGATGGGCTATAGGAAGGGGCTGCTGAGGATCCGGACTCGTTGAGTAAGACCCTCATTCCTAAGTACAGTAGTAAGGCAGATTTTTTTTTTTTTTGGTAGAGAGGTTTTCAAGATATTTAGCTTTGGTTTGGCAAGAAGGTTAGGATTAATTTAGATTATTAAAAGATAAAATAAGTTAAAAAATTAATAAGACAAAATGTCACGTTCAAACTATAAGCATTTTATTTTTTCTCTCACAAAATTATTAAAAAAAAGTCAAAAGATAATCTCAAACGAAACTTTTTAGTCAGATTAAAATAGTTTAAAAAATTAAAAAATCAATCTAAAAAAATTCTTACCAAACAAAGCCTTACTATAACCCATTCTTTGGTTCAGATTTTTGTACAGTTGTAGTAGTGCATTTACATTTCCTATATAATGATTATCAGAGGTAGATGGTTACTCTCATTAAGACAGCCACTTTTTTCTTTACCAAAAAGAAAAGAAACAGCCAGGTTATTTTTTAGGGTACTAAGTCTGAGATGGTTCACAAGAAGACCCATATTGTCCTCTGTATTGTCATATTAATTTCATTTGGACTGATGATTCTATTCGTGGCCAACGGAGGAGATGCACAAACTCTTCCACATGAACTACCAAAAGGGCAGCACATCCCAGGAGGACCAGGTGAGTCTGAGATATACAATTTATTTTCTTTTTAATATCTAGGTATCCGGATAAATTTACATGCACCTCGATGTTTGGAATGTTTGGCTTTCGTGAGATTTGAACATATTACCTTTTGAGTAGTAAGCCCTTTGATTAACTTCTCCACCCATTAAGTCAAACTCTTGGGCCCTATTTGTTTTATGAGTCGGGGCTTGGGATTAAGATTAATAGTGAGGTGAGATTCACAATATCACGTTTGTTTGCAAAATAGTCATCAGATTGATATTCCGTTAGGACTCTGAATCCCCTCGAACGAACAGATCAAGCCATTGGTATTACAGTGTGAAAGGTGATTTTGCCCACAACAAGGTTTAGCCACATTATCCAACTTAATTGTATTTCATAGTTTTCGAAATTGAAATTTGCAAGGAAAAAAAAAATCGTGTTGACATTGATGATCATTCAATTGTACTTCAAACCCAAAAATTTGCAAGAAAAAAAAAAATCATACATGAGAAGATCCACGTTGACGATCCTGTTTGACGTTGATAATCATCGTTGTTGTCGTTGGCGGTGAAGATCATCGTCATTGCATTGATGATCTCGTTCTTGCTCTCCGTCAGAGTCATCCACAAAGCTTTGTTGATAGATGAAGGCAAAGCTCTGTTGATGATGAATGAAGCAACATTAATTAGAATCTTTCAATACACTGTTTCAAAACCATGGGTTGATTTGATTTTTTATTTTTTTGGCTCTCTCATTATTTCATATTTATTTTATATAAAAATAATTTAATATAATAATATATTTATAAAACATAATTTTTAATATTAAAATATTTCAAAAACACCCAAGGATATTTATGGTATTTCATATAGTTAACCTTCTCACTAAAATATATCACAAACAAATATAATTTTTGTTAGTCTTTTCACTAATAATCCTCATACTAACAATATCATCTATCCTATTTCTGAAAACAAACCCTTGAGTTGAGTCTGAGATATATTATACGTCTATCAGATTCTCTATTATTATAGGAACATATTTGAGATTCTCAAAATGTATCTACAATTCTACCTACAATGATGTAATAGGATATATTTTAATTTTTGATTTGTTACACACTTAATTGATGGTGGACCAACTCTTATGTCACATCATTGTAAGTAAATTTATGAATATAAATACAGAAATGTTTGGGACCCCCTTTTTTGGGAGTTCCATGACCCCTAATTTGATCTTGGCTCTTGATGTGTGTGTTGAGTCCACTCATGTATGTGTGAACCTCACATTATGAGTGGTTAGGATAAGAGTAGGGATTGTGGGTGTCATGTATATATGAGAGTTTCTATCACAATTGATATAAATATATGAATCTCTAACATTACTTATTATATATATCTTGACTATCTTCACTTACATGTGTAACACAACACTACAAGAAATAACACCTTTGCTGACCAAAAAATTAGTTGCTAAAAGCCCATTTTTAGTCGGCAAAAAATTTTTGTTAGTCGGGAAAAGTTGAAATCGCTAAATATATCATTACTGCGACTAATTCATTTTGTCGCTAAAACACTTTGGTCACGAAAAGTGATATTTTCCCGACCAAATATCTTAGTCGTTGTAGAGACCCCATTTTTGACCGTCCTCAAGACTTGGACGTCACCGTTTGAACACTCGGTGATCATCCTTGTTTGTGTTCGTTTGGAGTTCCCGGAGGTCTCGGCTACGCGCCTTGTCTCAGGATCTCCGAACTCGACCGTTTAGTGTCTGGTTTTGCACCAAACACTTGTGTTTTGCCTTGGAAGGGCAGGGTAGGGCTTGTGGACCATCCCCACCCACCACTGGCAGTGGCTAGAGGCCATCGGCTAGTTTTTGCTGCCACCGGCAATGTATGTTGCCGGCCGGCACATTTTGTTGCCGGTCGGCACTCTTTTTGGCCAAGATGGCATTTTTGGCCGGCCGACTACTGTGCATCTGCTTTTGCAGATATTTTAAGACAGCTGTCTTGCTTTTGTTCCCCTCCATACACATGTATGGAGGGATCTTCCTCTTATGAAGCTTGTCTTGTAAGCTTTACAAGACAAGAAGCTTCTATATAGAGAGGGGCTCTCTCTTGTTGCTGAGGGGAGAGACTTGAGATATTTTGAGAGCTTAGACAGCCATTGTTAAGCTCTGGTTTTAGGGTTTGAGTTACATACACATCCTATCTCTCTTTCCATCTCTTTTGTGCTCTAGGTGTTTTGTGTCTTACTATTGCACACAAACACCTAGTGTTTCACCTTCCTCTAGTTGCTGAGGCATTAGAGGGTTGATCTCAAACTTTTTGAGCTGGTTTTGATCCAAGAAGAGATCTGGCGTTGTGATCTTGGAAGTGTTCTTCAAGGGTGAGTGTTCTTGCCCTTTATTCCCCATTTTTGCATAGCTTTTTCGCCTATCTTAGAGCTGTTTTTGGCTTATCGCTATAACATAAAAAAGTTCTGTTTTTAACCCTCTTGGGTTGTTTGTTAAGAGTGTTTTGATCGTTTGGGGTAAGTTTGAACACCCTTAGGCCTTGAAAGGCCTCTTTTTGTGCTATTTTGTTGTGAACTTCGAGACTTTGGGTTTGGCTCTTCACCCCTGAAATCTTTGAGGGATTCAGTGGTGGAATGGTGCCCTTGAAGTCTCAGAAGGAAGGGCCACCCCCTCTTCTTGTTGTCCTTGAAAAAGCGCGCATGTTTGGTCTCTAAGGAGAGCCTATGTTTGAGTGTGTGTTGAACATGTATTAGGCTGTTTTTTCATGCTTTATAATATCATAATATAACATGATTTCAATTTGTTTTTTGACCCAATGGCATGCTTTAGCATACCTTACCATGTAATGCCATTGATATTGCCTCAATGGTGGCTTTAGGTTGTTAGCCCTTGATAGAGCAATGTTTTAGCTTAGATTTGTTGAGGTTTTTGCTGCCTAGTCTTGACATGTTTTAGGTCTGGTCCCATAAGTATTTGGGTTTGATTTATGGCATGCTTAGTATAAGCTCCTTTGCCATTCCGGCTTGTGTTGGCCTTGAGTGTGTGCATGTTGTAGCTATGAACATTCCTTTGCATCGATTTGCGTGATTTTGGGGCCGCCGCCGACATGTTTTGCAGTCCAATTCCAGCTTGTTTGATTGCCTTGCATGCCTCTGTATGCCATTTGGAAGCATGTGTTGCCATGCCCATGTTTTGGCCATAGTGCATTGCCTTTGAATTGGAGCCACTTAGATGCATTTCTAGGGGGCCCCCTTTGCCATGATCTAGAGTCTGCCTGAACCTATTTTATGGTCCCCTTTGCCTTGTGAGGCTTGGTTGGCAGTTGTTGTCATGCTTCAAGCCTCTCTTGATTTGCCTTTCCCAAGCCTTAGACCAATTTGTTGCATGTTTTAACTGACTTGTTGCTTGGTTGGCACCTTGTATTAACATGAATTTCAGAGCCTTATAATGCATGCTATTTTGGTCCATGATTGCCCCTTTTCAAGCTGTGTTGAGAGTTGTTCAATTTTGTGCCTTAAGTGTTGCCTTTCAACATATGTATGGTGCATGTGTTTTAGTCCCTTTGTTTTGGTCATTATGGCTACTGTTTTAGGCCTATTTAGAGTGCCTAATTCATGTTTTAAGCCCATCTTTTCCATCTATTTGCATGGCCATATTATGCTTGTTTTATGCTGCATAAGTTGTTGCCATGCCATGTTGCATCCTTAGCTTTGTATGCCTAGGTTGCATTGCATCTTGATAGCATGCCTTATTCCTTGACTTGGTGATAGGAAATTGGGCCTTGTTTGGTTTTGATTGCGTTTCATTTCATTTGAAATCAAAGTTGCATACTTGTTTCTTTGGGCCATCATGCATGGAAATGCGTGATTGGTGGTCCGAGAACCGAGGCACATGTCCCTTTGAGTCATTACAATGATAAGAGACATGGTTGGTGCATACATGCCTTGAATTGTGCTGCCATGCTTTGTTTTGCCCTCTGTTGCTGTGAGTTGCAGGTTCTGCAGGCTTTCTTTGCCGACCGGCAGTGTAAGGTGCCGGCCGGCAATCTTTCCTCTGCCGACAACTCCATTTTGTGCCGATGGCCACACACCAGTGCCGGTGGTAATTCCACTCAGCCAGTGGCACTCCCCAGTGTCCAGGGATGCAGTCCTGAGGTTTTGGCAGCCTCCAGAGGAGTGAAGGAAGGAAAACAGAGGCAGCCTACGCATGGCGGCGCGTTTCCCGAGGCAATTTTCCTGTTTTCTTAGCTTAAGTTATTTTGCTTAGTTTATTAGGCAATTTGTAATGTTTAATTAGCTTGCGTAGTTAATTAATTTGTAATATTTATTTGGCCCCTCCGAGTGAGGGCACGTTTAATTTAGCATACCTTATGCTATGCATGCGTGCATTCATGCATTTGTATTGCATGCATTAGGCTCGGTACATCACGCTAACTGCATTTGAATTTTAAATCAAAATTTGAACACGTGATAGTTGATCGCATTTCACATGCCAAAATTAGGATTAGCCGAGCCTATTTAATTGCATCCTGTATGCGTTGCATTAGGCAATTTAACATGAACTAGGGCATGCATGTTTGCTAACTAGTGTATTGTTTTTGCACGGCGTACGATGTAAGTATTTCCGCTTTAGCATATCGCATGAGTGTGAATGTTGCCATGACAGTATGCTTGCCATGTGACTAAATGCTTATATGATAAACTGCCTGAATGCATGCCTGTGGGTGAAGGTTGGATTGTTTGAGTTGGAAAGACTCATTGAAATCCGTATTTTAGCCTACTTGCGAGTAGCAAATTCCAAAGTGTTTTCAAAACAAACGGATATGCAATGTTTATTTCCAAAATTAGACAATCTAGTCTATACTTGTTTGGTGTGCGCATAACATAGTAATTCTAGGCTAATAAATGGAATAAGAACACATAACGTTTTCAAAAACGGATATCACGGTTAGTAGAGGCCGGTCTTCGGACCGGGCGAAAGGGGGTGCTCATAGCTGACCTTCCCCGATCGTACCCAAGCTCCCGAGCCGAGACAACTCCGGTGATGACGGACATGTGGCCTTCGGCACTGAGTCAGGGTTTCCTAAATTCTCCCATTTTAAAATATTTAGGTGGCGACTCTGTATCTGGCAAAGCAGTCCATGTTTGGCACTACTTTTTCAAAAATCTGTTTTTCAAAATGATTTGCCAGATTTGGACTCTTTGGTTCAGATTTAGAACTGTGACACAAATCGAGTCCGAACTGTAGTGACCCCAAATGAGCAGAACGGGACTCATCCTCCTGGGGCGTTCGGGGGACGTCTACAGTTTTTGGAGACTCTGCTGGGGAGTTTAGAGAGCTTGACTCGAACTCGTGATATCCCGTTTTGATTACACCAATGTGTTTCTTTGCATTGCATGTGCATTGGTGCGCCTAGGACACCATGTTTGCCATCTGCCATTCCTGAACGGTTTGCCGGAGGCTTGTCTTGTCAAGGCTTGACCATAAGGCTGACCGGCTATGGGCTCTGACAGTATGGGAACACAAACTCCAGTTTTACTGGGGCACCCTTTTCGACCATTCGACCTAGTGCATATTCGGATCCATAGTGACCATTCCAAAGTTAGGACAGGCTACTTACCCGATGTTAGGTTGTTTGAAACTGCTGTGTGCATAGTGAAACCCTAGCTCCTGACAAAATAGGACAGGGAAACCCTACCCCAACATAGGGGCGTTTTGGCTCTCTCTTACTTGCTATGTGCTTTTAGAGTGTATCTCTACAGGAACGCATATACCAGTTTGCAAGTTTGAGTATCAGGCCCGAGGGCACTAGAATCAGTATTGTTGAAAATCAGTTGTCGAGAATTAGTTATCCGCGGGTATCAGATTCAGTATTTTGGGAACAGAAATCTAGGGGACAGTAATCAGTAGTGGAGTGCAGTTGTTCGACTACACCTGTGTTTGATCAGTTTGGGCTGAAATACTGCCTGTTTTTCCTTTCAGCTCAGAGAGTCAGAGAGTTGATACAGAATAGCCAGTGTTCCCCCTTGCTGAGGCAGGATTTATGACGGCACAAAATTCAGAAGAAATTGTGGTTATGACGGCAGCATTGGAGCAGGAGACCGCTCCGCAGAGTGAGGCCAGCATCAATATGTCACATCCACCCGGGTCGCCCGTTGTGCACCCGGTCTGGGCTCCCCAGTTATACCAGGCTCGTGAGCCCACTACCTTCGAATTGATGGGGATGATAGGTGACCTCCAGAGGTCCGTGGCCGATCTGGCCTATGGAATGTCGTCTTCACCGCCAGCGGCGCCGTATGTCGGGAATTTCATACCACAGGAGCCCCCGCTACTGGGGCGGATTGTGATAGAGCTCAACCAGCCAGAGGTGGCTTCCGGCCACAGCCACGACATGCCAGCACCAACCCAGGCCCTTGATCAGGTTGACACCAGAGGAAAGGACAAGGCAAAGGTAGATGCCGATCCTATTGAACAACTGCTGTGGGCAGTCAAGGCTCTGAAAGCCAGAGGGATGAACAAGCAACAAACATTTGCGATCGTGACCAAAGCTGTAGACGATGTTTTCCCCACTCCAATTGAAGGCAGTTCAAGCCAGGCAGAAAATCGGGACGGGCCCCGTCATGCCCAGACAATTCCTGTCATTCCCAACCCTGTACCGGGAATAGGTCAAAAAGCCAAGGCAGTGCCAGCCGACCCTTTCGCTAGCGCATCTAGCAAGAGTCCTCAAACTTCAAAGTATCTGCCTCGGGGACGCAGAGCCTTTCACGACCTCTACATGCCTTTGTCTAGGGCATTACTGATATTGGCGAAAAATGGGCATCTTAAACCTTTGGAGCCTCAGCTGCTCCCGAAGAATCTCCCCGCCACGCATGATGCTACCTTGTACTGCGCGTACCACCAACAGTCTGGTCACAGTACCGATGGTTGTTTCCGCCTTCGTCATGAAGTGTAAGATTTGATTGATAACAAGGTTATCCTCCCACCCACCTCAGCCAAGTCCGTTACCACCCAGTTGTTGGATTTTGAGGGCTCAGATACCGCAAGTATGTAAAATGAACCGCCTGCGGGCGACATTTGGTATATTTTGGATGTAGCGTCTGGCATGCATTTTTGAGCATCGGTGAAACCAAGTTTTGTAAATCTTGGCTTGGGTATCGAGTCAGTCTTTTGTTATGAGTCTGTCTCTGTGTTTTGAGTCAGCCTTTTTGCTTAAGGGTCTGTCTTGTTATATTAAGTCAGTCCTCTTTGTGTGGAATACCGGGTGATTCTGGGGTTGTTGTCCCGAACACCGTTTTTATTTTGTAATTACCTGTTTTTGTTTTTAGTCTGTTCCTGCCAAGGGGCCAGTTATACCAACGAATCTGAATGAAACAGCCGTGGCTATCTCACTTTTGCGCCTACTTTCAGTATAAGTGCCAGAGGACTTGAATGGACTGACAGTGCATCTCGCCTGCTCTCCTGCGCACCAAACTCATTGCATTAGCCAAAGTTCCTCAAAAAACCCTTTTTAACACTGCGGTGATGAAAACAAAGAGGGAGGAATTCCTCGGGTTTTGCAAAATTTTGATCATTTTGAGAGAAAGAAAAGCATGCTAAGCCTTTTAATGAATGAAATCATGCTTGTCAGCGTGAGTACTGGGAAGGATCCTGGCTTGATCCAGATTGGTTCCACACTATCTTTGGCACGAGCGATTCGTCGCTTTCTTTAAATCTTTAAAAAACAAATGTTTTACACGGCCCTGTGAAGACTTGTGTGGAACAGCTCTTAAGATCATGCAGTCCAGGATCGCTCTCAGCCTCAAGACTCGACCCGTCCTTTTCAAGCCTTGAACCCGTTCAGAAAGTTCAACGGACAAACGCCATGAAAGGTCTGTATGGCCAGCTCTGAAGTAGCCCTCGAGCAGGAGGCACCAAAGCCGAATCAGAAAGAGTAGATCTCGCCAGAAGAAGCTCGTGAAGCAACCAGGATGGATTCCTCTGCAAATCATTGCAACAGCCGTTCTCCTAGACGCAGAGAGGCTTCAATTTCAAAAACCATTTGACATGGACTTGCTACACTTTTACCCTTTGAGAGGCTCGCTGGGCCAAAAACCCGGAAGGGCGGCCCAGGCAAAGGTTAGAGCAAAAGAAAAAAAATAAAAGAAAAGAAAAGAAAAGAAATAAAAAAAATGCAAAAATACAAAAAAAGAAAAGCAAAAGACAAAAGAGAAAAAAGAGAAAAGAAAAAGAAATAGACAAAAGAAAAAGAAGAAGAGCTCGCAAGGTCGAAAACCCACATCGGGCACCTTGGCAAAAGTTAGAGCCTGAAAAGTGAAGGTTAAAATACCCGAGTGTACCTTAACCGGAACTACGTAAGGCTTGATTCCCATGTTTGGGATACGTAGGCAACTTCATCATGAAGTCCAGCCCCCAACGCTTCCATAGCGTCCTAGTCCATGCAATGGTTTCAACTTCATCCCAAAGTCTGGTCGCCAACACCTTCCAAGGTGACTGTGTCCATATATTTCTTGTGACCGTCTTTGTCATCTCTGTGTCCAAGAGTTCGGCCACCACCAATGAAGATTGTCTGCGGATTGCTGCGGCACCATCCAAACAAGGGGCAACTTTCTGTTGCCACCAGTCGTCGCAAGCCGCCATCCAAACCAGGGGCAACTTTCCGTTGCCGTGCGGCGTTCTTCAAACTAGGGGCAACTTTCCATTGCCTCCGATCCGAGGTTGCGCATCTCAAAGAGTAAGTTCCATGCTCGTTAAGCATCAGCCGTTTGCAAAAATAGTTTTTGAAAATTTTTACTGAGGTTGACTATTTTCTCGAAAACTATCTTATTTTCCAAAACTGGACCATTTTCTTGGACCCAAAAAGGAAAATTTTCAGTGCTTACAGCCTGACTTGCATGGTTTTCAAACCAAAAATCGGATGAGTACGTTAATCCAACTCTCATCTTGATCAAAACTGTTTTAGTGAAAAGCAAAAACGAAAAATGGTCAAAATGGTGGACTAGGGGCACAGTTGAGTCAGGTGTTCTGTCTTTCCCCCGTCATTGACGTACTTGCCAGGAGGGCACTCCACCCACCAGAAGAAGTAGCTGTAAGCTAAAGGCATTGGGCGTGAACCCGCAACTTCCTATTCATTCATTTATCACCTTGGGGAGGGACGAAAAATGAGAGAATAAAGAATAGAGAGGTGTAAGTTGAGAGAAAAGTGAGCCAAAGGGTTTTGAGAGAAAAACCAA
>NW_021025314.1:447458-488587 GCF_004153795.1 Camellia sinensis | reverse complement strand
AGAGTCGCCGGCCCGATCAGGTATTGTATCCTCCGAGTGAGACGTATTCGAGAATTGCATATTCTCTTACATCCTTCTGCATTGTAGTGTAGTTTGGTGTATGCTAGCTTAAAACTGTCGCATGTATGCTTCATTACAGCTTTCTTTGCATGATCATAAGTTATGCTCGGCTTCGTGCATTGTCTTGCATTTTGCCCCTGCCTTGGGCGCATACCTTGTTTGCTTGCATGTTGTCTAAGTCTTCGGCCTTGTCAAAAATGGGTCGTCTCTGGGCTTTGACATTCACTCCGTCATTGTTATGACTTTCGAGTTCTGTCAAAGAGGGGCAACTGTAGACACCCCATTTTTGACCGTCCTCAAGACTTGGACGTCACCGTTTGAACACTCGGTGATCATCCTTGTTGTGTTCGTTTGGAGTTCCCGGAGGTCTCGGCTACGCGCCTTGTCTCAGGATCTCCAAACTCGACCGTTTAGTGTCTGGTTTTGCACCAAACACTTGTGTTTTGCCTTGGAAGGGCAGGGTAGGGCTTGTGGACCATCCCCACCCACCACCCGCAGTGGCTAGAGGCCACCGGCTGGTTTTTGCTGCCACCGGCAATGTATTTTGCCGGCCGGCACATTTTGTTGCCGGTCAGCAATTTTTAGTGCCGGTCGCACTCTTTTTGCCAAGATGCATTTTTGGCCGGCGATACTGTGCATCTGCTTTGCAGATATTTTAAACAGCTGTCTGCTTTGCTCCTCCATACACGTGTATGGAGGACCCTCTTATGAAGCTGCTGCGTAACTTACAAGACAAGAAGCTGCATATAGAGGGGCTCTCTCTTGGGTTTGAGGCGTTAAAAAAGAGGGCTTAACTGAGATATTTTGAGAGCTTAGAAGCCATTGTTAAGCTCGTTTTAGGGTTAGGGTTAGATACACATCATATCTCTCTTTCCCTCTCTTTTGTGCTCTAGGTGTTTTGTGTCTTACTATTGCACACAAACACCTAGTGTTTCACCTTTGTCTAGCTACTGAGGTCTAAGGGACTGAGTTTGAAGTTTTGGTGTTGGATTCAAGCCAAAGAAGGCCATTGGAGCACCATTGTTGAAGGGTCATCAAGGGTAAGAACTAACACATTTATTCCCCATTTTTGCATTGATTTTCTACCTATCTAGAGCTGTTTTTGTGCTTTATGTATAACAAAAAAGTTCTCTTTTTAAGCCCTCTTGGTTGTTTGTTAAGAGTGTTTTGTGGTTTGGGTAAGTTTGAACACCCTAGGCCTTGAAAGCCTCTTTTTGTGCTATTTGTGTGAACTTTGAGACTTGGTGTTGGGCCTCTTCACCACTGAAATCTTGAGGATTTCAGTGGTGGAGTGGTGCCTTGAAGTCTCAGAAGGAAAGGGCCACCCCTCTCCTTTTGTCCTTGAAAAGGGCATGTTTTGGTCTCTAAAGGAGCCTATGTTTGAGTGTGTGTTGAACATGTATAGGCTGTTTTTCATGCTTATATATCCATAATATAACATGATTTAAATTGGTTTTGGTACCCATGCATGCTTAGCATACCTACCATGTAATGCCATGATATGCCTCAATGTGCTTTAGGTTGTTAGCCTTGTTAGAGCATGTTTTAGGCTTAGATTGTGAAGGTTTTGTGCGCTATCTTGACATGTTTTAGGTCTGTCCATAAGTTTTGGGTTGATTTTGCATGCTTAGTATAGCTCCTTTGCATTCCGCTTGTTTGCCTTGAAGTGTGCAGTAGCATGACATCTTTGCATTCGTTGGTGATTTGGCCGCCCCACATGTTATTTCAGTCCCATTTCCATGCTTGTTTGATTGCCTTGCATGCCTCTTTAATGCTTTGGAAGCATTGTTGCATGCTCCATGTTTTGGCCATTATGCATGCCTTTGAATTGACCACTTAGATGCCATCTAGGGGCCTTTGCATGATCTAGGTCTGCCTTGAACCTATTTTAGGTCCCTTAGCCTTGTGAGGCTTGGTTGGCTTGGTCATGCTTCAAGCCTCTTTGATTTGCTCCAGCACTTAGACCATTTTGTGCATGTAACTTGACTTGTTGCTTGGTTTGGCACCTTGTTATAACATTAATTCAGAGCTTTAAATGCATGCTATTTTGTCCATGATTGCCCCTTTCAAGTGTGTTTGAGAGTTGTTCAATTGTGCCTAAGTGTTGGCCTTTCAACATATGTATGTGCGCATGTGTTTTAGTCCCTTGTTTTGGCATTATGGCTACTGTTTTAGGCCTATTTAGAGTTGCCTAATTCATGTTTAAGTCCATCTTTCCATCTATTTGCATTGCCATATGTATGCTTGTATGCTTGCATAAGTTTGTTGCCATGCCAGTTGCATCCTTAGCTTGTATGCTTAGGTTGCATTGCATCTTGCATGCATGCCTTTCCTTGACTTGGTGATAGGAATTGGCCTTGTTTGTTTGATTGGTTTGCATTTCATTTGACATGGAAAGTTGCATACTGTTCCTGGCCATCATGCATGGAAATGCGTGATTGGTGGTCGAGAATCGAGGCACATGCCCCTTTGAGTCATACCATGATAAGGGACATGATTGTGCATACATGCCTTGAATTGTGCTGCCATGCTTTGCCTTGCCCTCTGTTGCTGTCATTTGCAGATTCTGCAGGAACACTCTGCCGACCGGCAGTGTAAAGTGCCGGCCGGCAATCATTCTCTAGCCGAATCTTTTCTCTGCCGACAGCTTCACTTTGTGCCGGTGGCTAAACCATACTGCCGGTGGAAATTCCATTCAGCCGGTGATGTCTCCCAGCATCCAAGGAAGCAGTCCTGAGGTTTTGGTAGCCTCCAGAGGAGTGAAGGAAGGAAAACAGAGGCAGCCTACGCATGGCGGCGCGTTTCCCGAGGCAATTTTCCTGTTTTCTTAGCTTAAGTTATTTTGCTTAGTTGATTAGGCAATTTGTAATGTTTAATTAGCTTGCGTAGTTAATTAATTTGTAATATTTATTTGGCCCCTCCGAGTGAGGGCAAATCTGTAATAAGCGTGTATGAGTGGTGTGTATGTCTTCCAATCCCCACTTCTTTCTTCCCTTTTACTTACCTGCTTTGTTGGTTAGTATTAGGGCACGTTTAATTTAGCATACCTTATGCTATGCATGCGTGCATCCATGCATTTGTATTGCATGCATTAGGCTTGGTACATCACGCTAACTGCATTTGAATTTTAAATCAAAATTTGAACACGTGATAGTTGATCGCATTTCACATGCCATGATTAGGATTAGCCGAGCCTATTTAATTGCATCCTGTATGCGTTGCATTAGGCAATTTAACATGAACTAGGGCATGCATGTTTGCTAACTAGTTTATTGTTTTGGCACGGAGTACGATGTAAGTATTTCCGCTTTAGCATATCGCATGAGTGTGAATGTTGCCATGACAGTATGCTTGCCATGTGACTAAATGCTTATATGATAAACTGCCTGAATGCCTGTGGGTGAAGGTTGGATTGTTTGAGTTGGAAAGACTCATTGAAATCCGTATTTTAGCCTACTTGCGAGTAGCAAATTCCAAAGTGTTTTCAAAACAAACGGATATGCAATGTTTATTTCTAAAATTAGACAATCTAGTCTATACTTGTTTGGTGTGCGCATAACATAGTAATTCTTGGCTAATAAATGGAATAAGAACACATAACGTTTTCAAAAACGGATATCACGGTTAGTAGAGGCCGGTCTTCGGACCGGGCGAAAGGGGGTGCTCATAGCTGACCTTCCCCGATCGTACCCAAGCTCCCGAGCCGAGACAACTCCGGTGATGACGGATATGTGGCCTTCGGCACCGAGTCAGGGTTTCCTAAATTCTCCCATAAAAAAAATATTTAGGTGGTGACTCTGTATCTGGCAAAGCAGTCCATGTTTGGCACTACTTTTTCAAAAATCTGTTTCTCAAAACGATTTGCCAGATTTGGACTCTTTGGTTCAGATTTAGAACCGTGACACAAATTGAGTCCGAACTGTAGTGACCCCAAATGAGCAGAACGGGACTCATCCTCCCGGGGCGTTCGGGGGACGTCTACAGTCGCCAATTATCACATTCCAGGACCAAATAGATTAGTCGCCAAAAGTCAAGGAATCGCCAACTAACAATTTAATTGCCAAAAGGTAAGGTATTGCCGACCAAAGATTTTAGTCGCAAAAGTGTAAAATTTGTCGACCAATGATTTTAATTGCAAAAGTGTAGAATTTGCCGACTAATTTTTTAGTCGCCAAATCTCTTTTTTTTTTTTTTTTTTTTTTTTTTTTATGCTTGACATTTCCCTCCAAACAAGCAGCAAGAGCAAGAGCCATTTACATGCTATAACACAGACTGAGGAAGATTTTTACACTATATTAAGCTATAATTCAAGGACAGACAATCATGTTCAAAGATAAAAATAAGTAGGGTTTAGGCCCCATTTGTTTTGACGAAGCATGTCTTTGTCAAAAATATTTTACACATTTTCCATTGTCTAGTTGAACAAAAAACAAGTAAAACATTTTTTAAGGAAAATATTTTTGCATCACTTTCCAAAAAAATGACTTCCCTTTAAAAATTCCGTAAGAAATTGACTTTCACTTACTAAATTTTCAACACATTTAGCCTTCTCAAATAAATATCTTAGCTCACTAAAAAGTCATAAATGATACTTTATTGAATCAATATTTCTCTTTTAGGCAATAAAATATTTTTTTTTCAAATGTCAACCAAACACTGAAAAACAAAAACAAAAACAAAAACAAAAACATTTTTTCTGTGCAAAATCAATCTACAAGAAAAATATTTTTTTGTGTAAAATATTTTACGTTGAAATAAACGGAGCCTTAATAACACACCAAAATTTATAGTTGATCTTTTTTAAAGTATAGAGTAAGAAGGTAAGGGGTACTTTATTAAGTATATAATTAGCAGAAAGTATTGCTTCCCCCCACAAGTTCTGAGGTAATCCAGAACTTATTAACATGGCATTCATCATTTCTTTTAAAGTCCTATTTTTCCTTTCAGCAATTCCATTTTGCTGAGGTGAGTAAGGAGCGGTGGTTTGATGAATTATTCCATGTTCTTTACAAAATTCACCAAAAGGTGATTCATATTCACCACCTCTATCACTTCTAAGTTTCTTGATTTTCTTACCAAGTTGATGTTCAACTTCATTCTTATATTGAATGAAAGTTTCCAAAACTTCATCCTTTGTTTGAATTAAATAAACATAACTATATCTAGTATAGTCATCTATAAAAGTGATAAAATACTTTTTGCCACCTCTAGTTTGAATTGATTTACAATCACAAATGTCACTATGAATTAATTCAAGTGGTTTCGTACTTCTTTCAATTGAATGGAAATGAGTTTAGTTAATTTTGCCTCAACGCAAATTTCACATTTATGATTTAAACCAATGTCAAATTTAGGTAAACATTCCACATTAATTAATTTACGCAAAGATCTATAATTAACATATCCAAGTCTACCATGCCATAAATTTGAAGACTCAAGCAAGTAAGAAAAAATTATATTTTTATTAATAACAGAAAGTACAATAGTTATTACATTTATTTTGAAAAGGCCATCAGACATGTAACTTTTTCTTACATACATCCCGTTTTTGGTAAGTACAAATTTGTCACTTTAAAAAACTAGCCTAAACCCATTTTTACTCAACAAAGATCCGGAAACAAGGTTCTTGTGAATGTTCAGTACATGCAACACATTGTTGAGAGTGAGTTCCTTTCCAGATGTTATCTTTAGAATAATCTTTCCTTGTCCTTCAACTTTGGAAGTTGAGAAGTTGCCCATAAAAAGTTATTCACCGTTGTCTACTATAGAATAAGATGTGAATATCTTTTTGTCGACACAGATATGGTGAGTAGCACTAGTGTCCACCCACCATTCTTTAGGATTTCCGAAAAGGTTTGCCTCGAAAACAACTGCAGAAAGATTTATATCATCTATACCATTGGAAATTTTGTCCACTTCTGTCATATTGGCTTGAGCAAGCTTCTTGCTTGATCTTCCTTTGCCTTTGCGCTTGCTACAACAATCTTTGGCTCGATGTCCTTCTTTGTCACAGATGTAACATTTGCCATTAAACTTGTACTTTTTAGTTTCTCCTCCTTTAGAGCCTTGTAAGGAGCTTTCTCCAGAAAACTTTCGCTTTTTGACTTTTGGAGCATGTTTCACCACATTTGCCTTTGACTCCATTGGATGCTTACCAGTCCACTTCTCTGAATTGCAGCTGTCCTCCTCAATCCTTAAACGCACAATTAACTCCCTCAAAGACATTTCTTTGTGCTTGTGCTTGAGGTAGTTCTTGAATTCCTTCCACCCTTGTGATAATTTCTCAATTAAGGCTGCAACTTGGAAGGATTCACTGAGAGACATGTCTTTTGCGTGAATGTCATGCAGAATGAGTTAGAGATCTTGAACTTGGCTAATCACAATCTTAGAATCAATCATCACAAAGTCTAGGAATTTTCCAACCACAAATTTCTTTGAGCCAGCATCTTCTGTTTTGTACTTTTTCTCCAAAGACTCCTAAAGTTCCTTTGCCATTTTGATAGGACTGTAGACGTTGTATAATGTATTGTCAAGTCCGTTTAAGATATAGTTTCGGCAAAGGAAATTAGCATGTTTCCAAATATCGACCGCAGCAACCACTTGCCGGTCAGTTTCATCCTCTTTCAAAGTAAGAGCATCCTCACGGAAAAAACAAGCCAGGTTGAGAGTAGTAAGATAGAACAACATTTTCTGCTGCTATCTTTTAATATATATATATATATATATATATGTTCATAATCATGAATTTTTCCTTCTTTTTATATAGCATCTTGGGGAATTCTATAAAACACACCTTTTCTTGGGGTGTGTACTATATCTCAATCATGATATTTGTGATATTTGATTATAACGTATTGTAATTTTAATTACTGGCTTTCAAAAAAAATAAAATATTGGTGTCAAAAGAATTTTGAGGACATGCTGAATATTGGCATAATTAAAAAAAAAATCTTACAATTTATTAACCAAAAATGTTCAATTTATATATATACATAGATTATCATAAGGTGAACTAAAAAATTTTACAATTTAGTAGAATGGATTGGTGAAATGTTCATTTTTTATGCGTGCATATGGTATAAGATCCAATGATTGATCTACTGTGGTTATAAGAATACTGTTAATGAAATATATTGATGAGAACTACAAATTATTGTTTTAATTTTTAATTTTTTTTTATTTTACTGTTGCTCTTTTTCTATTTATACATTTTCTTTTTCTCACACGCTACTATCAATCGTTGCCCACCATTGCCGATGACTAGTTGAAAAAGTTGTCGAAAAAGCATATAGATAGGTAGACATGTGGAATGGATAAGTGAACAGATAGGCGAACAAATAAGTAGGTGGGCACATGGACAGATATAGGTTTTATGGTTTTTTAAATTATTGTTGTCCTTATGGACAGAAAATAATAAAATTTGGGGCAATTGTCTTAAAAAATTGAAAATTTAGACTTTGGGTCTGAGCTCTCATCATTTTTTACCACTAAACACAAGGCAATTGATCTCATGTATTTTTATTATTGTTGTTTTACTACTTTTATGTCTAAAAAAATAAATAAATAAATAAATAAATAAAATATCTCGGGCATCAAATATTAGCTAGATTCTATAATAATCATTTTATTTTGGAATTCTATTTTGCTTTGATATCAAACACAGTGGGCTTTAATTAGGTAATTGGGTTTTTGGGCAATCTAGATGGTTGTTGCAGATGTGAATAGCCAAAAAGCAAAGGCGTTCGGAAGTGACCCTGGAATTGGTCCCAAAACAAATGGATAAAGTTTAATTCCCCTTCAAGAATAATAATAATTATTATTATTATTGTTTTTTTATATTTATGAGAAATTACAATATTTGTAGAATAAATTTCCAAATACTTACCTTCACTAGCAAACCAGATCATTAGGTAAACCAGGAAGATATCAGCAAAAGTCAAACTAAAGACATCTGAATTTACAAAACGCAGTCGCATGAGACCTGGGTAGAGAATGTCAATGACGATGTGATAAAAAAATAAAAATGGAAGAGTGTAATGAGTTCTTTTTGTAGTGTAAGTAGAATTAGTTTACAGAAAATGAGTAATGTTAGAAATTTTAAAAATTTTATTAAAATTTTACCAAATATCTCATATGGGTGTGGACCCACACAATATGGGTTTCAGGTGGATCCCACACAATGTGAGATATTTGGTAGAACTTTTGGAATCTCTAACGTTTTTTATAGAAAATTGAAAATGTTATAAATGTTATATTGTTAGAGATCAAATTACCCTTTTATTTAATGGAAAATACTATGGATCCCAAATAAATTATCAAATTTTTAATTTTCAAGTAACATTTTATAGTTTTTTATTTCAATTTTTAAATATCTTTTATTTCAATTATAATTAAACTATATGGTGTAACAAAAATGAATTAAAAAAATATAGCAAATATAAAAAATCAAGGGCATTTAATTTTTTATTTTTTTAAATCCTAGAAATGTTATTTAAAAATAAAAGCACATTCACTTTTATAATAAAAAATATTAAAAAAAATCATTATTAAAGTATTTAAAAATATTAAAATAGAGAGAATTAAGAAAATGGTAGTTTGGTCTCTCAAAATATGATATTTATAACATTTACAATTTTCTATGACAATGGAGCTGGTTAAGATGATTTAATACATCTTTAAAAAGTGCCTAAGACAGTTGTTAACAAAATTTAAAAAATAATTTCAAAAAAAGAGGACATTAAAGTAGGTGTTATTTCCGAAATTAGGCATAAAACCACAACACATCCACCACATCTATACTATATATTAAGTAAAATGCAGTTTTCAACCCTCAAGACTTGTGGGAGCTCCAATATATTAATCTTAATTTTTTAATTTTTTGTTTTAAAAAAAAATTAACATCTGCATTTATTAACTTCTCTTAATCCACAAGACTTTTTAAGTTCTCTCATAATTGTTGCAATATTTTTTTCAAAACAAATAATTTGTATATTAAAAACAATTTAAAACAAATATAAATATCTATATCTATATCTATCTATTTATTTATATCTATCTCTAACCTACAAGTTTTGTGGGAGTTCCAATATTTGAACCTTAATTTCTTAATTTTTTTGATTTTTTTTTGAAAAAAAAAACTAGCAATTATTAAATTCTTCAAAATCTTTTTAACTTCTCCAATACACACACTCTTTTTAACTTTCACATACCTATTGCAAACAGTGAGTCTCCTTTTTGTTTTCTCCATCTTGACTTCTCATCACTTCTAGACTTTCAACTTCAGTGACCACGTATGCAAACAATAAGTCTTCTTTTTGTTTTCTCTTTCTTGACTTTTTCTTTTGATTATTCTTTTAATATTGTAGTTAGATAGCGCATAAAAATATTTGTGATTTTTCTAGCGAATAAAAAAATTATAATTTGATTTTTTAATATGATTGAAGTTAGATAAATATAAGCCCTCACAAAGAGAAAAATGTGATTATAATTAGTTGAATGATTCTTTTTTTTTTTAAATGTGATTGTAGTTAGTTTAATAGTTCTTTTTTTTCATTTATTTATTTTATTATGAGAAAAATGTGATATGATTGTAGTTTGTTCAATGGCTCTTTTTTTTAATATGATTGTTGTAGTTAGTTCAATGATTTTTTTTTAATGTTATTTAATCTTTTTATTTACTATTTTAATTCTATTTTTAATATGATTGAAGTTAAATAAACATAAACACTCACAAAGAAAAAAATGTGATTGTAATATGATGTGGTTGTAATTTGTTCAATGGCTCTTTTTTTTTAATATAATTGTTGTAGTTAGTTCAATGGTTTTTTTTTTTAATGTTATTTAATCTTTTTATTTACTATTTTAATTTTATTTTTAATCTGATTGAAGTTAGATAAACAGAAACACTCACGAAGAAAAAAAAATTATTGTACTTAGTTCAATAGTTCTATTTTTTTAATGTGATTGTAGTTAGTCAATGGTTCTTTTTTTTTATTATTATAGGAAAAATGTGATGTGATTGTAGTTTGTTCAATGATTCTTTTTTTTAATGTGATTTAATATTTTATTTACTGCTTTAATGGTTTTTCTTTACAATTGTTTATGAAAAAAATATTTGTGATTTGATTTGATTTTTTTCTGATCTGATTTTTAAAGTACCAATCATTGATAATGATTAGATTGTATTTTGAAAAAAAAAATTTGTAATTAATTTTTTTAACTCACTATGTTTTTTTGAAAAAAAATTATTGTGTTTTTTTAACTATCAATTCACTTAATTTGTGATTTAATTTTTAACTAACTGTATTTTTTGAAAAACAAAATGGATTGTACTCATTAAGGTCACATAATATACCAATTATTGATGATGATTAGATTGTATTTTGACTATAAAAAAAAATTATAATTGATCTTTTTAACTCACTATGTTTTTTGGAAATAAATTATTGTGTTTTTTAATTATCAATTGACTTAATTTGTGATTGATTTTTTTAATTATTGATGATAATTAGATAGCATTAAAAAAATTGTGATTTGTATGATTGAAGTTATCTCCTTTTGTTTATAATTTGATTTTTTTAATATGATTGAAGTTAGATAAACATAAACACTCACAAAAAGAAAAATGTGATTGTCGTTTGTTCGATGCTACTAAATAATTTTTTTATTTACTATTTTAATGGTCCTTTTTTTGAATTATTTTTTTTATTATGAAAAAAATGTGATTGTAGTTAGATAGCATTAAAAAAAATGTGATTTGTATGATTGAAATTATCTCCTTTTTTATAATTTAATTTTTTAATATGATTGAAATTAGATAAACATAAACACTCAATGAGGTTTTTAAGAAAAATGGGATTTTTAACCCCAAGGCCTGTGGGAGCTTCAATATCCCAATCTGAATTTTTTAAATTTTTTATTAAAAAAAAACTCAGCATTTATTGATTTGGTCAAAATCTCCTGATCAGCATTTATTAACTATTTTCAATCCACATGTCTGCATTTATTGATTTGGTCAAAATCTCCTGATCAACATTTAAAATCCCCTCATACAAATAATTATAGATACAATCTGCGTATAGTTACTGCAGTACCTTTTTTAATTTTTTTCATATACTATGGTTAGTGATAAAATTGTTAAATTATTTTTATAAAAAATCTTAAAAAACATAATTTATATATTAAAAAAATCTAAAATAAATATAAATATTTATAATTATCTCGTGTATAGTACGGATAATAGGCTCGTAATTAATAAAAGAAAGTCCAAGAGACTACCATATATAACAGATAAGAACTAATTTTAATGGAGAAGTAGTGATGAGTAGAAGAATAGAAGAACTTTTTTTTCTTTTCTTTTCTTTTCCTTTTTTTTTTAAGATAGGAAGAACACATGTACTTTATTGGTCAAATTTGAGCAACTGGTCAGCCACGACAACACTCCAACTAAAGCCATAACATGATTCACATTTTGTCAAGATTCTGACTTCCTTCTGGTTTATAATCTGAATTACAAGATATTGTTCCAATTCATGAGATTTATCGCGATTTTTATTATGATAATTCAAATTATTTATTTTGTCAGATTTTTCGTATCTATAATTAATAAAAAAGAATAACTTAATCCGATAATCATAATTTGCTCAATTTATCGCGTTTGTTAAAAAAAAAAAATCTATTTTTATAGACATTCAGAATCCATCTCAGTGCCCATTGGGACACTTCCATTCCAAGTTGAATATTGAGGACCCAAATTTTGTAGTATCATTTTCTCAAGCGCAATAGTTATATAGACTACATTCACGAAAGCAATGTCCTCAAAAGTCAATTTTTGATTATAAAAAAAAAAAAATTAAAAAAAGGTTAAAAAGTTTGGGAAAAAAAAAATGATTTGTGACCAGCTAAAATAGATATCACATCAAATTTTTTTCTCAAAAAGTAATAATTTTGTAACAATTTCTCAAACATGTCAACTTTTTTAGCTCTTAAAAATTCTAAAAATTAAAAAATCTTAAAAAATAATTAACCCCAAACCGACTCTAAATCTCATTCCATTTATACCCTTGCCTTTTTTTATTTATTTTTATTTTTTATTTTTTTTATAGTAGCGAGGGATGTCAGGACGTTTACTATAAGGCATTGTTTGGTTTAGACTTTTGTATAATTGTAGTGCATATACATTTCCTATATAATGATCATCAGAGGTAGATGGTAGTCTCATTAAGACAGCAATTTTTTCTTTACCCAAACAAAAAAAAAAAAAAAAAAAAAGAGCAATATTTTGTTAGGGTACTGAAATGGTTCACAAGGAGATCCCCATTGTCCTATGTATTGCCCTATTAATTTCATTTGGGCTGATGATTCTATCCATAGCCAAAAGAGGAGATGCACAAACTCCACATCAACTCATGAAAGGGCACATCCCAGGAGGACCAGGTGAGTTTGAGTTATCTATTTATCTATGTATTTATCTAGGGGAATTTTCAGTTCAGTGGGTATTTTGAAAAATAATTACAAATAAATAATAAGTTCTCCATTTATCTATACTATTATAAAGTGAAACTTTCTCATGATATTTATGTATCTTATTTCGAATTTTCTGTAAATGTCCTTATATTAGTTATTCGGGTAGTTATGTCCTAAATTAAACCTTTTTTTTTTTTTTTTTCAAATCTCTCAACTTTTAATTTTTCTAAATTCATTTTAATTTTTAGATTTTAAATGGGAAAATTATACTAACAATTCATATAGTTTGGGACTCGTGTCATTTTAATCCCTGACTTTCAATTGAGACACATTTGATTCTAAATTTTGAATCTTATTCCAAATAAGAACTATTGAAGATACCATTATTTAATTTCAAGAGCAAAATTGTCAATTTAATAAAATATAAAGTAATTTGAGAAAAATAAATGTTAAAAAAATATTTTTAAAATTTTTAAAATTATTTCTATCCACCAAAGATAAAATTGTGTAAAATTGCTAAAAATTAATAAAAATTACATGATTAGTTTTTAAAAATTAATTTTACATGATCATCATCCAAAAATATAATAAAAATTAATTTGGTAAAAAAAATAAAAGATAAATGTCTAAAAGATTATCAATTTTACATAATTTTATCTTTAGTAGATAGAAATAATTTTTAAAAAATTTAAAAATATTTTTTTGGCATTTATTTTTGTCAAATTAGTTTATATTTTATCAAATTGATGATTTTGCCCTTGAAAAATCCAATGGTATCTTCAATTGTTCTTATTTGAAACAAGATTCATAATTTAGGGTCAAATATGTCACAATTAAAAAGTCAATGATCAAAGTAATACAAACCCTAAACTATAATGACTGTTAGTGTAATTCACCCACTTTAAATTCAATCTTACAATTTACAACTTTATTTCAAAAGTCAATGATCAAAGTGACACAAATCATAAACTATAGAAACTGTTAGTGTAATTCACTTACTTTAAATTCAATCTTACAATTGACAACTTTATTTCTAAAACAAAATGATCATATCTGGATGCATTGCCTGCACCACCGTTCTAATATAAAAGCATGAATTCATCCATTTCCAAACGTTTTTGGGGGGTGAATTACACAAAATATATGTAAAGTGCCTCATTTATTTTATTTTGATTCTTAATTTTTAATTTATATTAATTGTATTTCTTTCAAATTTTAAGAAATGTTATTGTAATTTAACCCTAAATTTTTTATTTATTTTGTATTACTAGTTTTAAAGATAGTGAAACCCACATTAATGCATACATATAGAAGGCATTGTTTTTATGTTTAGTAATAATAAATTGTAATAAAAAAATAAGATAAATTAACAAATGGTTCACGAAGTATAATACTTATGCCCTATTTTGTTCAGTGGAATGAAATGAAATAGTGATTCTTTAGTTTTTCTATGATATGATCATTATCTTAACATAGTGAGAGATAATTCCATTTGCATACTTTAGTTTATTTGTTTTTAAAATGTGTTTTTTTTAGGAGTTGGATTCCCTCCCATCCAGATTAATTTGAGGGTATTGTCTGGATCCGTAGAACTTACCATGGATTCTATTTTAATAATTTGAGCCAATCATTTTATAAGATCCTTCGTATATATCATGCATACAAAAAATATTGGGTTAATTCGAAAATTATTGCATATTTAATTTATTGCGTTTGTATCGAAAAAAAATGAACGACAAATATATTTTTTAAAATAAACTATTCATTTTTTTTAATAATAAAAGTGATAAATTGAATATGTTACGATTATCAGATCAACTTAAATTTTTTGTGTGAATGATAAACACGAAGGACTATATAAAATGGATAGTTTAGATCATCGAATCGAAATTTATGATAGGGCTTACGGACCCAAACAATGCCCTTTGAACTTGACTGGAGAGAACCCAATCCTTTCTTATATTTAGTTCCATAATAAATATTTTGTTTTAGTTTAAGTACAACTAAAATATATTTGTAAATTTTAAAAAAAACAACTTTTTTCTTGACAGAACTATTCTTAGTGTAGTTTCATTACTCTATCAACTCCAATCACTGTTGACACCTTCGAGTCTCTGACCGCTACTTCCAAATGACAGCGAGTGACAACTTTCCAATAATCGCTGCTAGCAGCCAAAGAAATTAGAAAATCAGAGAAATTTCATACTTTACTCAAACTATACTTAAATTAGATACTTAGAGAAATTATAATGAATTTATTACTCAAATTACACTTAAATTAAAAATTCGAAGAAATTTCTGAGTTACTCAAATTACATTTAAAAATACACTTAAGCCACGTTTGTTTGGCTCCATAAGAGTGCAGCAGAATTGAGTGAGGAGATTATTAGTGTGGTGGTATTAGATTAAAGATGTAGGACAAAGAGGATTTGTTTATATATCACCGGATTAGAAATAGTATAAATATTATTAATATATAAAATTAATATTTTTAAAAATATATTATTATATTATAAAATATAACATAAATAAATAAAAAAGATAACATGCCTCTATGCCGTTGAAGGCCAAATTTTATTTTCAACATTAAGTCGTTGGATTGATTTTGAGTAATATTATAAACTCCAAAAGTTCTACCAAATGTCTCATATGGATATGAGACCACACTATGTGAGTCCTACACACAAGTGAGATATTTAATAAAAATTTTGATAAAATTTTTAAAATCTTTAATATTTTTGTTGATTTTTCAACCCCTCTTCCAATTAGGGAAACGTGATCACGCTGTGGGGTAGGATTAATAGTCCACTTGGCATGACAATCTGGGAGTTCACAAGCCAACCAAACAAGTTTTATGTAGGGTCTAGCTCACACACAATCCAATCCCCCTCCTGAATTAGTGAAACAAACATGACCTTGGGGATTCAATTCCAATCAACATCCTCTATTTCATCTCTCTCCTTGACTTCCTAATTACTAGGTTATTGGACTTACTTTTGGACCTAATTTCGATAATCCGAACCGTTCACATTTTAGAATTTTTTGAGTATATCATACCTGTAAAAAATCAAGTTGATCGGATATCATAAAGTATATGTTCGGAAAACTGTTTATTAAATTTAAAAAAATTATAATTTTTAGTTTGATGATCCGAACACGTAGTTTCTGATATCCGATCAACTTGGTTTTTTATAGGTATGATATACTCAACAAATCTTAAAATTTGAACGGTTCAGATCATTGAAATTGGATCCAAAAGTGAGCTCAATAACCCAACAAGTAGAGAGTCAAGAAGAGAGATCAATAAGAGTATCTTGATTCATTGAATTCTACACTGCTGTCCAGTAAAGTCTAAATTTACGAACAACCAGAATATTGCGACCTCATCAAAATGTGAATTTCACTAATATTTTAACACTTTCATACATGCACCCTACCATATGTAATCATCTCTCTCCCCTTTTCTTCTCACCATGGATGGATCCGCCGTACCTTCCCTTCCCTTCTCCGTTTTCAACAATCACCGCCACAGCCATCATCATCAACGAATCCATTCTTCCATTGATTGTGTTCACAAGTACCTGTTAGCGACCACAATCGAACGACCAAAATCAAAACCACTCGGCATTCGCAGTCATCAATTTCTCATTGGAACTATGTCTTCGTTGATCGAGGGTATTCATTGTTCAATCTTAACTATTGTGCCTATTTGGTGCAGCTTAAAAGCTACTTATTTCAGCTTTCAGCTTAATTTAAGCTATTTTGATGTGTTTGGTTTAGCTTATAGCTTGTAGCTTTTTGGAAGTCAGAAATCAGCTTATTCTTTAAGTTGGACAGGAGATACTTAATTTATAAGTCAGAAATCAGCTTATGTTCATAATTATAATCTATAAACTGTTTAAGCATAAGTTATAAACACTTTCTCACAGCTCTACCAAATAGGGCCATTGTCTTGGCTAGGACGTCAATCATGCATGCCTATCCATATGGCAGTGGTTTCGCCGATGGAGGTTGGGTGTGAGTGGAAAGAGGACACTTAAAAAACTTAAACTCAAATTGGTCAAATGTCCCAAAAAAACCCAAATTGGTCTTAGTGACTTGACTTTGATTTTTTTTTTTTTTTTGTTAAACTAATAGAAACTTCTTTGATCAAATCTTTCCATCATTTTTTTCAAAAGTTAAGGGTTTGTTTGGTAACCCTTCTATTTTCAGTTTTCAATTTGTATTTACAAAAATTTTAAAAACTGTCATAAAAATTTGTTTGATAATTTTTTCTGTTTATAAATGGTTGTTTCAGTTTATAAATTTGAGGAAAAAAAGTAAACTCAAAAACTGAGTTTACGTTTTCAGTTTTCAATTTTTTTTTTCAAATAATTTCTTTTTCAATTATTTTTTTCAATTAATTTTTCCAAATAATTTTTTTTTCAATTAATTTTTTTTCCCAATTAATTTTTTTTCAATTAATTTTTTAAATTAATTTTTTTTTTCAATTATAATGTGTGTGATCACATTGTCATAAATAATAAAAATAAATATAAATATTTTGGGCCTGAACAAACATATTTTTTAGTTTATATTTTTAAATTTTTTTAAACATTTTGTTCAAACCAAACGCGTCTATAATTTATGTTTTTCTAAAAATAAACAAAAATCAGTTTATAAAATTTTTGTAAACATAAACCAAAAACGTAAACGTTACTAAACGCTACCTAATTAATAGTGTTTGGTTATAATTTTGAATTATAACTTATTTTACATTTTCAGCCTATTTGACTTAAAAATGTGAATTTTTCTTAAGTTATAATTTGTGTAGCTTTTTTTGAAACTTATTTGAACATACCAAAATTCTTAATGATAAGTGTTACGCAAAAAGCAACCTAAGTGGGAGGGTGAATTAGGTTTCTATAAATTAAAATTAATAATACTCTAATAAAATTAACTACTAGTACAACAAATTATGACTAGCACAATAGATAAATATAATTAATGAAATAAAAATAATTAAAAAAAGTGTTTTAACAACTATGTCAGTTAATAGTTTTAGCACAGTAAAAATGTGAAATATAGTTATGACAATTTAAAATAAAATAAAGAGATAATGGAGAGAGAGACAAACAAATTTATAGTGGTTCGACTTAAACTCGATCTGCATCCACTCCTCAAGCTTCACTTGAGATTTTTCAATATCTTCTAGCTTCACAAGGGTGCTAGCAACCTCTTTACAAATGGAGCAATCCTCCACGGATTTTACACAGACTATACAACTCCAAACCCTTGCAAATCTTAGGTGATTTACAATCACTCTCAAGATTTCAAGAACACAGTGTTTACAACACTTTTACAAGATGAATGGTATTTTTGCTTTCAAAGAAAGCTTACAATAAATATCTCTCAAAGATAGATATATAAAATGAAGTTTTGATTTTTCTGTAAATCTCACACAGGAAAGATATGCTTAAAGTTATAAGGCTCAGTGTATAATTTTTTAGAATAGATGTGAGTAATTATAGATCAAAGAATATTTTCAGGTTTTTGTAACTTATTTACATTAGAGGTTTTGGTATATATAATGAAAATTATAGTCGTTTATAGCCGTTGTATTCATTTGAATTTATAGCCATTGTAGTCATTTGAATTTATAACCGTTTATATTCGTTTTACTTCCATCATTACCAATTTAAATATCTTCCACTCCATCGTTACAAATTTGAATATCTTCCACTTGAATCTTTTGACATTTTGAACCTTTATAGTCGTTTATAGCCATTGTACTTCCATCATTACTAATTTAAACATCTTCCACTTGAACCTTTTTAACCTTTTGGCCTGCTGCTATGCTAGGCTGTTTGAACCTTTGTTATGGGCTGTTTGAACTCCTGATTTAATCAAATATTAAATGCATTCTAACAATATTTGGATAAAGGTTTAGGTGAGAAATAATGGGACAAAATAAATTTTAATTCTATTTTTCTCTTTCAAATAAATCATCAAAATAAATTTTGATTTTATTAAAATATAATTAAATAGATCATCAAAATAAATTTTGGATTCTATTTTTTTCTTTCAAATAAATTAAAACATAATTAAATAAATCATCAAAATAAATAAGTCTAACAATCTCCCCCTTTTTTATGATGGCACACAATGACGTTTTGATTTGATTTGGGAGTAAGAAAAGTTTCCTCTCAAGTCATGCTCCCTGAATGCATTTCTAAATACATAGGTGTGTAATAAATAAGTTTTAATTGGAGACATGATATGAGACTAAGATATCAAATTATAAATATATAATCATCAGATTAGTTTTCAAATAATACCATAATGCATAATATCATATAATTTCTCCCCCAGTGACATTATCAAAAGAAAATCATGGGTCAGAATCTAGAGGAGGAGGAGGAAAATGATAATGATAAATGGCATCAAAAAATAGATAATCAAAACACAATATACATATATGCATACACATACAACTCTCTTGCGTTTCTCTCATTTTTTGCAAAACATGGTTGCCACGCGGCCTGACTTTTGCTTCATTGGCCGACAAAAGCAGCTCTCCTCGATTGCCGCTCACCTCGACTATCTCTCCATCATTCTCTTCTTCTCTTCTGCCTCTTCTCTTCAGCCTTCTTCTTATGCCTCGTTTGGGAACCCTCCATTTTATCCAAAAAGTCAACAACCCATACCAAAAAGTCAAAGATTCTTTTTTCTCTCTACTTTTTGCACAGCTTTTCGTAAAAAGCCAAAAAGTCATCCCAAACATATTATTTTTTTTAGCTTATATTTTAGCCAAATAGCAAAAAGTTACTAAATTAGCATGTTCCCAAACGAGGCCTTAATCACACTCTTCCATTTTATTCTTCACCATTCTCTTTTCTCTCTTTTTCACCACTCTCAGTTTGTTCTCTTCTATTTCTCCACAACTCATTTCTTTTACACCTCTCACCTCGAAACCATGGCTTCCTCATCCCATCCCCTCACTCTGTTTCTGGACCTGAACGATCCCATAAGCTCTGTTGGACCGAGTGCCTCTACTCCTACTCTTCCTGTCATTCGTCTGCCTAACCTTCCTATGATGTCAAATGAGCAAATCATGGTAGCTCAATCAGACATAAAAGCCAATCATTTCACACTGACGTCCTGTATGGAGACGGTGACGGCAGTTACGAAATTGGATCACCAATTGCAGAACAGAACGAGTGAGTTCCATTAGGTCAACGCCCTACTCTCTCTGCTTCAACGCATGTATAAGGATGCGCGAGCAGAAATAGGTGCACTGAAGGCCGAAAATAAAGAACTTAAATGGAAGACCACCTCCATGGCCCGATTTGGAACAACGTCGTTCTTGGCCTTTGATAGTCAGCGGGGAGTCGTCGCTCTCGATGAAAGCACGGGGGCAAGGGCGTCAAGGGTCGCCCAAGGTGACAAAAAGAAGAAGAAAACGGTGAAAGAGGCGAGTAAGTGAGGTCGGCGTATGGCCGGAAAAAAATGAAGGGTTGTTTTGTTTTTTTTTTAAATATGTTTAGTTTGATCGGCGTATGGTCGTAAAAAAAATGAAGGGTGTTTTTTTTTTATGTAAATGTTTGTATTTTGATTTGTTTTTGTTTTTGTTTTTGTTTTTATGTTTAAGTACTAAAAAATGAAATTAAAAAGAAGAAAAAAAATTAAGCCCAAACAAAAAAATAATAACGAAAAAAATAAAAATAAAAGAAATGAAACCTAATAGCAAAATAAAAATAATAAAAATAAAGTAAAATAAAATAAAATAATACCAGCAGAAATTAAACTTAATGGGACGTTGATTTTGCTGGAATGGTAATCCAAAAAAAATACCATGAGGGTTTTAAAAAAAATCAATGTATGCAAAGTTAATTTTACCTTAAGATGCAGAATCCAAAAAAATAAGGTACACAGTTTAAAACTAATCAAGTTTAAATTCTTCCTCTTGTTTCATTTGGCAAAATCAATAGGAGATATGAATAATGAAAGCTCATAACTGAAATGTTCTCCTCAATAATATCAAATAGGATGTCAAATGTTACCAATAAGGATGCCAAAATGATACCAACATGCAATCTACTAATGATACCAATATGCAATTTAGAAGATTTAACAATCATAGCTCAAGCATTATGTAGAATACCAAATATTGCTCATAATAGGTTAACTCAATATAATCTCATGGAGCTAATGTAAATCCAAAAAATGAAGCATGTTTAAGGTATAGCAATCCATATGCCAAGAAAAATCATGAATTTCAATATATAGCACACATTTTAAGCATAGGCATGATTTTTAGGCAAGAGCATCATCAAAGAGTATACATTGCAAATCATATAAAGCATAATCAATCTTTTTCATATCAAAGTAATAACAGTATTAGCTCAAAGGATATAAGATAGAATTTTTATCTCAAAAACTTAAGAGAGTATATGAGGCATACGTTAGATTCAAGAGATGGGAGCTTTTCAATATTCAATTTTCTTTCATGAGGAGTTCATCTCAAAAGGGTTTAACAAGTATGTTAGCAAAATGATTTATCCCCCTAAGTTGGTGCTACCCTTTTCTAATGTGACTTGTGTAAATATAGCATTCATAGAACAAACACTATTACTCAATAAAAATACAGTACAAACCACTTCTTATCACAAACGCAAAAAGTGAAAAATAATTCAATAATCAAACAAGAGTTTGGAATGCTATTTTTCAGAATTTTCAAGTTGTAGCACATAGCATAATATGCATAAGAAAATAGTATTATGCTCTTTATTTTATTAAAAAATGATGCCACAATCTCGTTTAATCACATAACATTATCAAGCGGCATTTTCATCAATTCAATCCACATACTCAAATGTGATAAAACATTTTATTTAATGTGGAACACAACATGAATGTTATAAACAATTAATTCAACAATTTATCAATCAAAAGCATTTCATGAGATGTATGCCAATATAATCCATATTCAAAAGATATTCAATAGGATAGATGCAAGTCTCTACAAACGTATGATACTTATTTTCATTTAGACATTGTTGATGGATCATAATCAACGAATTTCAAAACTCATTCAAATATTCCAATGTAAAGCATATAAGCATGAAATTTTCATATTGAGCATCTTCTTGAGATCACAAATGTAGAATTCAAAATATAAATAGTATACATCTCAAAAACATGCTATGACATCAAAATTGATTCTACAAAGATATGACTTAAAAATGAATTAACATATTAGTATGAAGTCATATATAAGATATGAAAAGTATGCTCACAAAAAAATTTATCACTTCTTATCTCTTTTTCATAGCAATGGATGACATGATATAAAATGTTAATGAATACATGCATCATTCATATTCTAATAGGCATTCATAAAAATAATATAATTCTCATTTTTGAGTTCAATGAATGTTTGAAAGAAACTAGCAAAACATGACTTAACAAACTTAGTTCAATTAGGTTATATGGAAGCAATGATTAGACACAACCTATTGTACACAAATCACACCTTAAAGAATATAGAACTTTAAGCTTAAGGTATGTTAGGAGTTATACCTTCATTTACCTATTTGGAATCTTCACCCATACATTACCTCTATTGTTTATTTTGGTGATTTTCATTTCATCATTCTTCTTCTTGTAGGAGCTGATTTTGCACTTTAGATTGAACACTCTTGTTGTGCATTTCCTTTCGAAGTCCTTGGTGTTTTTTGAGATTCCACCTACAAAATATATTGATTTCTTTCTTGGTACCCATACTTTCTTGGGTCCATGGGGATTAGTCTCAAGAGCATTTAATCTCATAAAAGGTTTAGGAGGATCAAAACCAATGCCTACTTTGTCAAAAACACGTCTTTTATTTCTAAGAAGCTTGTTGAGGTTTTCTTTTCCTTTTACAAAATTTTCAAGAGTTTTGTTAAAATCCTCAACATTGTTTTTCAAAATATTTTTCTCATTGGCAATAGACGTAAAATCGTTTTTCAAAGTAGCATTTTCCATTTTAAAACACCCACATCATTTGAAAGAGAAGTAACTAATTTTTTTAATTTCGAATTCTTAACACAAACGTTTCTAAATATGTCATGTAATTTATTGAAAACACTTTCAAGTTCTACATAATTAGAAATTACCTCATCTTGAGTGGATTCTTCTTCTCCAAGAGCCATGAGACATAGGTTGGCTACTCCATCATTTTCTCCCCAAATGACTTCCTTTTTATTGTCATCCATCATTTAAAGTTCATGAGTCATGAGTGAGCCTAGGAGTTCTTCAATGCCTAATTTTGTTGGGTCTTTTGCTTCTTGGATAGCTGTAACCTTAGCTTCCCATTCATTTGGAAAAGACCTAAGTATTTTTCTTACAAGCTCATCATTAGTATAAGATTTACCAAGAGATTTTAGAGCATTAATAATATTGGTAAATTTATATAACATCTCAAAAATATATTCAAATGATTCCATAGTAAAGAGTTCATAATCAGGAATAAGCATGTCAATCCGAGACTCTTTTATTTGGCTAGTTCCTTCATAGGTGATTTCAAGTTTATCCCAAATCTCTTTAACAGTAATACACCCAAAAATTCTATTTATTCATTTGCATCTAGTCCACACACAAGAATAAGCTTGGCTTTAGCATTAGCTTGAAGGAGTTTATAATCACGCTCATCAAATTCATCCTCAAGTTTAGGCACACTAATATGGTCCACTACCTTGGTAGGGATTTTAGGACCTTTAGTGATAATGAGCCACAAAGCATAATTGGTGGCTTGAAGATACAAAGTCATTTTTTCTTTCCAATGAATGTAATTACTACCATCAAAGAGAGGTGGCCTATTGCTAACTTGTCCTGCAGTAGAGTAAGTAGAATATATGGTTGCTATGGATCAAAAACTCAAGATTGTTAAATTTAAACAAGGGCCCCAGTGTCACGACTCCAAACCGCCCCTAGTAGGATGGTGCCGTGATGGCCAGTAATCCGAGATTACCAAGGGCCACTTACAAAGTTCACACACAATCAGAGTATAAATATATGGGGCAAACAAGTACGGAAGCAATAATTTACAATACAAGTGGTCCATAAGAGCAGTGCATAAGTCAAATGGAATGGCATACATCTTTACATAGCTTTAAAACTTGAATACAAGCAAAATAAAATACATATTACATCTTGATAAAAGGCTTCTCGAGCCGACATGTTCAAAATACATAAGCTTCAAAATTTGCCGACATCCTCACTGCTGACATAACATACATACAAAACACACATACGTCAACTTAAAACATGGGGTGATGACATTCCGGCAAAACAAAAGCATAACCTCGGCATCGAGCACACCCGTTCATGGTCCGTCGGTGGCCGATATCTTAACAAGGGTGCTACTTAGGCTTAACGTCCCCTAGCACGAAAGGACGGTGCTACCTAGGCTTAAAGTCCCCTAGCACAGAAGGACTATGCTACTTAGGCTTAAAGTCCCCTAGCACGGAAGGACTTGTGCCACAAATGCTTAAAGTCCCCTGACACGTACGGACTTCCAAAGATTGTGCTACAAATGCTTATAGTCCCCTAGCACTTACGGACTATGTTACCTAGGCTTAACATCCCCTAACACGAAAGGACGGTGTTACTTAGGCTTAACGTCCCCTAACACGAAAGGACGGTTCCAAGAATGTCATCCAAAACAAAGCTTATATTTGATACATAAAATAGGGATATCATTCATGCTTAACAAATACTTTTATCAAAACAAGGCAAAGCTTTATTAAAATGTGATAACATAACTTTATTAGAAATACCACTCACATAGTTCTTGGGACGTCGGGATCAAGGCAAAGGTCCAAGTCCTACAAACACATGGCAAAGTCTACTGAATGCATTTATCAAAACAAGTCTTACATGCATGCAAATGATCTCGGGAAAATATGCTGGAAGTCAAAACACTATTTTACATGTCAGGAAGACATGCTGGGTACCAACCAGGTCTTTGCCGAGGTCCCACACCTCCTGGCCGAGGTGTGGCTACCTAGGCTTCAGCATGCGGCTGCATGCCGAGGTGCACACAAGACAAACTAAAGGTGTAAGTGATCATGCAAGGTAGGCCAAGGTGAGATACGATGCTTGGCCTAAGTATGAGGTCTAGGTGAGAGTGATCTCGGCGACTACACTTAGGGAAGTGAGGTCTGGAGATCCGGGTTTCCACCCGTGAAGAACATGAACATGAAGATCATGAAGAATATGAATGCTAAAATCTTAACTTCTTTATTACAAAATCTGGGATTTCATGCTATGAGTTCGAAAACATGGACCTGGGTACCCATACTTGAAAATCATATGGAAACAAACACAAAAACATGGATCTTGGCATGAGCTTTCGGATCAAAACATAACTTTTCTTGAAGAACACATGAATACTATTTTCTCTTTCTAAAACCGAACTTCAAAGCAATGCATGGCTTACAAATCATATTCAATCATGTAATGCAATAACATGAACATGAAGAACGACAAGAGCAGATCAAGAATCTAACCTTAGAACACGGATCTAATGGTTCGATCTCTAGGGATCAAGCTTGGAAATCTACTCTCCCTCAAGAACTCCTCTCCCTCTTCTAGAGCTTCTCTCTCTCCTCTTCAAAAACAAGGATATAACAAATGATAGGTTTCTCCCTCTGCCGGCTGACTTAACACTCAGCTCGGACACGTGGCAACGCTGGTTGGCTCTCCTCAAAAAGGTGATAGATTGACAAGACATGTGTAAGACAAAGTGTATCTAACAAGCTATTCGGTAAGGCACTCCGGCAAGTGATGACATCGGCTAAGGACAAAGCTTCAGCAACTAAGGTGACAATGACCTCGGCTAGGAAGGACAACACTTGACTAAGTTGTGCCACACCTTGGCCTAGATGTGCCACACCTCGGTCTAGGTCATACCACTTCCAGGACAAGATCACTTAGGTGCAAAGGTAACATCTCGCCCTAGATAATACACATCTCGGCCTTGGTGATGAACACCTCGGCCTAGATAATGACATCTCGGCCAATATGTCAGGTCGAAGATGGAGGTCAAACAAAGTGGTTCCAAGACAATTCTAGACTGAAGATGACCTTGGCTTGGAATGATCTAGGCTTAACATAACTTAGGCTTGAGACCTAAGGAAGGAACAAAGCGTGCACACAACACTTAGGCAAATCACATAAACACAAAACAAGACATGGACCTTACTTAGGCAAAACAAGTCACAAACATACAAATGCAAGCTTAACGAGTCATAATCATACAAATGCTCATGAACATGACTAAGACATAAATGTGGGATGTTACACCCAGGCTCTGATACCAATTGTTACTCAAAAAGCAACCTAAGAGGGGGGGTGAATTAGGTTTCTACAAATTAAAATTAATAATAGCCCAATAAAATTAACTACTAGTACAACAATTATGACTAGCACAATAGATAAATATAATTAATGAAATAAAAATAATTAAAACAAGTGTTTTAACAACTATGTCAGTTAATGATTTTAGCACAATAAAAATATGAAATATAGCTATGGCAATTTAAAATAAAATAAAGAGATAATAGAGAGAAAGGCAAACAAATTTATAGTGGTTCGGCTTCAACTAGACCTACACCCACTCCTCAAGCTTCACTTGAGATTTTTCACTATCTTCTAGCTTCACAGGGGTGCTAGTAACCTCTTTACAAATGGAGCAATCCTCCACGGATTTTACACAGACTTCACAAGTCCAAACCCTTACAAATCTTAGTTGATTCACAATCACTCTCAAGATTTCAAGAAAACAGTGTTTGCAACACTTTTACAAGATGAAATGATATTTTTGCTTTCAAAGAAAGCTTACAATAAATATCTCTCAAAGATAGATATATAAAATGAAGTTTTGATTTTTCTGTAAATCTCACACAGGAAAGATAGGCTTAAAGCTATAAGGCTCAGTACATAATTTTTTAGAATAGATGTAAGTGATTATAGATCAAAGAATATTTTTAGGTTTTTATAACTTATTTACATTAGAGGCTTTGGTATATATAATGAAAATTATAGCCGTTTATAGCCGTTATATTCATTTGAATTTATAGCTGTTATAGTCATTTGAATTTATAGCTGTTTATAGCCATTGTACTTTCATCATTACCAATTTGAATATCTTCCACTCCATCATTACAAATTTAAATATCTTCCACTTGAACTTTTTGAACCTTTTGACCTTTTGAACCTTTATAGTCGTTTATAGCCGTTGTACTTCCATCATTACTAATTTAAACATCTTTCACTTGAACCTTTTGAACATTTTGGCTTGCTGTTGTGTTAGGCTGTTTGAACCTTTGTTTTGGGCTGTTTGAACTCCTGATTTAATCAAATATTAAATGCATTCTAACAACATTTAGGATAAAGGTTTAGGTGAGAAATAATGGGACAAAATAAATTTTGATTCTATTTTTCTCTTTCAAATAAATCATCAAAATAAATTTTGATTCTATTAAAATATAATTAAATAGATCATCAAAATAAATTTTGAATTCTATTTTTCTCTTTCAAATAAATTAAAACATAATTAAATAAATAATCAAAATAAATAAGTCTAACAATAAGTTCTAGAGAGAGAGCGCAAAGTTTCTCTCTTTAGGAGATTTTCGACGGTGTTCCGATAATTCTTTGACGACTCTCTTTACATTTTTAAAGTGTAGATCTACACTCTTAGAGTTTAAATCTGCAGTTATAGAGGATAGCTGTGGGCTTTTTATGTCTGAAATAAGCGTTTGAGAGTTTTTTTCTTCGATTTCGGCATAGATTTTTAGATTTTTTACACCCACAATGGTTCCATCCGCTCTTACTTCTTCTTCCATACCATTGTGGGCATTCCTCTTCCTCAACTCTAGATTCTGGCACGGTGTTCGAAGTACGGCGGCGGTACTAGCGGAGTTGGATAGTGGCGACGGGGACTGCGGACGTTCAAGCAGATCTTGCTTGGTTTGATGCAGATCTTGCATTCCGAAACACATCTTTGAGAAGATCAATAATTTTTTTCTAAATCGTAATTGATTTTTCGGTGGATTTGTTGTTGTTGTTGTCTTTTTTCTTTTTTTTTTTGTATTGTATGACGTTTGATGGTCTTGTTAAGTATGTTATTGTTTTTAATAAATATTTTCTATGTTCTAAAAAAAATATTTGAATTATTAAATACATATAGTCAATGAGCTCGTCTCATTTGTTTTAATTACTGGTGTAGAAAGACTTTTCAGATAAGTATTCTATATATTTGTACAACATAAATAAATAAATGACAACTTTTTTAACTAAACTGGTTCAACAATTTTTCACATATTATCAAAAGTTGTACAAAATAGATTATAATTTCTTTTAATTTTTTTAAGCTAACAATCCAAAAAATTATGTTCATAAAATCTAGGGGGATTTGGTGATAGACCCCTCACTGTTTAATTTGTCTTTCAAAAAGACAAGAACTATATAGATACTTTCAAAACCCCCTAATTTTTTAAAACTTGTTTCTTTTACTATACTACCCTCATATCTATCAACTCTTCTATTAAGTCATCTTCACAGTGTATTTAAGAGTAAAATTGTACTTTCAGAGTAAAATTTTACTCTGAATCAGAGTAAAGTTTACTATGATTCAAAATAAAATTTTAAATTTTGCACCCTTTCCACTTCCACCAACCGATGACGAACCAGATCTAAGGATTCTGTTGGTGTGCCATTGCTACCTTTATATCTAAAGCACTCAGATCTGAATCTCTCGCCTTTTAACTTTCTCAAACTCATTTTCATCGTTTTCCTTCCCAACATGATGACACGAGAAATAGAGCAAAAACATGAGGGTTTGGGTGTAGTGGATCTGAGAAGAGAGAAAGAGATAGAGAGATTTGAGGACAGTGTAATGGAGGCAACATCGAGGACGGTGGTGAACCGACGGTGAGAACTAACTTTTGGTGGAAAAATCCAACCAATGATGCAAACTCTCTTCTCAACCTCGTCGTTGCTGAGAGACCACAAACCGATGATGATAGTGATGCAGAAGATTGGGAAGATGAGAGGTTTTGTAGTCATCGCTAGCGGTGGTTGTGGCAGCGGATGTGAGGTACTCGGTAGGGGATCAGTGGCAGCTTCTCGGTTGGGCGATGGGAGAGATCGACTGAGATTGGGAAATGGGGAGGGTACAATAGTCTGATAAAATATTTAAATAATAATTTTTGTCTTGGTCCTTTTAACAATAAATGGAAGGTAAGAGGAGTTTATAGCCAAATTTCCTTAAAATGTAACACAAGTTATACCAATCGAGGTCTATATACAAGGTGCTATTTATTTTAATGTAAGTTTAGTTTGGTCCCAATTTTTTCTTTATTATACATAAACAAATATTTTACTAAAATTTCTTGCCAGTAAACACAAAGACAATGAGTTTCGCAATTTTTTTTTTTTTTTTTTGGTGAATAAGTCATAAAATAAAACAAGAAAACTTACAAGAATACAAGGGGAATACACCAGACCCTAACAAAGCTATACAAAATGTACCAACTAAAACATATCTGCTAATATATAACTAGCTAGCACAAACAAAACAAGCCTATCAAAGCAGTCACAAATCTGTTAGCATATTGGCTGCCATACTGATAGCAAATCTATTAGCAACAATCTGTTAGGAAAAACTAGCATACTAGCTGCCTCCATAACCAAGTTCAGAAGCACACACAAAAGAAGCCAATCAATGTTATGTTTTTCCATAGCAGCCACATACACCAATATACATAAACCAAAAGCCTAAGAAATAAAATAAGACCCCAAGCATATGGTATACAGACTACTACAATGTTCGCACGTATTTGGCACCAATATGGTATAAAATAAGACCCCAAGCATAAAATAAGACACCAATATGTTTCGCACGTATTTGATAAGTGAATTTCGCTACTATAATGTCTAATGATAAAAAAACATTTGTTAAAAAATTCACGTATAGAATTACTTCATTCCATAGGAAAAGGCTTACCATGTGAATCCCCAAAAAATTAAATATGGTATACATATTTTATATAAAAAATATAATTTTTAACATCACAAAAAATTTAAATTTGACCTTCATCACAAAAGAAATATAACTTTCTTGCTCATCACAAAAGTACAACTTTTGTCACAAAAAAACATAACTTTTTCATTCATATTTTTAGGGATGCACACTATAATTTCACCATTCATAACTTTCATTATAAAAATCTTAATTTTTCTTACGATATATACTTTTTTATGGTAGGGGGTAGGTGCTGTCACAGCACCATGCTGTGACAGCAAACGGGGTCGTTTAATTTATTTAAAAAAAAATTGAATTACACCCAGAACGGAACGGCCTCCTTTGGTGTAGAAGAGCATTTAGATTTAGGTTGACTTTAGCAAAAACTTTAAAAATAATAAATAAATAAATAATTAAATCACATAGGGTTCTGTAACTATATATATTTTTTTATTTTGTCCTAATTTAATTTAATTCAATTCATTATAATTGTTATTTTTTTATTTATGAAAAATATGCATATGAGCGATATGTATCACATAAGGACAAATTTTATTAATTTACTAAGTTAACGTCAACCAACTTATCAATTATTTTTTGTCAAAAATCCTAATGTCATTATCAATTAAACAAAATTGACACAAAAATCTAAAAAATTAAGGATCAAAATTGAGCCAATTGAAAGTGTAAGGACCAGTACGACACAAGTGACAAAATTTAGAAACTACCGATTTAATTTACTTTAAATTTTAAAAGAAAGCCAATGTTGAAATATAAGCACTTAAAACAAATGGTATGTCAATTATATAACCTGTAACAACAATATAATACAAAAAGTACATGTAGCTACCATATATATATAATTGTAACAACTAAATTAAATCAAAAATAAAAAAATAAAGTTGAATTTAAATTGTGAACCAACTAACAAATTCAATATTCAATATCATTGTAAATCTAATTCCTTCACATACCAAATCATCCAAAATTTAAATTTCAAAATCATTAAAATGAATAAACAATAATATGATCGAGCCCAATATTTCTGGAAAGTAAAAAATTACAGTAATGATAAGGCAATAGTTATATGTTAGTCAAATGTCATCTCTTTTAATTTTGTGGGGGTGGTTGTGAATTGCTAGAGAAATTAACAAATTTATCCTTGTCTAAACATGACGAAGCCTCTATAGGAGTTTGCATTGTTGGATCAACTGAAATTTCCTGGAAGAAAATTGTATATAAGCAAATGTATTTAGAATAAAATTTATTGACTATTTTTTATTTTCAAATGTAAGTGTATGAGTGATTTTCTGACCACACTGCAATCTTAGTATCCAGCTGGAGAGCACCGGCAGAATAGATGGCACCTGACTAACCTGCAATAGAAAGAAAAGACTCCGGTAGTGGTTCGCCACCCGGGGGTACTCCGACGATCAAGTCAGTACTCAATATCTCTCAAAGATAATCAATAGTGCTAAACTTTCTAGCTTGAGCATAAAAAGCATACCTTAGACCCATGGGGGTGCCTCTCTTTTATAGTTACCTCAATCCTAATCCCAATAGAAGCCTGATTTCTATGGATTCTTGTTTAGTACTTACTTTGGACTCCTCAAGAGATAAAGATAAACTCTCTAAGAGCTTTATCCTTATCTTGGCTAAGTCTCCTTTTTATTCTAGGACCCTTGTCCCTTATCCCTTATCCGCTTATCTCGGATTCCGATATCTTCGGAGATAACCTCGGCCTAACCGAGATGACCTCAGCATAACAACCAGGACACGTAGCACCTCGGCTGACACGTCGGCGTGACCTTGCCACGTGTTGGTACTCAGAACATATATCCCCACAGTAAGTATATTAAATACCTGAGAAATTGGTGGACTATATGATACTTGGGAAGACAAAAGCACCGATTATGGGTGTGATGGTGGACAATTAACGTCATGCGTGAAAAGATTATATCCAAAATTCATCATTTGTGACTAATAAGGTGTATGAACATCCTAAATAATTATGAGTAAATACAATGTGTCATTATCATTACATTTGCACCATATATTGTAAATAAAAATAAAAGAAAAACTCACATGTGGTTGGTTTGAAGATGAATTTTGGACATCTATATTGTTGTTGTCTTGGTCAATATTCTACGGATGTTATGAAGTATTTATAAGTACATTGCACAAAGTAAGATAAATAAATAAAAATATAAAATATAAAAATTACTTAGCTAAATAAGATTAATACCTGAGTGATGAAAGGTCGTGAAACAACTTTTGTCCTCTTTCCAATCTTTTCATGCAAAGGCTTTAATCTACCACCACTCTTTTGTACATTGTCTTTCATTTTTAAACCCTTAACTCTTTCAAAATTTGGATCAATATCATTTAATCCCATGTCAATGGAGCCTCCACTACTTGAAACATTTGAGCTATTTTGTGAAATGATCATTGTAGACACCCCATTTTTGACCGACCTTAAGACTTAGACGTCACTGATTGAGCACTCGGTGATGTTGCATGTTTTGCTCATTCAGGAGTTTCAGAGTCCCGGCTGCAAGCCTTGCCTCCGCACTTCCGGACTCTTTCGTGCCTTGCCTCGGTTTGCGAACCAGGTTCTGTTTTCTCTGTTTTCTCTTCCCGAAAGGAGGGAGAGGTCTCGTAGATCATCTCTCGGTAGCCGTAGGCTACATTTCTTGGTCGTAGGCCATTTTTCCCGTTTTCAGCCCGGTTTTCGGTTTTTTGGAGCCGACGGCCATGTGCCTCGGTTCGGGACCACCTAACCACCTCCATTTGTTTCGATTTTTGGTATACACCTTATTTCCTCCCTTTTGAGGAACATTGTGGCCCAAGAGACCAACTTCGTGGTCGAACGCCACCTCCGGTGCTTAACAGCCCATTTTCGGGGCCTTGGGCCGCGCGTTTCGGTCCCCGAACCTCCATTTTGCATCCGTTTTGGTTTATTTTGGTGGAGACCTTATTTTCATAGTTAGGAAGCTTGTAGGAGGGTGGGAGGCCAGCAATTGTTTTGAAAAGCCAGCTTTATTCCTTCATCGCTCTCCGATGCCCGTTTTCCTCACTTGAAAGCCAATGTTGACCACCCCGGGGCCACTTTCTTGAACTCTAAACCCCATATTTGTGTTGTACACACCTGGGAGGCCACCAATATTTGGTGGCCGACCAGTAATTGTGCCTGAACCTTTTGACCCCCTCCAAAAAATGGTCTTTTCTCTCTCCTGGTTCACTTTTTCTGGGTTTCAACCACATAGTTGTGTTGTGCACTCATGGGAGGCCACCTTTCTGAGGTGGCCGACCAGCAATTGTCATTGACCCTTTTGACCCTTGGTCAGCCGGCCATGGAAGGTGGCCGGCCGTGACCCTCTCACCTGGTTCCTTACAGCTGCACCCTCTGTTTCTCCCCAGATCCTATATCTGGGGGGGTCTTTTGGGGGGGAAATTTGAATTCCATTTTCCCCCCTTTTCTCCTCTCCTCTCCTCTATAAAACCAGCACTTCCAGCTGCATTTTAGGGGTTACAAAATTTGGTTTTGAGCTCTTGCATTCAATCTCTCTCTCTCTCTACCCCAAGCACCAAAACCCCTTAAGTTCTACACCATTTACCCTACACCTCATAGCACAAGGCCTCCATCCCTCATTCCAACACTTTGGGACTGTTTTGGAGAGGTCAAAGGCTCAAAAAATTGGTCCAAGAGCTCCTGGTTCATTGGTCTACAAGGGTGAGTCCCATTTTCCCTCTTTATTGCCTTGTTTTGCTTTCTATCTAAGCCATACTTGAAGGCTTTTTTGGGCTCCGAACCAAACTATAAATAGTCATATTTTGAGCCCCTTTTCATGTTTGATCAAGGATCTCCTGCTTTTTGAGGTCTCCTACTACCACTTGCCTCTTAAACTCTCTTTTAGGCCAATTTTTGCATAGTATTTTAGGCCTATTTGTGAGTTGTTTTGGACTTTGTCATAAACTGTAAAATATCTTTTTTTGAGCCCTTTTTCAACATTGTTGAAGGGATCTCCTCTGTTTGAGGCCAGAAGCTATCACTTGCCTCTTTATCTCTCTTTTAGGCCAATTTTTGCATAGTATTTTAGGCCTATTTGTGAGCTGTTTTGGAATTTTCCACAAACTGTGAAATATCTTGTTTTAAGCCCCTCTTCAACATTGTTGAATGGCTCTCCTCTGTTTGAGAACAGAAGCTACCACTTGTCTCTTTATCCCTCTTTTAGGCCTTGTCATGCATGATAGTTTGGCCTTATTTGTGATTATTTTTGTGGCTTGATGTAAACTGTAAAGTGCCTTGTTTTGAGCCCCTCTTCAACTTTGTTGAAGGGCTCTTTGCCATTTGGGGCCAGTTGCTGTCCCTTTGTGTTTAATCTCTCTTTTAGGGCCATTTTTGCATGATAGATTAGCCTTATTTGTGTTCATTTTTTAGACTTGTTATAAACTGGAAATATGCATTTTTTGGGACTGTCTTGCATCTGTATTCATGCTTCATGATCAAATAATGCATGCTTTGTATAGCTGTAAGTCATTCTGTGTGCCTAGTTTCGGGTTTCGGGGTTCATTCCATGCATCGGGTGCCATGTTTCCATGTTTCGGGGCTGTTTTGTATCACATTTCAGCGCTGAAATTTGCATGTTTGCATACCATATTCCATGCCTTGCCATGCCTTGGTAGAGTGGCATTTGTTGCCTTAGGTTCGGTCCTCGATTTGCGTGCACGTATTTCGAGAGTCTCATTTTCATCTAATGGCTACTGATGTGAGTATGGCTGAGGTCCATTCATGTTGGTGTAAGTCCATTGTGCATTGTGTATGCTATTTCATTTCATAGCATTGTGTATGCTAGGTTGTATGTTAGCACATTGTGTATGCCATGTTACCTCGTGCATTGTGTATGCCATTTCATAGCATTGTGCATGTTAGGTTGTATATTAGTTGCATTCATGCATGTCATGCATATTGCATTGTGCTGGGGATAGGAGTTAGCCCGAGCACGGGAAACGAGGGACGTTTCGTACTTCGAGTGACGGAACGTATCTCAATTCCCAGTCACCGACACTCCGGATTATCCATGATGGAGTTTAGGTCTTGTTGTGTTTATATGAGCATTCATTTCATATTGAGTCGTGCAATTCGACTTCTCGGCCATCATGCATCGAGATGCGTGATTGGTGGCATGAAGATCGAGGACTACACTCCCTGAAGAGTAGTCATGCATACATATGTGAAAATACTTTGCCATGCCCCTTTGTTGCTCTCTGTTACAGCAAATCAAGAATCAGCAGCCTTCCGGAGCTTGGCACGCATTTCAAGAACAATTGCAAACAGAGGCTAATTGGGGCATCACAGTGGATTTCCGCACAAGGCAACTCAAGCATGCATCATTTATCATCCGGAGCAGAGCTGAGGCAGTCCATAGCTTGCATACTAATTTACTGCTTTCCTAGATTAATTTGTTATTTAATTAGAGTTTTGTACTTATTTGGACTGTATTATTTATTCGGACATTCGGACTGTATTATTTATTCGGACCTTCTGCGCGAGGGCAATGTTGTAATAAGTGTGCGTGTGTGTGATGTATGTCTTCCAACCCCACGTCTTTCTCCCTTTTATTTACCCGCTTATGATGGTTAGATTAGGGAATGTTTCAATTAGCATACAGTATGATAGCATGTTTGCATTCATTCATCCGGTTTGCATGCACCGGGCTCGGCGTATCATACTAACTGCATTGTATTTTCAATTCCAAGATGAATACATGTTAGTTGTAGCATTTCATATGCCATGTCTAGAATAGTCGAGCCTGCTATAGTTGCATTTTTATATGTGTTGCATTAGGCATTTCTGTATAATTAGGATCATGCATGGATTTCTAATTAGCTTCTGTTTTGGCTTGGAGTACTCGGTAAGTTTTATGCTTTAGCATCCTTGCATGCGTGTGAGTGACTGCCATGAATAGCATGCTTACCATGAGGCTATATGCTTATGTGATATAACTGCCTGAATGCCTATGGGTGAAGGTTGGGTTATTTGGATTGGAACAATTCATTAAGTGTAAGTTTTAAGCCCACTAGATAGTGACAAAACCATTTTTTTCTAAGCCCACCCGAGGGTGGCAAATCCACGTCTTAGCCTACTTGCAAGTAGCACCATCAAACCACTTTAAAAAATAAACATGAAATGTTTTGTTCCAATTCAGACGATCCAGTCTATACTTGTATACTGTGCGCATCACATAGTAAATCTAGGCTAATAACCGGAATAAGAACGCATAATGTTTTCAAAAATAGATATCATGGTTAGTAGAGGCCGATCTTTGATCGGGCGAGCGGGGGTGCTCACAATTAGCTTTAGTCAATACTCTTTTAAGAAAAGCTGCCAATTTGTATTTATATTGATTCCATTAATCACATGTTCCACCGAAAGTAATGAATAGTAAAAGTTACTGGTCACTTTTACTGTTCACTTTCACTATTCAATCAATCAACTGTTGTTAAAGTTGCTCACCTGTGCAATCACTCCACCGAAAGCAACCGACAGCATCTTAAATTTCCCCAAACTAAAACATTTAGGTGGCGACTCTGTATCTGGCAAAGCAGTCCATATTTGGCACTTCTTTCAAAATCTGTTTTCTCAAAATAATTTGCCGGATTTGGACTCTTTGGTTCAGATTAAGAATCGTGACAATTTGAGAGTCCTGAACTGTAGTGAGCCCAATACGAACGGAATGGGAGCCATCCCTCCCGGGGCGTTCGGGGACGTCTACAGTTTTTGCCGACTCTGCTGGGGAGTTAGAGAACTTGACTCGAACTCATGATATCTGTTTTTAACTACACTTATGTGTTTCTTTGCATTGCATGTGCATTGGTGCGCCTAGGACACCGTGTTTGCCATCTGCTATTCCTGAACGGTTTGCCGGAGGCTTGTCTTGTCAAGGCATGACCATAAGGCTGACCGGTTATGGGCTCTGCCAGTATGGGAACACAAACCCCAGTTTTACCAGGGCACCCTTTTTGACCATTCGACCTAATGCATATTCGGATTCATAGTGACCATTCCAAACTCGGACAGGTTGCTTACCCGATTTAGGTTGTTTGAAACCGTTGCGTGTGTAGTGAAACCCTAGCTCCTGACAAAATAGGACAGGGAAACCCTACCCCAACATAGGGGTGTTTTGGCTCTCAATTATCTGTTATGTGCTGTCATAGTGTGTCTCTACAGGGGTTGCATGTATCAGTTTGAGAGTTTAGGGCATCAGGCCTGCGGGCATCAGTAAGTGTTTGAGAATCAGTTATCTGCGGGTATCAGATTCAGTCTTTGGGGACAGTAATTCAGGGATAGTAATCGGTGATTGAGGACAGTGTGTGTTCAGCTTACCGTGTGTTGTTATGCCTGGCTATGTGTTGTGCATTTACTTTAAGTTGTTATGCTGTCCGTTTATCTGTTTATTTCCTTATTGCTTTATTTATCTTTTACTAGGGCAGTTTTAGCACAATTGCATCCGACCAAGTAGATATTCCCCAAGCACCCTGGACAAGAGGTCGCCGTCTCAATCGATCCGAGGATCTAGTTGACGGACAGCCAGTGTTTCACTCTCTACTCCCACTTATTAGACGGAGGCCAAGAAAATGCAGTGTATCCGAGCAGAGGTTGCCAGAGCAGTGGATTACCCCATCAGTAGACAGCCAGATTGAGATCCCGATTGTTGCTATAGAAATAGACCTGCCAATAGTTCAGATAAATCAGGGTAGTATGGCGACACCGACAGGAGTTGAGGAAATGATGCGTCAGATGCAAGAGACCGTGAGAGCCATGCAGCAGGACGCTGTTCGCCGGGATGAGTTTGCCAAACAACAGGCCGAGATCATGGCCCAGCAAGCAGAATTAATTGCCAGGCTGCAACAACAAGCCAGAGTATCTGCGTCACACCCGATTCCTCCCCCACCGGGAATCCCAGCACCCGAAGAGGCACCAAATGTCCAGGAAGATACGGACATACCAACAGGGCCAGCTCCGCCCCCAATTCTGCCCCAGCTATCTAAGGCACCTACGCCTGTCAATCAACCGGACTCTCCCTTCGAGTTCGAGGTAGACCATACAGCATTGAAATTGAGCAAGCTTGAGAAGCTATTCAAAAAATCCCAGGGGGTAAAGGCTATCCCAGATATCAAGGACGGATATACCGATGTGGCCGTGACGTTGCCGGATAGATTCAAAATGCCGCAGATCGATCGCTTCGACGGGTCTGGGGATCACATGGTCCACCTTCGGCTATTCTCAGATATACTGCAGCCAATGGGCCTAACTAGACCCCAGAAGCTTTCACTATTTGGCCGGACCCTGTCAGGTGTAGCCGCCATCTGGTATGCAAAGTTGGAGGATGATGTCAGGCGGAGTTGGGATGAAATGGTTGAAGCCTTTGTTGCGCAATACTCTTACAACACCCAAATTGAGATTACAACTCGTGATCTCGAAACAACAAGGCAGGAGCCCAATGAGAGTTTCTCGGATTTCGTAACCCGGTGGAGGGCGAAGGCCTCGATGATGACTTTAAGGCCCATCGATAAAGACCAAATCAGGATGATTGTGCGCAATCTCCAGCCAAAGTTGATGCAAAAGATGATTGTACTCCCCTTCCCCACTTTTTCAGATCTGCACGAGATGGGGGTACAGATTGAAGATGCAATGAAACAGGGTCTGATCGACCAAGATAGGGAGCAACCAAGGAGGACTTTCAACCGTAACAGCAATGCAGGCCCGAGTGGCGCTGCAACTGCAAGAGCTTCAGAGGTGAGCATGGTCACCACCATTCCCCCTCCCCTGCCAAGGCCCATGGCAGCCACACCCTTCTCCGGTGCATCCGGAAGCAACACGCAGACCACCAAATACCAACCCAGAAGCATTTGATTTTAATCGTATAATGATTGTGCCTTAAAGTTTCACATTTATATATATAAAAGAGAGATGGAAGAATTTAGGTTATTTATTATGAATGGATTTCAAATATATGGTTAAAAAAGCTTTATTTTATGCAGAAGATTTCGTTGTTCAAAAATGATATTCAAGAATCATATATAACTTATCTGCTTCAATCCTTTCCCTTGGATTTTAAATCCACCTGTAATAACTATTTGCATATTTAAAGTTGAAATTGTTCATTTGAAATCTGAACAAATGCTAAAGTGAAAATGATTGAATTATAGGGTTACTATAATATGCAAGTATTGAATACATTGGTGGCATCGTCAAGAAATTAGAGTATAATTTAATATTGTCAATGTTATTACAACATTGCTCTGTAAAACAATTATAACAAATAAGTTAGTTCAGGGCCCTTTCTTAAAAAAAAATACAGTTTGTTCAGGGCGTTTAGAAACAATTCATGGCTTTTTCTTTAAGCTTTTTAAAAATTATTATCAAATTTAACCCCAAAAAAAATAAATTAAAAAACAGGTTCCAAAAAAAGAAAAGAAAAGAAACGAGGTCAAGCAACCCATCACAATTTCAAATGACAGGTTGGTGTGCTTTTCAGCCATGCTACATTGAAAGAGGGCCAAAATTAGATGACACTTTTAACCATGCTCGAGGTGCAATTGGGAACTGAAAAATGTAAAGCTAGACTCTCGCCTATTTGTTGGAAAGTCGATAATATTTAAGCATAAACAAAAAACATCCCTCTCTTTTAAATCAAAATAATTTATTATTATTATTTATAAATATAAACAGTCCATTTAAGTCACAGCAAACTATGGTGTGCAAAATTGTGAAGATGTGACTCACAAAGGCAGGGCCAAATGTTAATTTAAGTTACACACAAGAAACTTAAAAGTGATAATTCTATAAATCTTCATCTCCAAAGAATGCCTTCTACTAGCCACCTCATTTTTTAAAAAAAAAATATTTTTTATTTTTATCAAACTTGTTGAATTTTTTAAATCCAGAATGACATACGTTATATCAAGTTCTATGAGCAAGTGTTTTAGGAATGTTGTTCCATTGTCATGTTGGGGTCATTCAGTTCAATATAGCAATACCTCTAAAGCTAATGAATTGGAAGTTCTTTATCCCTGCAAATCAGGAATTGGGGATGTCTTTCTTCAGTTCTTCTCATCCACAACATCGCTAGGGGCATCGGGCCCGGGAGGAATTTTCCCTGGATAATTCATTGTCGGGGGATCTAATCCTGACATGCTGTAGGATAGATAAGAATCAAAACTAAGAAAACTGACAATTAGAGGAATTCATAGGCAACAGAATGAAAAGGTTACCTTTTGTCCACAATGACCATAGAGCGAAGCTCACAATTTGCAAAACTACAAAAACATGTTGCAAATGTCATTCAGTGAAGCAACTATAGAAGTGTGTGTGAATAAATATGTATGGAAAAAAAAGTAAACATAGTTTTATATTTCCACCAAAAGGACAATTATAGCTATGGACATTTTGTTTTTATTTCTCTTTTTGGCTGCATTTCAAGCAAAACCATCTCAGGGGTAATTTTTGAATGAACTTATAGGTTCAAATGATAATCACCCACCCCTAAAAATAAAAAGATTTTGACCACCCACATGAAAAGAAGACAATCTTGCAAACTACAGGTTCGTTTCCGAAGATTACCAAAATCACAGCTAAGCATCGTGGGCACTTACTGCTTGGAAATTTCTTTTTTAATCAAAGGGTGACAATCATTGCCAACTGCACATGGAACAAGAATCCACTATGCGTGACAATTGCTATTTCCTTTTCTTTGGGGTCCACAACCTGCTAAATTAGTAGTGTGAAGAATAAGGATCAAGTTCTTATATTTTGTATCAGAAAAGGAATGCTCTAGTTCTAACAGTCACTTCAAATTAAGCATCGCCACAATGCAAATTCTATCTTGTAAACGATAAGTTGAAAATGGAGCTATGAATATAGATGTTCTTGTGAAAGATGAGTTGAAAGGGCATGTTAACGCTAGATCATTGAATGCAACAGAAACAAGACAAGAGTCAAGCTAAGGTACAACTTAGGATGAGAGCAAAGGGACAGCTGTTCTTCAGGTGGTTAAAGAGAACTACGACAGTAGATTGAGCAGCTTGTGCATAGGCACCAAGATGACATAGTCATGTGAAGCCAATAGACTATATAGTGAAACACTTTCTGCCATCCACAACCACTTTCTGATACTTAGTAATTTAACATTGAAACATAAAAATATAATGTATATATATGGTGTATTTATATAAATAACAAAATAATTTTGTCATGATATATCAATAACAAAATATCACAATAACATCAAAATATCCATTCGTTTCTCACTTTCCACAATTCCCAAAAAATTGCTAAAGGTAATACGTCCAAACCACCTTAATTTTCTTTCTCATAGGAAAATCAAGCCACCACAAGAGTAATTGTTAGAAACATAAACAGATTTCAATTAACAAATAAAACATTACAGTCTCATATCAGTTACATGAGTACAAAATTCAATTATCCACGCATTAGATTTCACACACTCAAGCCAAATTTCAAGTCTGTATACATATATATATATATATA
>NW_021025314.1:297791-446613 GCF_004153795.1 Camellia sinensis | reverse complement strand
TTGTATGCCTCTTTCTTGCATAGTATTTTAGGCCTATTTGTAAACTGTTTTGAGCTTGGTTATAAGACATGATCCACAAAGAGGTTGAGGTGTACGTGGACGACATGATTGTCAAGTCCAAAGAAAGAGAGGGCCACTACACCGCGTTGCAAAAGTTCTTGCAAAGGATCAGGGAATTCCGGTTGCGGCTAAATCCTCCGAAGTGTACGTTCGGTGTTACAGCGGGAAAAATGCTGGGGTTCGAAAATCAAGGCCATCTTAGAAATGCCACCACCAAGGACTGAAAAGGAGGTGCGAGGCTTTCTGGGTAAAGTGCAATTCATAAGACGGTTTATCTCAAAATTAACCTTGACTTGTGAACCACTTTTTGGTCTCCTGAAGAAAGGCAAGAAATTCCAATGGGACGGCCGATGCCAAGCTTCTTTTGAACAGATCAAGGAATACTTGCAGAACCCACCCGTGTTGTCACCACCAGAGCCAAGGAGACCGTTGATATTGTACCTTTCAGTGACCGAGACCACAATGGGCTGTATGCTCGCGCAAGAATCAGAGGACAAGGTGGAGAGAGCCATCTACTATCTGAGCAAGAAGACGCTATACGCCGTTGGAGGAGGCTTGCTTAGCTTTGGTATGGGCTACCAGGAAGCTGCGGCACTACCTATTAGCTCACTCCGTAATGTTGGTGTCACGACTCGATCCCATCAAATATCTTTTCGAGAAACCGGCACTTACAGGTAGGCCTGCTCGTTGGTTGCTGTTGCTCTCCGAATTTGACCTGAAATATGTGGCACGCAAGTCAGTCAAGGGAAGAGTAGTGGCAGAGTTCTTAGCCGATCATCCAGTGGAAGGAGGTGAAGCAGTTGAATACTTATTCCCAGATGAAGCCATTTTGCACATCGACGACGAGTATTGGACGATGTACTTTGACGGAGCGTCAAATCAGTACGGGTATGGGATATGAGTGTTGCTGATAGCACTCGATAATTCCCGTATCCCGCTAGCCTTCAAACTCCAGTTCAAAGTCTCGAACAACGAAGCAGAATATGAGGCATGCATTACCGGTCTAGAAGCGGCCCTGGAACTAGGAGCAAGACGGTTGGACGTCATCGAGGACTCGAACCTTGTTGTGTCTCAAGCAAAAGGAGACTGGAAAGTCAAAGAAGAAAAGATGATGATGTATCACCAGACCTTGGACTTGTTAATTCCTAGGTTTGAGAAGCTAAACTTTGCTCATTTTCCAAAAGAGAACAACAGGTTCGCAGATTCTTTAGCAACTCTATCTTCCATGATAGACATCCCGTTTGGAGTCCGGATGCGTCCAGTCATCATTGACCATAAATTTGCGCCAGCCTATGAGTCGATTGCTGCTATAGATGAGGTTCAGGACGAAAACCCCTGGTATTATGACATTTGGAATTTCTTGGAGAAGGAAGCATATCTGCCAGGGGTAAATGCCAAGGATAAAAGGGCAATCAGAAGAATGGCCGTTCAATTCATCATCTATGGAGGTAAGCTGTATAAGAGAGGTCATCTGGGAATGCATAAACTGTGTGTTGAAGTCGAGGAATCGAAGCGCCTGATGGAGGCCATCCATGGAGGAGAATGCAATGCACATGGGAACGGAGTAATGCTAGCACGGAAGATCCTTAGACAGGGTTACTACTGGTCCACCATGGAGGAGGATTGTATCGGTTTTGTTCGGCGATGCCACAAGTGTCAGATTCATGCAAATCGCATGAATATCCCGCCCTCAAAGCTGTACAACATGACTTCGCCATGGCCATTTTCAGTTTGAGAAATCGATGTGATCGGGGCTGTCACTCCGAAAGGGTCGAATGGGCATGAGTTCATCCTGGCCGCGATAGATTATTTCACGAAGTGGGTCGAGGCCCAATCGTATACGGTGTTAAAGGCGTCGCACGTTGCAAAATTTATCAGAAACAACATCATCTGCCGCTACAGGGTCCCAAACGAGGTCATTTTAAATAATGGTTTCCACTTTAAGAAGGAAGTGATTGACTTGTTGGAGAAATACAACGTGGCTTTCCATAAGTCATCCACATACCGACCGCAAACCAACAGAGCGGTCGAGGCCGCCAACAAGAATATCAAACACATACTGCAGAAGATGGTGGAAACCTACCGGGATTGGCCAGATAAGCTGCCATTTGCTCTGTGGGGCTACCAGACGTCAATTAGAACTTCTACCGGAGCGACTCCGTATTCATTGGTTTATGGGATGGAGGCCGTTCTACCTATCGAGATTGAGGTTCCGTCATTGCGAGTATTGGCTGAATGTCAAATAGCCGAAGCAGATTGACAGCAGAGCAGGTTTGAGGAACTCATGCTCTTTGATGAGAGAAGACAGAAAGCACTGTACCATGTTCAAGGCTATCAGCGCAGAATTGCCCGGGCTTTCAACAAGAGAGTTAAGTCCAAGAATCTAAAGGAAGGAGATTTGGTGCTCAAGGACAACCGAGCTCCCATCCACGACCCAAGGGGCAAGTTCAAACCCAATTGGACTGGTCCCTACATCATTAAAGTTATCTGGTCAGGTGGAGCTGTGGTTATGATGAATCTAGATGGCCTAGAGTTCTCCCAACCGATCAACATGGACAAGTTGAAGAAATATTACCCCTGAGAGGCTCGCTAGGCCGAAAACCCGAAAGGGCGACCTAGGCAAAAGTTAGAGCACAAAGAATTAGAAAATATAAAAACTGAGCTCGCAAGGTTGAAAACCCGCAAAGGGCGACCTTGGCAAAAGGTAGAGCGTAAAAGGAGAGTGAAAATACTCGAGTGAACCTAAGCCTGAACTACGTAAGGCTTGATTCCCATCTTCGGAATACGTAGGCAACTTCATCCTAAAGTTCAGCCATAAACTTTTCCCCGATCAACTTTGTCCATTTGATCATCTCAGTCATCTTTATCTATCAGCTTCCATTTGAATCTCCGGTGCAGTGCTATTCAGACTAGGGGCAACTTTCCGTTGCCAGGCAGTGCCGCGATACTCTTCAGACTTGGGGCAACTTTCCAGTTACAGAGATCCGGGGTTGTGCATCTCAGTGACAGATCTCAGGCGTGTCCAGTTCTGATCCATATCGAAAATGGTAAAATGGTTTTAAATTTTTTTAATAAAAGTTGACTTTGTTCAAATTAATCTTTCTACAACTAAGACCATTTTTGGACCAAAGTGGAAAATTTTCAGTACCACAACCTTTAATTTCATTGATTTCAATACAAAGTTCTCCTGCTCTTGCATACAATTGAAGTTGCTTTTTATTACATTCATAAAGAAAACTTGAAAGTACTAATAAAGTAATAAATCCGGGGCATAGTCAAGTCAGGTGTCCCTGCGCCCCCTCCCAGAGCTGGTCGAAGCCTCTGATGCCAAGCTGGGCCCGATCTGCGCCTCTTCATTGAGCCAATCCAAGCACTCGTCAAACAAAGTACAACTGAAAGTAGGAGCGGGGCCAGGAGTTCTCTCGTCCTCCATGCTGTGGCATATCGGGCAAGCTATGCACCTCGAACTGGGAAGGCAGCCGGATACTCTATCCCCTCTGGCGGGCAAGTCTGATCATGACCAAACTGGCGTTGGAACCGGAACGGAAAATAGAATACACAGTGAGTCAAACCAACCAACTGGATCCCGGTCTGCCGGAACATGCTATAGCTCGTTGCGGGGAGGTTGAGCCAAGGGCAGCGCCAGGCGATGCGATCTGCAGACAAATTGCACATCCAGTCGAACCACCATCCCTCATCAAAGGCATCGACTAGGCGTTGTTGGAAGAAGTAGCCACGAGCTGAGTAGGCTGGGCAAGAGTCCACAACCTGCAATTTATCCATCAACCATACCTGGGGAGGAATGAAAAATGAGAGAATGAAGAATAGAGAGATGTACGGTGAGAGAAAAGTAAGACAAGGGTTTTGTGAGAAAAAAATGAGCCTGAGGGCCGAGTGATGTGAGCAATACATATGTGAGATTGGGTGGGAAACATTACCTACAGCAGTAGTGGATTCCCCGCAAATCTGGTCGTCTCCCGACGATGGAAAGCATCCAAGCCCATCAGCGTCTCAGCCAGTGTCATTGCAATACAACTCTTTCCATCCTTCAAGCCTTGAGCAACTTCAATCAGGCGAATGCTAGATCCACCAAAGCCCGACGCAAGCATAAAGTGAGATAGCATACACAAGCAAAGGGTATGTTGTCGGAAACCTTGCCAATAATGGTCGCCACGGTCACCGGCGTCAGAAAAGCGATAAATCAATCCGAGGATGTCCAGTTCCCCATTACAGGTCAGAGACCGAGCGTCATGCGTGGTGAGTCCACACATCCACCCTAAAGCTTGGGCGTAACCAAAGCGAAACTGAGGCAAGATCTCTTCACAACTTTCGGATTCCATCAAAGCTTGAAAATCTTCGAAAGTTGGACATACCTCTTGCCCGCTGAAGCTAAAGACATGTGTTACCAGGTTCCAAAACCTTGTCGCGGCATGAAGGAAAGGAAGGTGTAGCGGAGTACGGCTCAGCGTGAATAGTGCATTCAAGCCAAAACCCCGGAAGTTCAACCTTTCCGAGCCGTCTAAAGAAGCGATCCAAGCTGTGAGATTTTCGACGAGAAACGCCTCCATTTTGGTGCAAAACTGAGATGAAATGAATAAGCCACGGAGCTAGGACTTTTAAAGGAGATAAAGCACTGTTCAGGGGGACACGTGTCGAAAAACTGGTGGTGGCTGGGCTAAGTAGCCGGCCGGCCACCTTTTCTAGCAGGCCAGCCACCTCCCCCTCTCTCAAATGCAAAAAGCTAGTCGGCCAGCTCCAATAGGTGGCCGGCCATGTTGCAATCTGTGTCTTTGGTCCTGTTCTACCCTCTAGAAGGAAGTTCCTAGCATTTCCATGCATCGAGAGTATTGAAGGCGCGAGTTTTCCTCAATTTTGGATGCGTTCTGTCACCCAGATCGTCCGAAATACACTTTGTTTATAGAGTTGTTGTTAAATCTTGCTTATCGAGTTGTTGTTTTGCTTATCGAGTTGTTGTTTTGTTGGTCGAGCTGTTTCATTTACCGAGTCTTGTTTAATTGAGTCGCTGAGTCTTGTGCATCTGAGTTGTTACTCTTTGTTTATCAATTTTGTTGTGTTTTGCTTATCGAGTTGTAAACTTGCTGAGGTTTTTGTTGTTTCTCAGTAAGATTAGGTTGTTTAGCTTGTCGTGTCGGTTCGCTACCTGACTTGGCAAATACACAATGCACATTTACCGTTCAGTCTCATTATTTGCAAAATGATACGATGCGATGCCGAGAACATAAAGTACAACACTTTTTTCGAAAAGCTGTTTCGTTCCATCATGCTTCCTTTGTTACAACATTTTACAGCAAAGGTACAAGTTTTACAGAAAATAAAACTGCCTAATAATGTACAATGTGCTACAACTACTAGTAAAAAAAAAGATAAATAAAGTAGGAAACAGTTGCACCAATGCTCTCAAGAGCAGGAATAAGAGGCCCTCTTCGTCCTCTTCTGCGGAACAGGCTCTGCACCACCGGCACCATCTGAGTCGGAACTATCATCCTCAGGATCCTCCTCAGCCTCCTCTCCACTCCCAGAACCAGGGTCAGAACCCTTCTCTCTGTCAGCAGAGGTCTCTGACTGACGATCTGTAGCCTCCTCCTCCTCCTCGTCCTCATCAGGCTCCTCCTCTACGATGTGTGCCCTACGTCTGTGGGATGACTCCCATTTCCCGGTCCTGCGAGAAGGCCGAGATGGCCCGGCTCCCCAAGAAGGTCGAGATGGCCTGGTCTGTGGCGGATACACTGGAGGCATCTGGAAATAAAAAGTGCAATTTGAATACATCAGCTCAAAATATGTGTATCAGATACAGATGCAAGCAAACTACATGAAATGAGGGTGCATGCGAATACAGTATATGAATGTGGAGTGTCAGATGTGCTCTACACATACAATTAATCAAAGCAGTAAAATGTTCAAGGTCAACATGTCGTCAGAAGTACGATAAATGTGAGAAAACTAAAGAGTACCTGGACACCCATGATGGACAGCTGTGCCTCTCTCCGCAAGACCATGCCCTCGAGTGAGGCCACCAATCCGATCACCCCCTCCATGTACTCTCTGGATGGCTGCAAGATACAAGCTCAAATCATCAATGAATAAAGGAATGTCTAAGTATTTGAATGATAGAAAGCGGTGGGGCATACCGGCGGTGAGTCGGGATCAATGAAATATCGATGATCAGGCATGGGAGGCTCTATCGAAATCGGGTAGGAGGTCCCGTATCGCCATCCTGTCAACTTGGTCGGCATATCTGGCCATCCGGCGTGATGATGAATCGGAGGAATCGGGGGGACCAGTCCAACCCCTCCTCTCGATGTACCAGTCCTGCTAGTAGAAGGGGCGCCTACAGCCCGAGCTCGACTCAAAGGCGGCATGTCAGTAGACCTCCTCGAGGGAATACAGACACCTGTCAATGGAGGCATCAAGTAGGTGTGACGGTAGGTCGCGTACTCCCTGTCCTCTATATGCAGCAGTGCATCAGTGCCCAGCCTAGCGTCAATGACACCTTGGGGAGTAAGCCTATCAGCGACCCGCATGCCGTCCGAAGGTGCTGAAGGAACACTCGGCTCAGGAAAGCCCATGGTCTGACGAAGGAAGCGTTCCCCCAGGAACCAGGCCCTACCAACTGGCCCCTCAAACAAGATCCTATACCGGGAAGAGCCCCATCATTCGGCAAACTGAAATCGAAGGTCCCCACCCAAAGGCAACCAGGGCTGCCAGGTAATCTGCGGGTAACCAGTGCATAGGCTGATCAGAAATCCTAGACGTACGGAATAAACCAAAAATGAAAACATTGGGAATTGGGAGTTTTGGATTACCTCTGATGGCCGCACCGTGTCGAAGTACTGTTGTAGGTAGAGAAGAGTCTCTCGAGGCCGCGGCCGGTACTGGCCCTCGAAAACAAGCGAGTAAGGGGTCACAAGGGGCGCCTCCACCTCCAGCTCTGGCGCTAGTATGGGAAAATATGCAAAAACCCATAATTGCGGAAACGGGGCAGAAGCCATCAGAATACAGAATGCTGAGTGCGGGGTGTCAGGACAGAGTATAAAGTGTGCCGTGTGTGCAATATACATACATTGAAAAGCAGAAATGTAAATCAAGAGGGCAGAAGGTACCTCCCAGGCTCTCCAGTAGCCGCCAACTATGTTCCCCCGTCTACGGGAGGTCGCGCTCATATAGCAATAAAGGGTAGCCAAGCTGGCGCCACCCCAATCATACCGACTAACCTGTGTGAGGTCTGCCAGGGCACCCAACAGATATAGCCCAACGGTGTTCCCCCTGTCGGAGAATAGAGTAGTCCCGAAGAGGAACATCAGAAACCCGCGGGCGTACTGTGTAATCTCCTCCAGAGTCTCGGGCTCAGTATGCCTAAAATGTGAAGAAAACCAAGTATACCGGACTCGGCCCGAGGATCGGTCGACCGGTGGATGAGCTCCTGTCACGACCCAAACCCGGCCCTATGGGTTTAGCACCGTAACCGGCCAGTAATGTGAGATTACCGAAGGCCTGCAGGACAGTAATACAGTAAAACAGAGTACAGGGCCTGGCGGAAGCCAATACAGTAATTAAACAATGTCCAATGAGCTGTGACAGTCTGTATGCCAAAAGATTTTCCATGCATTCCTACATAAACAGTACAGAACAGTATGCACAATATTTACATTCATTCAAACTAGGGACTCAACCCTAGGTAGCAGTACAGTGAACAGTCAGTCAATACAAAACAGTGAAGCAGTACAGAAGGGGGAATTCTTAAAACACCCATAAGCCTTAGCAGATAGGCTCGGAACCTCGCAGTGAGGCACAAAGGCTGGCTTGACAAAACTGGAGTCTAATCCACGCTCCTAGCTCCGATCTGGTGGCTGAGCACCTACATATATATATAAACAGTGAGCTAAAGCCCAGTGAATAACATAATGCGTAAAGGGGTTTAGAATGAATGTCCTTACAGCAATGAAAACAGTTCAATTCAATCAGTATTTCAGTTGTTCAGTACAGTAAACAATCATATGTGGTACATCCATTAGCATAACAGTAACAGTAGGTCTTAAAAGACCGAACAGTAATGATGGCCATCAGTCAGTAAACAGTAGTGGCTCCACGAGGGAACCGACAGAGAATTCTGTCACAGTAACAGTAAACAGTAGGTGCTAAGGATGCCACAATACAGTTCAGAATATAGGACATACATTCATTCAGTAAACAGTATCAGTTCAGTAAACAGTTCAGTGCAGTATTCAGAAGATAATCATTTTGAACATATCTTTACACAATTGTTACTCACAGAGTTCGGGCTACAGTAAGCTAGAGCGTGTCTCCCCAGTCGCCAACCCTACACAGTTAACAGATTGAACACACTAAGCTACGCAGTTGGGAAATATAACAACTTAATCCCTAATGCCTCGGTGTGTTCTACATCTATATCCTCACTAAGATGTCTTAAACTAGGCCTAAGAATGCCTAGGATGGGATGAGGATGCAAAAATACACTTAGAAAACATTTCGCAAACTTTGCTGAAAATAGGAGCCTCGCTCGAGCGGGACTTTCTTCGCTCGAGCGGGCTTCCAAAATCAAAGGCTTCGCTCGAGCGAGGAATCCTTCGCTCGAGCGGTCTGCAAAACAGTAAAAATACTGGATGCTGTGATTTTACGCGCGATGGTCGCTCGATGGTCGCTCGAGCGGATTCCTGGACAAAGGTGCTCGCTCGAGCGGGGAATCCTTCGCTCGAGCGAGTAAGCCAAATCTGGAATTTCCAGATTTGCCTCCCAAGCTCAAACCAAGCATTCTACCACTCCAAACTCGACCTCTTGGGCCCAAATTCTGGAAAACATCATTAAATTCAATGTATAACAAGTTTCAAAGCTCAATTTATGAATTCAAGCCCCAAAGGTGAGCCAATTAAAACCATATTCAAACCCATTTTCAAGAATGTGAAGAACATGCAAACATGCATGGATTCAAACCAAATTCAACCTTCAAAACTTGTTCAAATGGACTCATTTCTTCAAGAACATGATGAATTCATGGAGTATGACCAAAAGATGGACATGCATGTGAGGAAACATGGACTACAACCTCAAAACTCATTAATTCAAACATGCATGCATGAAATGAGCTTCAATTCACCATTAATGACCCAAATCATGACTTAGTTCTACAATGAAGCATGAACCATGCATGAACCAACTTAAAGACAAAATCAAAAGATGAAATTCATACCTAGGTTCCTTGAATGCAAGTCTAGAGGTTCAATTAAGCAACCTACACTTCAAGTTCTTCAATTAGCAAGCAAACCCAAGATGGAAGACAAGTTCTCTCACTCTCTCCCTCTCTTGGTCGGCTAAGCTCAAGAGAGATGGCTGATGGAAATGTTCTTCAAGTGTGTACATGAGGCTCAAGTGTGTGTATAAAGTGGGCCACTAAGGGTGGCAATTTGGTAATTAAGTCCAACTCTTCACTGAGCTTATTTTAATCTAATTTAATCATACCTAATCAGTTTTCAGGTAAATACACCATAAAATCACATTAATTATGATGGTCGTGGAGCATCAATCGGTTTCTAATTCGGCCGCCGATAAGGCCTTCAATTAGCAGTTTAAACATATAAGCATGAACAGATAATCATACAATCAAACAGATAGAATGCAATTTAACTAACATATACTCAATCAGTTCGGTTTCCAAATTTCAGTCAGTCAGTTCAGTACTTTTAATCAGTTCGATTATCAGTCAGTTATCAGTCATTATCAGTTCCGTTTAACAGTAATCGGTGATTATCGGTAATCAATCGGTCATTAATCAGTAAACAGTATGGGGGTTGTTACAGCTCCCAGTAAGTAGATCCAAGCGGCCTCCCACTGGCTCATGTCCTCGTCATATGGGATCGCCCAGCCTCCCACGTCAAGGCCGGTCAATACGGCAAAGTCGAATGGGGTCATGGTCATATCCCCGGCAGATGAGAAATGAAAGGAGTTGGTGGTGTCCCATCACCTCTCCACCAGGGCGCCCATCAACGTCCTACTAGCTGGATAACGAGATATCCCGGCACAAAAGGGCCTGAATCCTGCTAGATCAACCCAATCGCGGACGGCCTCTGGGAGCTCCGCGTACTAATCTCTCGCAACAATGGAGCTGTATCCCCGTGTAACACGGGAGGACACCTGCATTCACGGTGAATACATATATTCAGTTTCAGAATGAAATAAACAAGCTGCGTGCAAATGAGATATACAAGCTGCGTGCAAATGAAATGTGTAAGCTATATGCAAAATCAAATCAGAATTCAAGTGTTTGGGCTGCGTGTTCAACTCTCAATCAACGTGGACTGTGTGTTCACCTCAGTAATGAGCTGTGTGTTAACCTTCAACTTGGGCTGTGTGTTCAGATTTCAAAACCAGTGAGCTGTGTGTTCACCTCAAAGTTCGAGCCGAGTGTTCAACATCAAAGTGTTTGGGCTGTATGTTCAGATTTCAAAATCGGTGGGCTGTGTTCACCTCAACTTGGGCTGCGTGTTCAGAAATTCAAAGTTTGGGCTGTGTGTTCTACTCTCAACAAGTGTGTGCCGTGTGTTCACCTTCAACTTGGGCTGCGTGTTCAGAAATTCAGAGTTTGGGCTATACGTTCTACTTTCAACAAGTGTGTGCTGTGTGCTCACCTTCAACTTGGGCTGCGTGTTCAGAAATTCAGAGTTTGGGCTGTGTGTTCTACTCTCGACAAGTGTGTGTTGTGTGCTCACCTTCAACTTGGGCTGCGTGTTCAGAAATTCAGAGTTTGGGCTGTGTGTTCTACTCTCGACAAGTGTGTGCTGTGGGCTCACCTTCAACTTGGGCCGCGTGTTCAGAAATTCAGAGTTTTGGGCTGTGTGTTCAACTGCCAACATATATGTGTGCTGTGTGTTCACCATCAGGTTATGGGCTACGTGATCAGAAATTCAAGCGTTCAAAACGCAAATAGAATACTGTATCATGGGCTAAGCACCAGAACAAGCTACATGCTAAAAAGAGCAGATATGCATAGCAAGAGGCATGAAATGTACAAAAATGCGGAATACGTTGCAGAAATATAAAAAAGGCGAAATAAATACCTCTCGTGCCTCATAAGAGAGGTGAGACTCCGGCTCTCGTAAAAGCAGATCCCTAGGCGTTCGATCATCAAAATCAGTGAAGTGATAAAAAATAGCCCGCGGAAGGATATGTGCTCGAGGGGCGTACCTCTCGGGTATGAAGGGTCGAACCCTCGGAGGCAGAGCCATAATATCGGGATCATCCTCGGCGCCCGGAGGACCTCCACCATGAGGAAAATGATCGGCCATTTAAGAAAATCTGCAAAAGGAGCAAAAATGAGCCAAAATTGGAAAAAAGTCAACAAAAGTCAACTTTCGGGAAATGAAAAAGTCAACAAAAGTCAACCCCCGAGGAAATCTTCCAAGTGTTGAGACAAACCTACCTCAAGTGGTGAAAATGAGAAAAGAAGCACCGAAATCAAAATTTAATCGGTCCAAAGTGATGAAAACTGAAAGATTTCGCAAAAACAACTTGCATGGGGCGTTGGAAAACACGTATAGAGCTCAGATCTGAAGAGGAAAATGGTCTAGGAAGGTAGATAAGGTATTTTTACAGCTGAGGTTATGAGGAATAAGGCTTTGGCCGAGTGTATTTAAAGAAATGAGAGCAAAATGACCGAACTACCCCGGATTTGGGCTAGGGGGTCGGCCGACCACCTTTTGTGGCAGGTCGACCACCCCCTTTGCAAAGTGCTGGTCGGTGGCCTCCCCCTGGGACGAGACTTGGTCGGTGGTGTTCCCCAAGTGCCCACCAAGCTCTCTGCAAATTTTGGGAATGATTGGAGTCCCTAGGACCTGAAAAAGTACAAGAAAAGTGCACTTTCTGTCGCGAAATCGCTCTACCGGAATTTCGACTCCAACTTTCGATGCGTTTTTCATCGTTACTCATCAAAAGTGAGATGTATCCTTTTCGAACATATTGTGACCCCTCCGGGAGGTAAACCGGAGGTCATAATCGAGTCACCCTCATCGAAAACTCGCATTTCTTTGCTCGTCGTTTTACGACAAATTCGCATTCGAATTCACATTTATTCTGCATTGTTATGCACGTCACTTGCATTCTCATGCACACCACTCATGCTATTGTGCACGTTTCACAGGTGTTGTCAAATCCTCGTGCTTAACCCGTGTTGTCACACGCGTTACTCCTCGCATTGCGATGCACTTTCTATCGACGCCGCGATTGTCTGCATTCAATATCGCTTTGAACATGCGCTGTTAAAATATATTGTGCTTGTTAAGTTTCTTCCTTTTGCAGGCACGATATTGTATGTATGGTTCATTTGAGGCTGGTGCGACCGGACAAAACGCGCAGGTATTGTATCTTTTCCGTGTGAGACGTGGCGAGAATCGAACAATTCTCCACATTCTTAACTGCATAAAATGTAGTTGTTGCTTTGCATTCTTGCTTAAAACTGTTGCATCTATTGTGAATATGTGCTTCATTATAGCTTGCTGCATTTGCATGATCATACGTTACGTCTGGCTTTGTGCATATCATTTCACATTTTGCCCCTTGCTTGCGGGCACGCCTGCGGGCGCATCTCTGTTTATCTCGCCTGTTTGTCTAAGTATTCGGCCTTGTCAAAAATGGGTTGTCTCTAGGCTTTGACATTCACTCCCGTCACTTATGACTTCCGAGTTCTGTCAAAGAGGGGCAACTGTAGACACCCCATTTTTGACCAACCTTAAAACTTAGACGTCACTGATTGAGCGATCGGTGATGTTGCATGTTGTGCTCATTCAGGAGTTTCAGAGTCCCGGCTGCAAGCCTTGCCTCCGGACTTCCGGACTCTTTCGTGCCTTACCTCGGTTTGTGAACCAGGCTCTGTTTTCTCTGTTTTCTCTTCCCGAAGGGAGGGAGAGGTCTCGTAGATCATCTCTCAGTGGCCGTAGGCTACATTTCGTGGTCGTAGGCCATTTTTCCCGTTTGGAGCCCGGTTTTCGGTTTTTCGGAGCCGACGGCCGTGTGCCTCGGTTCGGGACCACCTAACCACCTCCGTTTGCGGTTTTTGGTATACACCTTATTTCCTCCCTTTTGAGGAACACTGTGGCCTGAGAGACCAACTTCGTGGTCGAACGCCACCTCCGGTGCTTAACAGCCCATTTTCGGGGTCTCGGGTCGCGCGTTTCGGTCCCCGAACCTCCATTTTGCATCCGTTTTGGTTCATTTTGGTGGAGACCTTATTTTCATAGTTAGGAAGCTTGTAGGAGGGTGGGAGGCCAGCAATTGTTCCGAAAAGCCAGCTTTATTCCTTCATCGCTCTCCGACGCCCGTTTTCCTCACTTGAAAGCCAATGTTGACCACCCCGGGGCCACTTTCTTGAACCCTAAACCCCATATTTGTGTTGTACACACTTGGGAGGCCACCAATATTTGGTGGCCGACCAGTAATTGTGCCTGACCCTTTTGACCCCCTCTAAAAAATGGTCTTTTCTCTCTCCTGATTCACTTTTTCTGGGTTTCAACCACATAGTTGTGTTGTGCACACATGAGAGGCCACCTTTCTGAGGTGGCCGACTAGCAATTGTCATTGACCCTTTTGACCCTTGGTCGGCCGGCCATGGGAGGTGGCCGGCCGGCCCCCTAAACCTTCTGAACCTGGCCGGCCGTGACCCTCTCACCTGGTTCCTTACAGCTGCACCCTCTGTTTCCCCCCAGATCCTATATCCGGGGGGGGTCTTTTGGGGGGGAAATTTGAATTCCATTTTTCCCCCTTTTCTCCTCTCCTCTCCTCTATAAAACCAGCACTTCCAGCTGCATTTTAGGGGTTACAAAATTTGGTTTTGAGCTCTTGCATTCAATCTCTCTTTCTCTCTACCCCAAGTACCAAAACCCCTTAAGTTCTACACCATTTACCCTACACCTCATAGAATAAGGCCTCCATCCCTCATTCCAGCACTTTGGGACTGTTTTGGAGAGGTCAAAGGCTCAGAAAATTGGTCCAAGAGCTCCTGGTTCATTGGTCTACAAGGGTGAGTCCCATTTTCCCTCTTTATTGCCTTGTTTTGCTTTCTATCTAAGCCATACTTAAAAGATTTTTTGGGCTCCGATCCAAACTGTAAATAGTCATATTTTGAGCCCTTTTTCATGTTTGATCAAGGACCTCCTGCTGTTTGAGGTCTCCTACTACCACTTGCCTCTTAAACTCTCTTTTAGGCCAATTTTTGCATAGTATTTTAGGCCTATTTGTGAGTTGTTTTGGACTTGGTCATAAACTGTAAAATATATTTTTTTGAGCCCCTCTTCAACATTGTTGAAGGGCTCTCCTCTGTTTGAGGTCAGAAGCTATCACTTGCCTCTTTATCTCTCTTTTAGGCCAATTTTTGCATAGTATTTTAGGCCTATTTGTGAGCTGTTTTGGACTTTGCCATAAACTGTGAAATATCTTTTTTTGAGGCCCTTTTCAACATTTTTGAAGGGCTCTCCTCTGTTTGAGAACAAAAGCTACCACTTGTCTCTTTATCCCTCTTTTAGGCCTTGTCTTGCATGATAGTTTGGCTTTATTTGTGATTATTTTCGTGGCTTGATGTAAAATGTAAAGTGCCTTTTTTTGAGCCCCTCTTCAACTTTTTTGAAAGGCTCTTTGTCATTTGGGGCCAGCTGCTGTCCCTTTGTGTTTAATCTCTCTTTTAGGGCCATTTTTGTATGATGAATTAGCCCTATTTGTGTTCATTTTTGAGACTTGTTATAAACTGGAAATATGCATTTTTTGGGACTGTATTGCATCTGTATTCTTCCTTCATGATCAAATAATGCATGCTTTGTATAGGTATAAGTCATTTCGTGTGCCTAGTTTCGAGTTTCGGGGTTCATTCCATGCATCGGGTGCCATGTTTCCATGTTTCAGGGCTGTTTTGTATCACATTTTAGCGCTGAAATTTGCATGTTTGCATACCATATTCCATGCCTTGCCATGCTTTGGTAGAGTTGCATTTGTTGCCTTAGGTTCGGTCCTCGGTTTGCGTGCATGCGTGCACGTATTTCGAGAGTCTCATTTTCATCTAATGGCTACTGATGTGAGTGTGGCTGAGGTCCACTCATGTTGGTGTAAGTCCATTGTGCATTGTGTATGCCATTTCATTTCATAGCATTGTGTATGCTAGGTTGTATGTTAGCGCATTGTGTATGCCATGTTACATTGCGCATTGTGTATGCCATTTCATAGCATTGTGCATGTTAGGTTGTATATTAGTTGCATTCATGCATGTCATGCATATTGCATTGTGTTTGGGATAGGAGTTAGCCCGAGCACGGAAAACGAGGGATGTTTTGTACTTCGAGTGACGGAACGTGTCTCAATTCCCAATCACCGACACTCCGGATTATCCATGATGGAGTTTAGGTCTTGTTGTGTTTATATGGGCATTCATTTCATATTGTCTCGTGCAATTCGACTTCTCGGCCATCATGCATCGAGATGCGTGATTGGTGGCACGAGGATCGAGGACTACACTCCTTGAAGAGTAGTCATGCATACATATGTGAAAATACTTTGCCATGCCCCTTTTTTGCTCTCTCTTGCAGCAAATCAAGAATCAGCAGCCTTCCGGAGCTTGGCACGCATTCCAAGAACAATTGCAAACAGAGGCTAATTGGGGCATCACAGTGGATTTCCGCACAAGGCAACTCAAGCATGCATCATTCATCATCCGGAGCAGAGCTGAGGCAGTCCATAGCTTGCATGCTAATTTACTGCTTTCCTAGATTAATTTGTTAATTAATTAGGGTTTTGTACTTATTTGGACTGTATTATTTATGCGGACATTCGGATTGTATTATTTATTCAGACCCTCTGCGCGAGGGCAATGTTGTAATAAGTGTGCGTGTGTGTGATGTATGTCTTCCAACCCCACGTCTTTCTCCCTTTTATTTACCCGCTTATGATGGTTAGATTAGGGCATGTTTCAATTAGCATACAGTATGATAGCATGTTTGCATTCATTCATCTGTTTTGCATGCACCGGGCTCGGCGCATCATACTAACTGCATTGTATTTTCAATTCCAAGATGAATACATGTTAGCTGTAGCATTTCATATGCCATGTCTAGAATAGCCGAGCCTGCTATAGTTGCATTTTTGCATGTGTTGCATTAGGCATTTCTGTATAATTAGGATCATGCATGGATTTCTAATTAGCTTCTGTTTTGGCTTGGAGTACTCGGTAAGTTTTATGATTTAGCATCCTTGCATGCGTGTGAGTGACTGCCATGAATAGCATGCTTACCATGAGACTATATGCTTATGTGATATAACTGCCTGAATGCCTGTGGGGGAAGGTTGGGTTATTTGGATTGGAACAATTCATTAAGTATAAGTTTTAAGCCCACTAGATAGTGGCAAAACCATTTTTTTTCTAAGCCCACCAAAGGGTGGCAAATCCACGTCTTAGCCTACTTGCGAGTAGCACTATCAAACCACTTTAAAAAATAAACATGAAATGTTTTGTTCCAATTCAGACGATCCAGTCTATACTTGTATGATGTGCGCATCACATAGTAAATCTAGGCTAATAACCGGAATAAGAACGCATAATGTTTTCAAAAATAGATATCATGGTTAGTAGAGGCCGATCTTTGATCGGGCGAGCGGGGGTGCTCACGAAGTGACCTTCCTCAATCGTACCCAAGTTCCCGAGCCGAGGCAACTTTAGTGATGACGGACACGTGGCCTTAGGCAAACGAATCAGGATTTCCTAAATTTCCCCAAAATAAAACATTTAGGTGGCGACTCTGTATTTGGCAAAGCAGTCCATGTTTGGCACTTCTTTCAAAATCTGTTTTCTCAAAACGATTTGCCGGATTTGGACTCTTTGGTTCATATTAAGAACCGTGACAATTTGAGAGTCCTGAGCTGTAGTGAGCCCAATACGAACAGAACGGGAGCCATCCCTCCTGGGGCATTCGAGGACGTCTACAATCATATTGTCCACTTTTACACACAAATCAGAAATACTGTTGTCTACAAACTCATATAGGATATCATATTCAAATGATCGAGGTACTAATTTTACCATTCTAGGACAAAAATGTCTATAACGCGCTGATATCACCAACTTGGGATCAACCTCATTCACTATAGCATTTTTGTCTTTAGATGAACAATCCTTTGCATCTAGTCTCCATCACACTAGTATATATCTATCGGAAATTTCCATAACATTCATTTGATGGAGTACTTTAATCGCATGACCACACAAAATTGCAAAACTCTCAAATTTTTGACAAGTACAATGAACATTTTGTAGAGTTTTGCCTCCTAAATTATCAAATTCCATTGCACCCATCACAATATACTCTCTATCTTCTCCATACAAACCAATCACATATTTAATTTCTCCTTCTAACTCACAGCATTTCCTTACATAACAAGAAAGAGACTTGTCAAACTTGCCATGGAATAAGTCAAAGATATGAGAGGTACATTGTTTCGCGATTTGAACTAACATGGGACAACTCTTGATTTTTATTCTTGGTAACTTTTGTCTAGATTGATAAATAGCATAACTTTCATTATACCGCTTGTCTAAAACAACTTGATCGAAATGTGTAAAGAATTGAACAGTATTATGGTCAGATTTTAAGTGTTTTTTTAATTTTGCATTCAAGCTCTCTGTAACGCCCTCAAAATAACAACATTAAACCCATCAGATAAGACATGCATTTACATATAAACTAACCACATTCTTTTATTCATTAGAGTTCCATTACATAAGTATTACATGTTAACATCAAACAAAATGCCCTACGGGCTTACAGCTTTCCAAGGAAATGTGTAAAGAATTGAACAATATTATGGTCAGATTTTAAATGTTTTTTTAATTTTGCATTCAAGCTCTCACTGAGTTGGGTGCTTCGCATACCTGCATTAAATGACCATTTCATGTACACATGTGCCCACTTCTCTCTAAGTTCCCAAGTTTTCTTCATCCATGTATTCTCCTCCAAGTTGTATTTAATAATCAAAGATTTCCAAGCTTCAACTAACTCATTTTCATCTTCATATCCGAAAATGCAAGCTTTAAAGTTACTTCCAAATGTTGAGTTGCCTTTGTACAAATAGCCCAAATGCTTCAAGGCATTTTGCATTAGGTGAAAAGTACACAATCCATGAGTAACATCAGACATGATATAAGAAATTCCCTTAGCCATTGCTTGATCTTAGTTTGTAAAAATAGTACTGGGCTTTTTTCCTGACATTGCATGCAAGAAAGTTTCAAATAATCACTCAAATGATGTTATGGTTTCATCATATAGTAAAACGACACCAAAAATCACTGTCATTCTAAAATGGTTAAAGCCAGTAAAAAGAGCAAATGGTCAATACTCTTTGTTTGTTCGAAATGTTGTGTCAAATGAAACAGCATCCCCAAAATCTTTATAATCTATAATCATCTGATGGTCAGCCCAAAAAATATTGGTTATCATTTCATCAACATCCAATCGAACTGCATAGTAAAAATATGGATTATTAGCAACTTGCTTTTCAAAATATCTCAACAAAGCACCTACTTCACCATATTGCAAGCCTCTCTGTCTTTTTACACGTAAGTAGCTCTTTTGGTCTTCTTGCGTGAATCCTACAAATTCTTTCCCGCCTGCTTGAGTACTAATGAGATCATGTGATGCTTTGAGTGATAAACCAGTAGCATCAGCTAATTCCATATTTATACCTTGAGCTTCAGAAACCTTTCTTTGAGATGGCATCATATAAGCGCATTGAGGAAGATGCATAATATGGTTATGGGTATCATCAAACTTTGTAACAACCCATTTTGATAATTCTAGATCTAAAGAGACATACATGAATGCTTTACAATTAGTTCTTGTGTCTTGTCGAGATTGTTTTACCATTTCACTTCGTTTATCTTTTTCTCCTTGTTTACAGCAAACAAACTTTCTATTAACCATTATACCATCTTTCTTGCTTTTCGTATAGTAACCTCTTCTAATACTAAATCCCATAATTCTTCCATATTCATTGTAGAATTGATATGCAATTTCCTCTTACTCAAACTCAGTTCCAAGACTTGGTGTATGCTCTTTTAACAATCTAGCATTATCTTCTATACTCCTTTCAAGTCCATCAACCTCCATTAATAACAATAAGCTAATAATAAAATAAAAAGAGAAGTGTTAAAAAGTGGTACAAATGAATATGTACAAAAATTAATTCGATTTTTTGCTTCAAAAGCAAGATAATTGTTAAAAAGTTGTACAAATGAAACTAACAACATAATGAACGAATTGCTATTATTTTTCATAATTAATTAAAATAAGCTCTACAATTAATTGTCGCTTTAACTATTCACTAATTTGTAGCCATTCCTTATAACAATATAAATATATGCACAAGTTGATTCATTACTTTCTATGCAAGTAATTAACATTTTTTTTTTGGGAAGAAGTAATTAACAAATTGCATGAACTTCAAACCTAGCAAAAATAAGCTCAATTTTCACACACAAAAAATAAATAAATAAATAAAATCAAAATTTGCTTTCAAACCAACAATTTCACATCTATTTTTTGTTTTTCTTTTTTTCTTTGACTACAAGCATCACTATCACAATATAAACGTGTAACATATATAGAAAAATGTTATAAGGCACATCACTTTTGGATTATAACTTATTATAGTATTAATTATAACTTGGTTATGATCAGTGACAGAATTAGGAGAAGACCATGGAAGGTCATGGCTCCCTATTTCTATGAAAAATATTGTTTGTCATAGCACTTTAAAAATATATATATCAATTTATACATAAAAGGACCCCCAATATAATAAATATATATTTCATTATTCTCTCAACTTGTATTATCTTTCTATTTTGCACCAAAAAAAAAAAAATTTCTTCATCCAATTAGAGATTGCTTCTACGGTATTTAATTTTTTTTCTATGTATATATATAATTTATATATCATATTCTATATACATGTATGTTTGTGTATATGGTGAAAAAAATTTATTTATCTTTTGACCCCACCGACAATGAAATCTTGATTCCATCCCTAATTATCACTCATTGTGATATTAATTGTGACTTATTTTGATTATTATTTTAATTATAATTGAAAAGGTTCTGTGATATTTGATTATGACTAATAATTATTATTTTTCGTTATGGCACTTATATTTGCATATAGGGTGTGGATTCTATAATAACATACACATATATAAATTATACATACACATACAAATATATATATATATATATACATAAACAATCTATAATACCTGAAATAAGAGAGTGATTGAGCATGAGATGGTGTTATGAGTGAGGATTGGCGATGGAGGCTGATGATGAATTTCTGTGACAATGGTCAAAAAACCTTCTTCATAGATATTAAGTTTCTTCTTTTTTTCCTAAAGTGAACCCTAAATATAAAATTATAATTTTATACTAAATAAAAAAAAACATGGTCACAAGCCCTTTCTTTATTTTTATTTTTTTTATTTGTTTTAAGCTATTCCTAAAGTTAACCTAAACCTAATGTTATTCAGCGGCAAAAGAGGCGCCATTGCGTGTGATCCAAATTTGTGTTTTTTTTTTAAAATAAATTAAATGACCCCGTTTTGCTGTCACAGCACGATGCTGTGACAGCACCTACCCCATTTAGACTTTCGGGGATGTACATTGAGAGGGTAATTTACAAGTAAATTGGGCCGAGCTGGGTAATGGGCCGTTTTGTGGGCCGCAGTAAGAAAGGGCTGAGTAAAAGGGCCTTGTAGTTAGCTCGGTCTAAAAAGAGCCTTGAAGTTAGCTCAGTCACCACGGTCAAAGTGGTAACAATCAGCTCAGTCATACCATTCTAAGCGGAAATGTTGAGTTACCCTCAGAACCTTGCTCTGGATTAGCTCGGTCCAAGCTTGTTATGGTAGCTCGGTCTGAGCAGGTGAAATCGAGGTACAAGCTATGAAGGGAAGAACCGAGCTAGTTAGAGCTCGGTCACTTTTGCCAGTTTAGCATGGCCGTGTTAGCTCGGTCGTTTTGTCATACTATCAAGGTAAAACCATCTCACTTGGTTTAAGCAGTGAGGGAGGTGTTAAAGGATAAGCATTATCTTTTAGGAGTGTGATTCCTAGGAGGACTCTACAGGGAGGAATAAGAGTCCTACTAGGATTGTGCCACGCGAAACCTATAAAAGCTCACAACATCACCTATGGAAAGGTAACACAACTTTGATTCCTGAATTCACAGAGCTTTTGTGTCTATTGTCTATTGTGCCGACTTAGGCATCGGAGGGGTTTCTGGCACACATCCGCCTGTTAGCTCACGTTTGTATTTTTAGGTGGCAAAGCGACGACGTTTCGAGGAGCGCAAGCCTGATCAACCGGATCATATGAGAAGAATTATTTCGTGCTCGTACAATTGGCGTCGTCTGTGGAAATTCCATAAAGAACAAAACCTCTTGATCAAGCTTTCCTCTCTAGTTGAGATCAATGGCGCACAATGAAGATTTGCTACAATCAGCCATTGATGGGCAAACCCCTGAGGGGGATGAGAGGCGCGAAGGTTTGCCTCTTGTTCCTTCAATGGCGGATTTAGAACCCCAGTGACAGAACCCCCGGAGGGATGCAAGGGGAAGGTGGGGTAACAGCCCCCGTCACTCTCAAAGTCCCAAAAGGCAGAGGCGGAGGATTGACCCTCAGGTTCTGGAGGATTGCGTGAAGGAACAGGATGAGTTGATACGAAGGATGGTGGCGGACATGGAATTGATGAAGCACCAGATAAAAGGAAAAGGGGTGGCGATGGGAGAGGGGCGCAAAGGTAGTACGCCCCCTCGCCACTCGGAAGGTCGTGGTAGACACACCACGCTATCACAAGCAGAGAGTAGGATCCTTAGAACAGGCGACACTCAAACAAGGACATCCAGGACTCGTTACTCCAGGTCTGAGAGAACGAGAACTGAGAGGTCATATACTGAAAGAAGCACCTATCAGCCCTCGTGCACACACCAGACGTCATCCAGGCAGACGGAGTTTCCCAGATCGTCTGATTTGCAAACTGTGCTTGAAGAAAGGGCATGATGGAAGAAGGATATCAGGGCACGCAACCCGCGCAGAGTTTCAGCCCTTTAGTGGTTGGCTCCTTGAACGCACGAGAGCATCAAGGTAGGAATGCCAATACCGCGCCTTGCTTATGAACCAACGGACAAAACATTAGCAAGGTTACATAGCTCGCCGTTCGTTCCGACAATTAAGAACGCGCCATTACCTTCAGACTTTCTCCAGCCCAAGTTTACGACTTACGAGGGGAAGACGGACCCCTACATGCACCTAAGCCACTTTCTCCAGGTTATGGCAGTATACCGGCGAAACAAGGCTTTGATGTGCATCCTATTCCCATCCAGCCTTGGCGACCTAGGTTTAACCTGGTTCGAAAGGCTACCAGAAGGTAGCATTGCCTCCTGGGCGCAATTGGCGGAGGCGTTCGTGACTAGGTTCAGAACGAACACCAAAACACCAGTGGAGATCGATCAGCTACTCTCTATTGACATGGGCGACAAGGAGACGCTGAGATCCTACAGCAGTCGTTACTGGGAGACCTTCAACCAAATAGGAGATTGCCCCACCAATCTTGCCATCGCGTAGTACAAAAGGGGCTACCAGTCGGAAACAAGTTGAGGGATTCAATAACTATGGCGCCACCCCTCACGATGGAGGCCTTGATGGAGTGAGTACACCAGTATATTCGGGTGGAGGAGGATGGCGCCCGTGCTAAAACAAAATCTGGTACAGCAGCGATGCCAGATAAAAAGACTAAAAAGTCAACACGGTAAAACAACCAAGTAGGAATGGGCAAGGCAGGCGGGCCAACAGAGAGGACTCAGACAAAAGGTGGTTAAGAGTTTGCACTGCCATCACCACGGTGTTCAAAAAATCGATCTACCGAATTCTCAGTGAAATACGCAATGAACATTTCGTCAAATGGCCAGCAAAATTGGGAGAGGCACAAAAAGACTATGATGAGAGGTCCCGATGCACCTTCTATGATGAAAAGGGGCACCACACTGAAAATTGCACACCATTGAGGCAACACTTAGAGGAGTTAGTGGTGGCTGGGCATCTGGACCAGTACATAGAAGGAGGAACACAGCCAGTCCCCTAGAACCACAACGTCCCAAACGGGATGCCAGTCGACGCTCCACCTCAAGGCGTAATAAACGTAATACATGGGGTATTTAAACCTGAGCGGGTATGTTAGCTCAAGGGCATGATCAAAAAGGCTAAGCACTTAAGGGAGGTATTAAGTGCACAACCTGCCATCAAAAAGAGGAGAACAGAGGCCACGAATGTCATATCTTTTTCAGACAGAGACTTGGTAAGGATATATTGCCCTCACAACGATGCACTAGTAGTCATTCTCCGCGTCAAGGATTTCGACGTCAAACAGATTTTGACTGACTAAGGGAGCTCATATGAGATAATGTATTACGAAACCTTCAAACAACTGAAACTGGAGGATAAAGACTTGGCACCCGCTGTATCCCCCCTGATTGGATTCAACTCATTGCCAGAGTGGCCAGTTGGCAAGATAATCCTCCCAGTCAGAGCAGGAAGCATGACAAAACAGGTGGAATTCTGGGTATTGAAAGTCCCTTCCACTTATAACATAATCCTGGGAAGGACTTGGTTATATGCCATGCGATCGGTAGCGTCAACCTACCATCAAGTAATACGGTTCCCCAACGAAGCCAGAGTAATTGAAGAGGTCTTTGGGGACCAAATTATGTCCAAACAATGCTTCATCACAGTAAATGGCAGCCGCGCTGCCAAGGGGTATGTACAGATGGTGGAAGAACCTGAGAGCAGTGAGTTGTTCGCGGATGTTGGCAAAGCCGCTGAACAGAAGGCAGTGGAAGACTTGGTACAGGTAAGGATAGATGAAAAGAACCAGAAAAAGTTCTTTTTGCTTGGCTCATCTATGTCCAGCACTGAGAGATTAGAGGTCATGGAATTCTTGACCACTAACAGCGAAGTGTTCGCCTGGACGCCGTATGATATGCCAGGCATTGACCCAAACTTCATCTGTCACCAACTGAACGTCCACCCAATTGCCAGACCAATCATACAGCGCACTCGCAGATCGGCACTCCACCATGCTGAGATAGTGGCGGAGGAAGTGGGAAACTTGCTAGAGGCATGAGCTATCAGAGAAGTGCACTATTCCAAGTGGATATCCAATACAGTGGTGGTGCCAAAGAAGAATGGAAAATGACGTGTCTGCGTGGACTACAAAACAGTCAACAAGGCATGCCTAAAGGATAGCTTTCCCTTACTGCGGATAGACCAACTGGTAGACCTAACGGCAGGCCATAATCGACTTAGCTTCCTTGATGCGTATAGAGGTTACCACCAGATCGCTATATATGAGCCTGACCAGGAGATCACATCCTTTACAACGCCTAGAGGATTGTACTGTTACAAGGTCATGCCCTTTGGCCTAAAAAACGCAGGGGCAACATTTCAACGGACGGTCACCAAGATGTTTGAACCATTGTTGGGCAGAACAATGGAGGCTTACATCGACGACATGATGGTCAAGAGCAAGGATGAGAAGAACCATCTCAAGGACCTAGATGAGATGTTCCAGATCCTGAAGAAGAACAAGTTACGCCTTAATGCATCTAAGTGTGCGTTCGGCGTAGGATCAGGCAAATTCCTTGGCTTCCTGGTGACCAACCGAGGTATAGAGGCAGACCCTTCTCAGATTAAAGCAATCCAGGATCTTGAAAGGCCCAACACAGTCAAGGAAGTGTAGCATCTCACTGGCATGGCAGCTGCACTCAACCGGTTCATAAGTCGGTCGTCAGACAGATGTAGACCATTCTTCCAAGCACTAAAGGCCAAGTTTGAGTGGGATGAAGAATGCGACCACGCCCTAGAGAGCTGAAAGAATACATGTCTTCTCCACCATTGCTAGTAACCCCAATTCCTGGAGAAGAACTCTTTTTGTACCTGGCAGTTTCACAGCACGCAGTTAGTGCAGTGTTGGTCCGAGCGGAAGAAATCCAACACCTGCCCATCTTTTACGTTAGCAAGACCTTGCTGGACGCAGAAACCAGGTACTTGCCATTGAAAAAACTGGCCTTAGCCTTGATGATGGCATCAAGGAAGTTGTCGCATTACTTTCATACCCACACCATAATCGTCCTCACAGCTTTTCCATTAAAAGCTTTGTTTGAGAGGGCGAACTTTTCTGGGTGAATCTTGAAATGGGCAGTGGAGTTGGGACAGTTTGACATCAAGTTCCAACCCAGAACCGCAATAAAAGTCCAAGCATTGGCAGACTTTGTGGCAGAGTTCACGCCAGGAAGCCATCACATCTGCCCAGTTGACTTGACTAGAACAAGCGAAATGGGGATGAAAAGTGTCGCAGCAAATACGCAACCTCTACTACAAGATACTCAGCCACATTGTGGATCACACAGGCCTAAAGACAAGCACGAAGAGGCAGACCATGCTACACCAGGCCCTAAAGACTCATCAACAAACAAAAACTGGGTACAGCCAGATAGTGAGGGGCAAACAACAAGTGTGGACTTGGAAGAAAACATTAGCAACATTCACGACCCAAAGACATGATCCGACCCCTCAACTTGCTGGAAGCTATTCGTTGGAGAGATGTGGAAGCTCTTTGTGGATGGAGCATCTAATAGGCACGGTGCAGGACTTGGCATAGTCCTCATCTCACCAGAAGGCCTATTAGTGGAACATGCAGTCCACCTTGGCTTCCCAGCATCAAACAACGAGGCGAAGTATGAAGCACTTTTAGCAGGCCTGAAATCAGCACTCTATATGAAGGCAACCGAGCTAATGGTTTACAGTGACTCCCAGCTAGTTGTAAACCAAATTTCAGGCGACTACGAGGCAAAGGATGAAAGGATGGCTAAGTACCAAGAGTTAGTGAGAAGGGAGATCATAAAGTACGAAGTAGTGCGGATAGAGCAGATCGGTAGAGAAGAAAACAGTAGAGCAAACAAACTAGTAGGCTTTGCTTTAATGGCAGACACATCCATCCTACATCCGTTACTGATTGACTTCCTACCAAGACCAAGCATTAAAGACCCCAAAGAAACCGAAGTATGTTGTGCCGAACTAGGCCCTTCTTGGATGGATCCCATTATAGTGTTCTTAAAGGACGGCATTTTACCTGAAGAGAAAAAAAGGCCAACAAAATAAGAGCAAAGTCACAGTGATTTTGGCTCTCTCCATCAATGGCCTTGTACAAGAAATCTTTCACAGGACCCTACCTGAAATGTGTCCATCCTAGCAAAGTCGAGGCATTTTTGTTCGAGATACATGAAGGCGTATGCGGAAGCCACAAGAAGGAAGATCATTGGCCTACAGAGCAATTTCGCAGGGATATTGGTGGCCTTACATGCAAGCAAATTCAGAGAAGTATGTCAAGAAATACGAGAAATGTCAGAAGTTCGCACACCAAATACTTCAGCCAGCCAGAGAGCTTCTACCTTTAACTAGCCCATGGCCCTTCACAATGTGGGGCTTGGACATAGTAGGACCACTTCCAACGGCACCCGGCAACAGAAAATTCTTTCTTGCAGCAATAGATTACTTCACAAAGTGGGTGGGTGAAGGCAGAAACACTCGCATCAATAAAGGAGAAGGATGTGAAGAAGTTCGTTTGGCAGAATATCATCACTCGGTTCGGCATACCCAAGGCTCTAATATCTGACAACGGCACTCAGTTCGATGGCAAAATTTTTAGAGGCTTTTGTGAAGAATACAAGATAGAATTCTACAACTCTACACCGGCATACCCCCAAGCAAATAGCCAGGCAAAAGCATCAAACAAAGTCGTCTTAGATGGATTAAAGAAACGATTAGAGAAAGTAAAAGGAAAGTGGGCTAAGGAGCTTCCTCATGTTTTATGGGCTTACCGCACCACACCATAACGATCAACTGGAGAAACGCCATTCTCCTTAGCCTACGGCATGGAAGCAGTAATCCCACTAGAAATTGGCCTCCCCACCATCAGAAGCGAAAATTTTGACCTAGAGTTAAATGGGAAAGCCATAGCATTGGAACTCGACCTTGCAGAAGAAAGAAGAGAATGAGCACTGGTTTACATTGCTTCATACCAACAAGAGTTATCCAGAAAATATAACAAGACAGTACATCCAAGGCAATTCAAGATCGGAGATTGGGTGCTGCACAAAGTAATAGGAAACACCTTGGTACCTGGAGATGGCAAGTTATGGCCCAATTGGGAAGGACCTTACAAAGTGGTTGGATTAGCTGGCAAAGGGGGCATACCACTTGGAGGATGGAGACGACAAGACCATTCCCAGGCCGTGGAACACTACCAATCTCAAACTATTTTATTTTTAGCTTTTCTTTTAAGTACATGTAATTTTCCTTTTTTTTTTAATAAAACAAGTAATTTCTTTTCAGCACAATTGTTTTCTGCTGTAAAAGTTATTTTACTGAGCTAGGGGCATTGTAAGCAGAGTTGGCCGGAATAACCAACTTTGCACTCTCTTCAGCTAAGATTAAGCATCTGGGCTGAAGAGGTTGGCTGGAAAAACCAACATTTCTCCTAAGCCGAGGATAAGGATCCAGGCTGCAGGACGTTTGGCTGGAAAAACCAAACACTTCACTCAAGGTTGGCAGGAATAACCAACTTTGAGCTCTCTTCAGCCAAGATAAGGATCTGAGCTGAAGAGATTGGCTGGAAAAACCAACACTTCTCCTAAGCCGAGGATAAGGATCCAGGCTGCAGGACGTCTGGTTGGCACAACCAAACACTTCACTCAAGGTTGGCAGGAATAACCAACTTTGAGCTCTCTTCAGCCAAGATAAGGATCTGAGCTGAAGAGGCTGGCTAGAAAAACCAAAACTTTTCCTAAGCCGAGGATAAGGATCCAGGCTGCAGGACGTTTGGCTGGAACAACCAAACACTTCACTCAAGGTTGGCAGGAATAACCAACTTTGAGCTCTCTTCAGCCAAGATAAGGATTTGTGCTGAAAAGGTTGGCTGGAAAAACCAACACTTCTCCTAAGCCAGGATAAGGATCCAGGCTGCAGGACGTTTGACAGGAATAAACCAAACACTTCATTCAAGGTTGGCAGGAATAACCAACTTTGAGCTCTCCTCAGCCAAGATAAGGATCCAGGCTGAAGAGTGGTTGGCTGGAAAAACCAACTTTGAGCTCTCTTCAGCCAGGATTAGGATCTGGGCTGAAGAGGTTGGCTGGAAAAACCAACATTTGTTGCTCTTCAGTCGAGATAAGGATCTAGGCTGAAGAGTGGTTGGCTGGAATAACCAACTCTTAGTACTCTTCAGCCGAGATAAGAATCTAGGCTGATGAGTGGTTGGCTGGAAAAACCAACTTTTAGTACTCTTCAGCCGAGATAAGGATCTAGGCTGAAGAGTGGTTGGCTGGAATAACCAAACATAAGGATCTAGGCTAAAGAGGGGTTGGTTGGAATAACCAACTTTGAGTGCTCTTCAGCCGAGATAAGGATCTAGGCTAAAGAGTGGTTGGCTGGAATAACCAACTTTGAGTGCTCTTCAGCTGAGATAAGGATCTAGGCTGAAGAGTGGTTGGCTAAAATAACCAACTTTTAGTACTCTTCAGCCGAGATAAGGATTTAGGCTGAAGAGTGGTTGGCTAGAATAACCAACTTTGAGTACTCTTCAGCCGAGATAAGGATCTAGGCTGAAGAGTGGTTGGCTAAAATAACCAACTTTTAGTACTCTTCAGCCGAGATAAGGATCCAGGCTGAAGAGTGGTTGGCTGGAATAACCAACTTTGAGTACTCTTCAACCGAGATAAGGATCTAGGCTAAAGAGTGGTTGACTGGAATAACCAACTTTGAGTACTCTTCAGTCGAGATAAGGATCTAGGCTGAAGAGTGGTTGGCTTGAATAACCAACTTTGAGTACTCTTCAGCCGAGATAAGGATCTAGGCTGAAGAGTAGTTGGCTAAAATAACCAACTTTTAGTACTCTTCAGCCAAGATAAGGATCCAAGCTGAAGAGTGGTTGGTTGGAATAACCAACTTTGAGTACTCTTCAGCCGAGATAAGGATCTAGGCTGAAAAGTGGTTGGCTAAAATAACCAACTTTTAGTACTCTTCAGTCGAGATAAGGATCCAGGCTGAAGAGTGTTTGGCTTGAATAAGCAACTTTGAGTGCTCTTCAGCTGAGATAAGGATCTAGGCTGAAGAGTGGTTGGCTGGAATGACCGAGCAGATTACAAGGTTAAAGACCGGCGTAGGCATCTCGGCCAGAAAATGCGATACTGCATTCAAATTACAATTGGAAAGTAAATGCAAGCATGGCATGGCAGTTAACCGAACTAACAGTTGAAACAAGAGGAGATTTCATTCAAATTACAAATCAAAGGTACAAAAGATAAGGCTTTAGCTCGGTTACACATTCTTTGCAAAAGTAAAAAGAAGAGAGTACAAAATCAAGCAAAAAGGTCGTCAAGATCCGCATCCAGTTCAACTCGAAGCCTGGTTTCAGCAGGTAGCTCGGTCACACTTTCAACCAAGTCTTCCACCGGTGGCTTCACCCAAGCTGACTGAACGACGGGATCATTAGCGATGACCGGGGCATTGTCGGGCTCTGGGGCCTCCTCTTTATCATTTTGAAGAATTTTTTGTTGAATGGCGTGGGCATACTCCTCCATGTAGCTTGGTATAAAATGTGGTGGAGGGTTAAGGAAGACCTCGATCTCTTGGCTAAGACCGAGCTGCGCTACCGCTGCCTTCCATCCACATTTGAAGAATATATCTTTGGCAACCTCGCATTATTGAATGTAGGTGTCCTCTTCTTCCTTGTAACCCCGGTTTTCAGCATCTTCCATGCTCTTCTCCAACCGGGCGATTTCATCATTCTTCTTTTTCTCGAGCTTGGCCAGCTCGCGCAAATATTTATCTTTCAGCATGGCCGCAGCCTTTTGCTTATCAGCTTCGGCCGAGCTGACAAGACCGATCAAGCGGGCCACCTCGGTATGTAGCTCAGCCATTTTCTTTTTGGCCTCCTCTAGCTCGACCGATTTAGCATCGGCCTCTACCAAAGCCTGCCTTATGGTTTTTCGAAGCTCCAACACGCGCTTATGAGCGACGTGGTTCTTCTGGAGGGCCTGCAAACAGAAGATCAATTTTGAGCTAAACCGAGCAAACAGATGTAGAAATTAAGGCAAGAGAAAGAAGAAAACTTACCAGCACCATTGACTTTGTTGCCGAACGAATGGCCTTCAGCTCGGTAAGGTGATCGTGGTGCTCCATATCGGCTAGAAGGCAGACGCCCTTGGCAAGATTAAAGGCCAACATATGGTCTTTTTCAGCGACCACCGAGTCTGAGTCAGCGATGGCGCGGTTCTTGTAGGTGATTTTTGGCACCCATTTAGAGGAGATAGCTCGGTCAGAGCGCTCCGGTTGTGGGCTCAGTGGTGCGTTCTGGGGAAGGATGGTTTCATTTTCGTCAACAAGGCGTGGCTCGGTTTTGGAAGTCCGAGCACGCTTGCTGGGTCGAGATGATAAAGGCTGATGGGTTGGTAGGGCTACCACGGTCTCTTGTGATTGGTCGGTTGGCGGTACTTTAACTTGATTTGTTTCGGTGATTAGGGCCCTAACTGCTCTCTTCTTCGCCATCTCTTGCTCTGCTGTTAGTGAGATCAAATTGATTTGAGGCAAGGTAGGATTTGGTTCTGGCGAGGGCTCTAACAAGAAGTCTGTCACCCTGGTCTTTCGCCTGCTGCTATATCTATACGTCGGCTCGAAGTTAAGTAGCTCGGCCCAACTTCTATTGGGATATCGTAGTGCGGCGCGAAGTGCGTCTAAGTTGGGGTAGCTGTACTATGACTTTAGAAAGTTTAAATCCGCATAAAAGAAAGTTACGACGGTTAGTATGGTTCAAAGCTTACAAACAAAGTAAAGATTGCACAAAACGAAGCCGAGGTAATTATATCGGCAACTCCTTTGTTCCAGTTAATTCGGTCGCCTGGGATCTGGGCCTCATGATCTTCAAAATTCCCAAAAGCCTAGAAAAAATCGTCATCATTAACTTCTTTATCCGGGGTGTTCTTTATTATCTTCTCACGGCAGCGCCTTATTCTTAAATAATAAACCCAGCCGTCTTCGTTTTGGCCTAGAGAGTATTGGTGAAATATCTCGGCTAAATCGAGGTTGAGGCCAAGCCGGTAGTTTAGCTCGGCGATGCCATTTATTATTCGGTGTGAGTTTGTGGAAAGCTGGATAGGGCAGAGATTTGTTTGTCTAAGGAATTCAAAGAGAAGGGGCTGCACAGGGAATCGGAGTCCGGCTTCTACAATAGAAAGAAGGGTGAAAAGAACGAAGCCCTGTTTTCCCCAAGGTATGGTGTCTAGCTCGGCTAAACTAAGATGGACGTCATCAAGGATATGATAATCCCTTTGGAACTCGGCCATAGCCCCTAGTGAGTTTACTAGAAACCTATATTTGCCCATGTAGTCTTAAGTTATGAATAAATTAGCTGGAGTGTTGGCTCGATGGAGAGATGACGCTGAGTAGCTCAGTTAGGCGTTCAAGGGAATGCCTGGCCAACCTAAGTCTGCAAAGTGAAAAAGAAAGGTATTAAGCACAGATCGTTGGACCGCGCTAAAGACACAAAGGCAGAATAAATGGAGTCCTAGCTTGACTACGAGGGGTATCTCATTTTTGGCTCGGCCTGAAAGAGGGACTTTAGCCCGGCTGAGTAAATGAGAAGTTCGTAGCCCGGTTATGGCTTATGGTGCAACACTCTTAGTTTGGTTTTGACTAAGTCAGGGAGCTGGTTTGGCCCCAAGTTATAGCTTGGTCGGTGTTTAAGGTTTTCTAACGCGGTATTGCGCAAACCTCATACAGTTTGACAGCCTGGCTAAGTGAAACAGAAGGTGCTTAGACCTATTTGAAACCACAAGTGTGGCATGAAGTCCTAGTTCGGTTGTTCAGTTTTGCTAAAATTTGCGCCTATTACAAACAACTTCCTAGCTTGGTTGAAGTGTGATTTTGGATCAAACGAATCATTCTTCAGACTATTCATAGATACAGTGGTTATACTACATGGCCTTTTCCCAGAAAAATGGAAGAAAAAATGGGGTACGTATTTCACAAAGCATACAGGTATTATACTACATGCTTTAGAAACTATATAAACAAAGAAGAAACAGATTTGAGTCACATATCAGTTCAAAATGAAGGGACCAAAGGTAGGAAACAGTTCTAGCAGGAACACGAGCTTGGCAGATGCTGGGTTGCAAGAACAAGGACTTTGAGGAAGAGAAGGAAGATGAATAGTGATATGTTGGTTCAAAGATTAGGGTTTTGTTTTGTGCAAAGAGAGTGAAAAAGGCGGAACTGTTCAAAATCCTACAAAGTACGAAGACCGCGTGACAGCTACGCTAAGCGAATGACAGCTTGCCACGTGTCCATAGAATGGGAAGCGATTCAGTTACAGTGCGACTGAAGAGACGTTTTGTAACCATACCAATCAGTAGCCCGGCAGCACTTTAGCTCGGCTTGTAACAGGTAATCCCAATCATGCTGCGCAGATGGAATTAAGGGGCAATTGAGAAGGTAATTTACAAGTAAATTGGGCCGAGCTGGGTAATGGGCCGTTCTGTGGGCCGCAGTAAGAAAGGGCTGAGTAAAAGGGCCTTGCAGTTAGCTCGGTCTAAAAAGAGCCTTGAAGTTAGCTCGGTCACCACGGTCAGAGTGGTAACAATCAGCTCGGTCATACCATTCTAAGCGGAAATGTTGAGTTACCCTCAGAACCTTGCTCTAGATTAGCTCGGTCCAAGCTTGTTATGGTAGCTCGGTCTGAGCAGGTGAAACCGAGGTACAAGCTATGAAGGGAAGAACCAAGCTAGTTAGAGCTCGATAACTTTTGCCAGTTTAGCATGGCCGTGTTAGCTCGGTCATTTTGTCATACTATCGAGGTAAAACCATCTCACTTGGTTTAAGCAGTGAGGGGGTGTTAAAGGATAAGCATTATCTTTCAGGAGTGTGGTTCCTAAGAGGACTCTACAGGGAGGAATAAGAGTCCTACTAGGATTGTGCCACGCGAAACCTATAAAAGCTCACAACATCACCTATGGAGAGGTAACACAACTTTGATTCCTGAATTCACAGAGCTTTTGTGTCTATTGTCTATTGCCTATTGCACTGACTTAGGCATTATAGGGGTTTTTGGCACATACACGTCAATTGGCTCACGTTTGTGTTTTCAGGTGACAAAACGACGACGTTTCGGGAGCACAAGTTTGATCAACAGGATCACACGAGAAAAATTATTTCGTGCTCGTACATGTATTATAACATTTTCCTTTTCGGTCAATCAAATTTAAGCAATACTACTCTACAAAATGAAAATAACCATCTAGCTAGGCTACATATATATATTAGAGGTGGTGGGCACACATGACATGTATGTATATGACTTTTTTTTTTTCCAGAGAAATAAAATTGTAAAGTGTATGATTGAACGTAAAATTTTAAAATTGAAACGTTTTAGGAATATAAAAAGACTAACAATTGAGAGGGGAAAAAAATCAGAAGTACCCACGTAATTTTAGGTAGGTGGGTGGGTGGAAAGAAAGAAGGACAGAAAGAAAAAGCCACTAAATGTAGGGCATAACTGCTAGAGTATTCTGAAAAGAAAAAAAAAATGTAAATACCCATTCTAGCCTTCTCTTTATAACAATATATAAGAATAAATAGATAGGATATGTATATCAGCTATTTTTACATTAGCTTAGGCCTCATTTAGAAACAAATTATTTTAGTAATTTTTGACTTTTTACGAAAAGATGTATAGAAAAATAGAAAGAGTGATGTGACAACTTATAGTAATTTTTTGACTTTTTAACTAAAATATATAATTGCCAAATAAAATTTTATTATATTTTGGAATTCCATTTTTTCTTTGATTTGATTTCCTCCCAAATTTTATTAAGGCATAATGGGTTTTAATTTGGTTGTTGAGCTTTTGGGCAATGTAAGGAGTGTTTGGAAAATGATCAAAATAGTCAAAAAGTTTTTAAAAAATTATTAAAAAAATTCAATTTGGGCAATTTAAGTGTGTAAGTGGATATATATATTTGTATAAGTTCTCACAAATATATATAAATTATTTCATAAAATTATATAAGTCTTTACAAACATACGTATACATAAGTTAATTAATCCATAAAATTTTTAGAAATCACAACTTACGTATATTTGTGAAAACTTATATAATTTTGTGATATAATTTATGTATATTTATAAAAATTTACGTAAATACATGTAGTATGCACCTTATATATCCAAAGACTTTCCATTCAATCTATTCCTTCTACCTTTTTACATTTTTTTTATAAAAAAAAAATTAAAAAAATACTAAAAAAAACTAATTATCAAACTAGACCTAAATTTATCTACGTGGTTGTTGCAGATTTGAAGAGAATTCAAATTTGCAGATTTGAAGAGAATTCAAATATTTAGAAGCCGTAAAATAGGGGTGAATCCAAGTCCAACTCGACAAGCTCCCAAAACCGCTGGAGGTGAAGGGTGCCCACTGTAGAGGGATAGGTTTTCTCAAGTAAATATATCGACTTGAGAAAATTTGAAGAGTTTATGAAACTCACCATTTTATAGGATTGTTCGACTTGATAATTATAATTTTTATATTTTATTATTTGTCTTTAAAAAAAATAGATGGACTATTTTCTAAAATAGAATTTTTTTATATTTTTTATTTTTTATCGACAAACGTAATAAAATGAAAAATTTACAATTATCAGATCAACCAAATTTTATTTGTAGATGATAAATAAAAAAAATTATAATTATCGGATCAACCGAATTTTATTTGTAGATGATAAGAGTTCTACAAAATAATTGATTTGAATCATCAAAACGAGAGTTATGATGAATCCCATGAATTTGTCAAATTATTTCAGATTAAGATTTAAACTTAAGAGAATCCAAACCACATCAGGAAAATGAATGAAGTTTCAATTATCAAGCCTTTTATTATTATTATTATTATGTTGAGAAATCCCAATCATATAAAGTAAATTCCCAAAAATACTTTGAATCATTAGCATGCCACATGTATCAAATAAGTCCGTTGATACTCTGCAATCAAACTAAAATAATTGAATTTACGACACGCTGGTTAAACTAATTTATTACAACAATGATTCATCCCATTAAAAATATCACCACTAATAGCACTAATGTATTAAAAAAGTAAAAAAAAAAAAATACAATTTCAAGACCAAAACATCACATCATTAATGGCAGGACCCACTGCCACCTAATTAGTGGGAGCACTAATTAGTGCTCCCAAGCATTTTTCAATTTATTATTAAATGTTATGCTTTAAAACAAAAATTGTACACAAAATTTAAACAGAGGGTGTTTTGGGAAGCAAATAAAAAGTTAATTTTTAACTTTTTTATCTATTTTGAATCACATCATCTCTTATATTTTTTATTCAAAAAAAATAAAATAAATTAAAAAAATCAAAAAAAAAATCAATTTTGTACCAACTTTTCAAAACAGCAAATGACATGTACACTTGATGTGACATTTTCTGTGGCAAAATATTAAATACAGAAAAATATCATTTTGCTTTCCCTAATATATTAATGGCTTCCTTCCGTACAAATATTCCCCATACTTTTCTATTATTTATTTTGTGAGCTCTATCTTGAGTCAATAATGATAATTCGAAATATTCATCTTATAACAATAAACATGAATTGTGCAAAAAATTTAATTATATCAGATATTATTAGACACATGAATAAATCACACTTTATTTTTTAAAATAAATGATAATTATGAATTTTAACTTAAATCGCTTATTTTATAAATAAAATGTGATTTATTTATCTATTGATTGATATTTGATAAATTTAATTTTTTGTACAAACGATTTTTATTACAAGGTTTATGAGATTGTGTAAAATGAAATTCACAAAATAAAAATATAAAAGAATATAAAAGATAATAATATGAAAAAGAAAAAGAGTCATTCCCATTAACATATCTCTACCAACGTTGCCCTTTGCATTTTTTTTCCCCACGACACCAATTGGAATCGGAATTGCCGGCTTGGGGAATTTTTGTAGCAATGTTGAAATCACAAAGTCTAGAAGACAATTGTTGCATGCTATAAGGGAAATCCTACTTATACTATCAATTTAACTCCTCATTACAAAAATTATTATTTTTATTTTTATTTTTATTTTATTCTATAATTCATTTCTTACTCTTTATCTCTAACTTTTTTTTCTTCCTCCTTACACCCAAAACTTAAAAAAATTAGGCAAATTACCTACACCTCCCTTGAGATTTAACAAAATTACAGATTCCTCCTTGAGATTTCAAAACTTACATCCCGTCCTATCACAATTAATGTCGTTAACAGATATCATAAATTGACTAAAATGCCCTTTTGACAAATTAGGGCAAATTACCTACACCCCCTTAAGGTTTAGCTAAATAACAGATTCCCCTGAGGTTTAGCTAAATTACAGATTTCCACCTGAGGTTTAGCTAAATTATCATTTTTAAATAAGTTATGAAATGAAAAATTAAAATGAAAAAACACTTATCACGCTACAAAAAATTAAGGTTTTAAAGACCAAAATTTAGAGACAAAATTATTTTTAAGAGATCAAATATTTTTGTTGCGAAAAGTGTCGTTATTATATTTTTAGCAACGAAAATTGAACATTAGTGATTAATTATTATCTTTTTGATATCAAATTTTTTGCCTAAAAAAATATACCATTTTGAGACTAAACTATTTTGTTATTTATTGACATTTTCGAAATTTTATCGCTAAAAACTTTATTTTTGACTTTTCAGGACGACCTTTTAGCGACTGTCCAAACGACGATAAAAATTAGTCCTTAAATGTCATTTGTAACAAAAATTTCATTTTTAGAGATCAAAAAAATTGGTCTCTAAAACTCTTATATGTTGTAGTGTTAGATGGTAAAAATATCATAAAATTAACAAATAATTAAATGAGTTAAAAATACAAGAAATGACTTGTCAAAAAATTCTACGAATATGTTTGGTTTGATTTCTAGAAATTTATTTTAATTTTTTTTAAAAAAATTAAAAATTAATTTGGTTAAGAAATAAAAAATAAAAAATAATTATTAATTTTATATAGTTTTATTTTTTGAGTTGTTAGAAATAATTTTTATGAATTAATTATATTTTTTCATATTTATTTTTATTAAATTAGTTTTATTTTTTTTTAAATTCTGAAATTTTTTTCTTAACAACAAATCAAACATGGTTCTAAAAACTAATTTTTTTTTCCATCTAACGTAATTCTTTTCTAAATGTTGTTGATTTATCAAAGGGATTTTAGTAAGGACAATATTGTCCATCAATTTATAATTTGGTGATATCAGCTAACCATTCTTAACGTTCAGTTAACGGTAAGAATTACATTGTTTGTGCGAATATAAATTTCAGGACAAAATTTAATTTCTGAGATCTCAATAAAAAATTTGTAATTCAGTTAAATCTCAAAAGAGGCGTATGTAATTTGCCCTAAAAAAAAATCTAACACCCACAATCATCCCTTCCAACCCTCATCTCCGGCAACCCTACATTGATTGATAATTAAAATTGAATACATACATCGAGAGAGAAAGTATGGAAGTATATTATAAAGTTCTTGAGAGAGAAATTATGAAATCCTCTACAGATCCATTATGGGGTTTTGAGTTCCATTTAGGATTGCTTAATTTTTTTTTACAGGTTTTGGATATATATATATATATATATATATTGTGTGTGTCAATTTCCGACCACACGACCAGACAGGTACTCAACTGGAGAACACTAGCATAATAGATTAAACTTGAATAACCTGTCAATAAAAAGAAAAGATTCCGGCGATTGTTTGTCCACCCGGGAGCGTTCCAACGATCAAGTCAGTTATCTCTCAAATATAGCAAAAGTGCTTAACTCATTATTCAGAATATCAAAGCGTACCTTTAACCCACGAGGGTGCCTCTCTTTTATAGCCAACACTGACCTAATCCCAATAGAAGCCTAGCTCCACTGGATTATGTCTCAATACTAATCCTGGACTCCTAGTTAGATTGGGATAAACTCTCTAATAGTCTTATCTTTATCCAGACTGAAATCATCTCCCAATCTAGGACTCTTGTCCCTTATCCGCTTATCCTGGACTCCGATTTCTTCGCAGATAACCTCAGCATCATGACCAAGACACGTGGCACCTCAGCTGACACTTCGGTGCCACCTCGGTCACATGTTGTCATTCAAAAATTATGTCCCCACAACTGTCCCCTAGGTTCTATTACCTCGGCATCCTGAGGTGATAAAACCTATATCAATTCTTCCACTTAGCACGTCGGCTAAGCTCGTTTTATCCTTCATCACTGAGGTCATCATTCGTTGGCCCTATACGACCAAGACTTGTAATCTATTTTCATCAATGCCTTAGAACAAATAACCAAGTTGGTTCAAATTATTTAGCCAAAATCATCCTCTTAGCCGAGGTCTTTGCTTCACTAAATCAAGAACTTCAAGAGTTTCAACACGTGCGTGATCTGTTACGCATAATATTTCAACCGTTTCTATCATGTGTCTTTCCCCCACTGGACCGTACTTGACACGCGCCTTTAAGTCTCCTTGCGTCTGCGTACGCCGTCTGACAAGCACGTCGCCCTAGGCACATTGATTGCAATTTTGATGCCATTTCGTGGTTTTGATCAAAACCACTTCTCTCTCTCTCCGTCTTTTCACTTTTGCATCCTTAACTTCGTGCTAACTCTCTCTCTCTACTCTCCCAAATCCGCCATTGTTTCAAGCTCTCAAGCTTTGCAACCACTCCGTTCACCTCCTCCGGCGGGACTTTTGCTGCCCTTCTCCGATCGCTGCCATCATCTGACTCCAGCGCGCTCAACACCGGCTTCATTTTATTCGGTGAGTTACTCCTTTTTTCCCCATTTTAGTTTCATACCTTATAGTCTCTGCTTATTTTCCATGTTTGAATATATTCATACGCTCCTGTTCCTGTCTGTGTTTCAAATTTTACCCTTCGTATGCTTAAAACATGCTCTGTTTCATCTGTTTCTGGGTATACACACGATTTCACACACTTTGCTCACTTTGCCACTGTTTTTGGTCTCGCACCCCTGTACACACTTTGTCATAGTGTTCTTGATAGTTCATCACTATTCTTGATTCTGAATCATTGTTCTTGTTTCTGTTTTTTTGTGTTTTCTCCAGATTCTTGCCTTCAATCTTTGTTTGCCTAGACTTAGGTTTGGGATTTGTCATAGAACACACGAATCTTAGGAAAAACTGAAACGAATTTCCCTTAGATCCTTACAAATTCTTACCCCAGCACGCATTTAGGTTTTAGCCGAGGTCCTTCAAACCTTTACAAAACACTTCCTTCTGAAATCCAGCACCTTCCCTCAAGCCGACATCATGGACATGTGGAGGTATAGGGTAGACACCCCAACTAAGTTAGAATTCTTCAGGCAGGAGTTTGACATCCCGGCCGACGTTTATTTTAGGTTGGCAAGAGAGGATGACTCCATCATGCCCACAGTCGACTCCATGCCCTTCCCAGTTGTAGCCTTCATAGAGTGTGGACTTAGGCTCCCTCTTGACATCCTTTTCCGAGAAGTCCTCTATTACTGCAAATTGAACCCAATGCAGCTCGCTATCAACTCTTATCGAGTTATCAATGGCATAATAGCCTTAGCCAAAAAAGAGAACACTAGGGTTATTCTTGCCGATATCCAGTACTGTTATACAATGTGTGGCCTCAAGTTAAAAAAAGGCTACATCTACTACTTCAAACCGAGGTCCATAGAATACAAACTTGTTGCCGACCTCCCAAACTCTAACAAGGGAGCCGGGGACGATTACTTCATTGTCTCGGGCAACTGGGAGTTCGCTCCAGATGAAGACCTTCACATCTACCCTCTTAGTCGAACAGTATTCATAGAGGGTAATGGTAAGAGCCAAGTGCTACACTCACTTGTTTTTCAAGTCTTTAATACTTTGTTCTTTCTATATGTTCTAACGTTTGTTTTTCTTGCAGCTCTTCCACAGCCGCCAAAAGACTTCCGTAAGTCCTTCTTCCCTAGCAAGGACTTCAAGAAGCTGTTGGATCTGCCAGTTCAGAGGCAAAAAGCTCCCTTACTACTCAACTACATCTCGACTTATAAGTCGGTTCTTCCCGACGTCCCGAAGAAGAAGAGCAAGTCTCCTCCTTCCGCCACAACTCCACCACCAACTTCATCACCTCGGTCAGATCAGGGATCAACTTCCGATCTAGCTGAGCAACCATCAACCCCGGCTCCACATCTGATCCTTCCATCTCAACGCAAACGCCGACGCCGAACTGCAATCGCTACCGAGATGAGCTATAAGAAAGCAATTACGGACGATCTTCTAGCCGACATCCCCGACATTGTCAATGCTCAACCTTCACCATCCCAGTCTCAACCAAAGCCAAAGCCCAAAAGACTGAAAAAGGTCCAGCCTAAGGCAACGGTGACTCAGATTGATACTGAGGACATCTTGCCAATTTCAAAATTGGTCGAGAGTGAGAAAACCTCCTCCGCTGCCGAGAAAAGGCCCGCCGAGGCCGAACCATCTTAATCAACTCGGTCGAAGAGGCCGAGGTCCGAGTCGACAACAACCTCGGGCTCTCTAAAATCTAATGCCCCCTAGGTCTCCCCATTACCATCGAGGACAAGCCGGTTAGAGCTAGCGACAACGCCGATGACATTGAAGTCGGCGTTGCCCTCTCTACCATCTTGCTCCTTTCCAACGATCTCAATTGCAACGCCGAGATGAGCGAGTATGAGAGCTTCACTCTAATGTTGCAACACTTCGTACAGGTAAGCCCCTAATGCTTGGTGCTTTATATTCTCTATTTTTCTGTACTTTAGAAAAATTTTCTAACTTTTGTTCTGTCCATTTCTTCTAGGCGATCCAACATGGCCACTCCTTTGCATTGCAAGCCTTCAACATTAAGAAGGAGTTGGCGAATAAGACCAAGGAGGCTGTTAGCTTGCAGAGGGCCCTTAACAAGGCTGAGGGCAAAATGAAGGCCTTGACAGATCAGACCAAGGCAGCAAAAAAGGCTCAGGCGAGGCTAAGGAAAAGGCTGATGCTGTGGAGGCCATTGCCAAGGTCCTCGCGGTCGAAAAGAAAGAGGCCGAGGTAAAGATGGTCGAGGCCCAAAAAGAGCTTCAAGATGCCCTGGCCACAAAAGAGGCCGAGGTCAAAGCGGCGGACAAGAAGGCGTACACTGAGGGGGTGGCCGACGTCAAGGAGGATTACAAGAAGCAAGTCAGGCAGGCATGCAACAAGGGCTATACCCTTGGTTGGATGGCTGCTCTGAAGGAGTTGGCCGTCCCCGAGGACTCACCTCTCCAAGAAAATAGCTACATCATCGTGCTGTTCCCCCCAACTCCAAGCCAATCCGAGGATGAGGCTAAGTCCGAGGAGGAGGCTGAGTCCGAAAAGACGGTAGAAGCTGCTGGGGCCAAGTCCCCAACTCTGAATGAGCAAGTCTTAGACTTGACTCAGGACGAGGATGAAGTCTCCAAAGGTGCCTCCTCCCAGAAGACAACTTCCGAGGTGCTAATCGCCGAGGGGAGTATCGATCAGACTTTACAAGAGATCGAAGCCGAGCTCGAGGCCGAGAAGTCTTCACAATTGTCTTCTGGGGGCGAGACATAGGCCGCTACCAACACTGAGTAGTTTCGTTTATCATTTTTTTTCTTTGTACTTTGTTTATGTAAGCTTTTATTTGGCCGATGTGCCTTTGTCTATTCTGAACAAGTAATCTCCAATATCAGGCCGAAGTGCCTTTTTGTATTTGAACTTCCTTTTCTGAATGCAAGTATAACTTTCTTCTCTCAATGTGATTGTATGTTTGTCTTCCTTTTACGGTCTTGTATGATTCTATACTTGGAATAAATTACATGTCTTCAATATACACCTTAACTGTGTAATCTTCTCGGTGTGGAATACCTCGGTTATTCCCACCGACTATTATCTCGGCCTTGGCTTAACACTTGAAAATATTTTCATAAGTGTTGGCACCTTACTTTTACTTATCAAGACTTCTGTCTTCCATTATGTTCCAAGTCTTGACAACATGGTAGTCTCGGCAAGTACGTAGATACTTTTGTCAACATAATTTTGGCTTAACTTCAACTTGTAAATTTTTCTTAAAAATTTTAACAAGTGTTAGACCAATCTTCCTTCAACATGACCTCGGTTTAAATGCAACTTGTAAATTTTCTCTTAAAATTTCAACAAGTGTTAAACCAATCTTAGCTTGTAGATTCCAATTTCCAAGCATCATTCTCCAGCTCTCTACCCTCTAATGTGAACCTAAGTTCCACTTGGGTTCTCATTAAGCATGGGGCTTTGACCTTGTCGTCGAGGTCAGATTCAAACAAAGAGTGCCCGAGGTTACCAACCCTGGTCTCTTTGTTAATCTGATTGACATGTACTTAGTTCCAATCTGTGTTTGATACTGCCGAGATGGCAAGTTCAAGTTGATTCAACTTAGTTCAACTCTATTATATGCAAGTAGGAACTCTGCCATATAATAAGTCTAAGTTATTCGTCATGTTTCAATCAGAAATATCGCCAACTTAGTTCAACTCTATTATATGCAAGTAGGAACTCTGCCATATAATAAGTCTAAGTTATTCATCATGTTTTAATCAGAAACATCGCCAACTTAGTTCAACTCTATTATATGCAAGTAGGAACGCTGCCATATAGTAAGTCTAAGTCATTCGTCATGTTTCAATCAGAAACATCGCCAACTTAGTTCAACTCTATTATAGGCAAGTATAATTCAACTCTGCCATATAATAAGTCTAAGTTATTCGTCATGTTTCACTCAGAAACATCGTCAAGTATCTTATTAGTCATACTGCACAAGTTAAAGAATCAAGCTAAAACTTTATTATTACTTCGGCTAATAACGAAACAAAAGAAAGCTTAAAAAATAAGAAAATCTAATGATAGAAAAACTTTAGATTGCAAGTATTCCAGCGTCTTGGCAACATTTTGCCTTCATTGCCCTCAAGCCGATATGCCCTCTTGCCCAAGACCGAGATGATTTTATAGGGTCCCTCTCAATTCGGGCCAAGCTTGCCCTCTCTGGGATCTTTCTTGTTGCCGACGACCTTTCTCAAGATGAGATCACTAACTTGGAACTCTCGTGGATTGACCTTCTTATTATAAGCCCTGGCAAGTTGCTGCTGGTATGCCCCCAGTCGAATTGTCGTTTTCTCCCTATTTTCTTCTAGCAAGTCCAGATCTCGGCTAAGAATGCCTCATTGGTCCCATTTTCTACTCCCTGGGTTCTGATCCCTGGTATGCCGACCTCTAGTGGAATGACTGCTTCTGTGCCATAAGCCATGGCAAATGGGGACTCCCTAGTTGATCTTCTCGACGTAGTTTGATATGCCCAGAGTACACTGGGCAATTCATCCATCCACTTTCCCTTTGCTGCTTGCAGCCTCTTCTTAATCCCATCCAAGATAACTTTGTTGGATTCTTCTGTTTGTCCGTTGCTTTGAGGAAAACTTGGGGTGGAATAATAATTCTTGATCTTATACTTTGCACAGAAGTTCTTGATTAGCTTACTGTCAAACTGTGTACCATTGTCTGTTATTATTGCCCTTGAGATCCCAAACCTGGTGATGATGTTCTTCCATATGAAGTTCTTCACATCAACGTCCTGAATTTTTGCAAGAGGTTCAGCTTCTACCCACTTGGTGAAGTAATCTGTAGCCACTAGCAGGTACTTCCTTTGTCCAGTTGCTTGAGGTAGTTTTCTAACAAGATTTATGCCCCATTAGGCAAATGGCCAAGGGCTGGACACTGGGTTCAAGTCTGCTGCTGGTTAGTATATCAAAGGCGCAAACCTCTGGCACTTCTCATACTTCTTGACATAGGCTTCGGCATCTTTCTGTATGTAGGGCCACCAGTGCCCTTGAGTAATGGCCCTATGAGCAAGTGACCTGCCCCCAGCGTGGCTTCCACATACTCCTTCATGTATCTTATATAGAAAGTCTTCAACCTGTGCGGGATGCACACACCTCAGAAGGGATCCAGTAAAAGATCTTCTGTAGAGATGTCCTTCTACTGTCAAATAGAACCTTGCCGACTTCAGTTTGATCTTATGCGCCTCTTTGTGATCATCTGGCAGTTTTTCTTCTTTAAGGAATACTATTATTGCATCCATCCAGCTTGGTCCCATCTCCACACACATTACTTCATGCTCTGTGTTCAGTGGTTCTATACTTGGTCTTGGCAAGTAGTCAACCATTATTGTTCTTGCTTCTCCTGATTTTATTGCACTAGCCAGGTTGGCCAAGGCATCGGCATGACTATTGTCATCTCGGCTAACCAGTTGTAGACGGAAATTCTGAAATAAGGCTACCAATTTGCCCACCTCCTTTACATAGGCCAACATCCTTTCATCTCGGGCTGCGTATTCGCCTGTTACCTGGTTGACTATAAGCTAGGAGTCACAGAAGACTATTACCTCGTCGGCTTCCATTGCTACTGCTAGTTTTAATCCTGCGATTAATGCTTCATACTCTGCTTCATTGTTTGAGGCCTTAAACCCCAAATGAATGGATTGTTCTAGTGTCTGCCTATCTGGAGATACTAGCACTACTCCTGCCCCCGCTCATTGTCGATTTGAACTCCCATCAACAAATAGCCGGAATGAGTCGCCGATGTAAATATTGCAGGGCCTGAGCTTCTCTTCCTTCCTTTGTTTTGCTATCCCCTGTTGGGTTTTTCCTTGCTCACCTGGACGTTGTATATCTCGACTCAACGGAGCCCGATGTATAACGGCGTCTGGTGTGAATTCAGCCACAAAGTCGGCTAAGACTTGGCCTTTGATTGCTTTCCTGGGTCTGAATTCCAGGTCATATTGGCCCAAGGTCACTACCCGTCTGGCTATTCTTCCGGTCAGATCTCCCTACTGTAACAGGGCCTCAAAGGATGTTCAATTAACATCACAATTTTGTGGGTTTGAAAGTGATGATTCAGCTTCTTGGAAGCCATTACTAAAGCTAGTGTTAACTTCTCCAAGGGTAGGTATCTGGTCTCTGTATCTGCGAGGGTTTTACTCACGTAGTAAACTGCCATTTGCTCTCTATTTTCTTCTCTGACTATTATTGCACTCACTGCATGCTCTGAAACTGCCAAGTATAAAAACAACTCCTCTCTAGGTACTGGATTTAAGAGAACTAGAACTGTGGTCAAATACTTCTTCAAGTCGGCCAAGGTGGCTTCGCACTCTTTTGTTCACAAGAAGTCTGTGTGTGCACTTGTTAGAGTTTCTGCCTATAAATCTATTCAGGGCTGCAGCCCTTTCAGTCAACATCTGCACTTGTTTTTCCGATGTTGGGCTCTTCAGCTCTAAGATGGCTTTGATCTGATCCAGGTTTGCCTTAAAGCCCTTTCTAGTTACCAAGTATCCCAAGAACTTACCAAACCCAACTCCAAATGCACACTTCGATGCATTGAGTCGGAGCCAATATGTTCTAAGGATGTCAAAAACTTCCTTTAAATCTTCCAGATGACCCTTAGGTTCTTTGGTCTTCACGACCATGTCATCTATGTATACCTCTACAGTCTTGTCGATTAAATGTCTGAACATCTTAGTCACCAATCTCTGGTAAGTTGCTCCTGCATTTTTCAATCCAAAAGGCATCATTCTGTAGCAATACAGCCCTTTTGAGATGATAAATACAGTCTTCTCCTCATCTATGGGGTACATGGCTTTCTGATGGTACCCTCTATTGGCATCCAAGAAGCTCATCCTTCCATGCCCTGAAGTGGCATCCACCAATTGGTCAATCTTGGGTAATGAGAAACTGTCTTTGAGACAAGCCTTGTTTAGGCTGGCGAAGTCTACACATACCCTCCACTTACCATTCTTTTTCTTTACAACCACTGTGTTTGATAATCATGTGAGTAATTTACCTCTCGAATGGCTCTGGCCTCCAGAAGTCTATCTACTTCCTTTTCTACTGCCTCAATATGCATTAATGTCGGCCTCCTTGCTCGCTGGATGACAGGTTTGGCCGACCTGTCCACATTCAGTCTGTGGCAAGTGAAATAAAATTAGGTTTGTGGATATTGCTTTTGGAGCAACAGATTCAAGCTCCGTTTTAGAGGTTGTTTGCTCCGACTTTGGCGACAACGTCAAGGACAGAGGTGGTGGCTATGGCGGTGGTGTGAAATATCTTCCTCAGTCCCTTTGCCACCGCGATCGCTTCCCCACCCCTTTGGAGCAATCTCTTTCCCGATTTCTCAGCTCCAAGTTGTCATGAACAAGAATTAGTTGTTCACATTAACGTTATCAAATATCAATCAATAGATAAACAAAGCAGAGAAGATGGGTCGCAGAGGAGAGGAAGATCAAATATGAACAACAAATTGCATCAACTTTATCAAATATAAATCAGTAGATAAACAAATTCCACACACACTATTTTCCAAATTTTGTGAAATAAGGGTGAACGTGAACCCTAGCGACACTATACAAGACGGCCATGTAAATGGGCAAGATTATTAAGAGGTACTATTTGAATAAAACATTTCATTTCATTTAATAAATAGTAAAATTTAAAAAAAAAAAAAAAAAGTAGGATTCATGATTTTGAATGAATTGTATAAATTTTTTATTTTTATTTTATTTTATTTTATTTATTACGATATATTAATGTGAATCATCTTCAGCCCATTTTGAAAATTTAAACTTTTTTAATTTTTTTGAATCATATTATATATGTACTTTTTATATATATATTTAAGGGAGATTTATTTATAAGTCCTATTTTGGACACTTATGCTATGTTAAGTCCTATGTAATTTCTTATAGAGTTTCAAGTCCTATTTAGATAGGAGGAAAGTTTACAATGTGCACCTTCTAAAAGAGCATATGATATGCACTTATTGTATGGTCCATATCGTGCCACATCATAAAAAATGACCTGCTAAACCGGTCATCTAATAGGTTATATGAAAGAATCATAACTTTTTTGAAATATCATAACAATATTACAATAAATCATAACAATGTCATAATATACACTACGATATCATAACAAAGACACTATCAATCGTAACAATATAACAACGACTCATAACGACTGTAGTTATTTTTAACAAATTATCATAACATTTGAATCGTAACATTTTTTATTATAATTCACCATGACAAATCATAACTTTTGATAGTACAAATCATAACTTTTACTAATGAATCATAATCATAACACCTTCTTTTTTTTTATTTTTCTTTTTTTATCAGAGAAAATTAGAAAAACAAGAGAGGCAAACATGACTACGTCAAGATACTGATCAAACCCAATTATAATCCTCCATCTAGGTATGTGCTTCGGAATAGATTCAAGGCTTGGAAATCAAGTGGTGTGGTATGAGACATCTTGGCTTTTGCTTATTCAAGGTCAGAGATGGTCCATGATGCTCTCTTTGTTATTGCCAAGATGAAGACATGAAAATCCAAGCTTCAATCTTGACCTACAACAGTTTGTTGTACAACTTAAGGCACACTAGTATCATGTGGGATGTATATGATGAAATCAAAGCTAGTGGGACTCCTCAGAGTGAACACACCAATTCAATTCTAATAGATGGTCTATGCAGACAATCATTGCTACAAGAAGCAGTAGCCTTCCTGCAAGAGAATGAAGGGAAGCATTTTGGGCTCTGTGTTGCTTCATTCAATACTGTCATGTCAAGGTTCTGTAAAATGGGTTACGTAGATGTTGCAAAATCTTTCTTTTGTATGATGTTTAAGTATGGACTACTTCATGATGCATACAATTACAATATTCTTATTCATGGGTTATGCAAAAATTTTCAGATTCAGAGAATATAGATGGAACAATCAGTAAAACAGGGGCAAAACAGATCGCTGGAGTTGCACTTCATGGGATGGTCTTCTAGGGTGAAGAAGATCGCCGGAGTTTTGTCTGAAAGAATGAAGGTTTCGGACCAAAACAACGTGAGGCTTTGTGGGATGAGAACAAGCAGTAAAGAAAAAAGAAAAACCAGTTCAACAGGTATTTAATTTTTCTAATAAAATTATTTAATGGTTCAGATTAATTTATATATATCTAATGGTTTAAAAGTCAGGCATATATGATGTGCACAATTTAATCACGTGCACATTCTAACAGCTCCCTTAGATAGGAATATATTGCAGAAGATCCTATGAGTTGTAAATAAATGGTATTAATACACTATTATACACTATAATGGCAAAACTATATATAGGAAATTGAATGTTACCATAAATCATATCTATATGAATGTGAATTTCAAAATATATGAACAAGTAACATTTTCACATTCAATTTAAAAAATCAAAAAAACTAGTAAGCTTGCAAAATGTAACATGACACGTTACGTTACGTTTATGTAGATGTCACGTTACGTTTATGTAGGTGTCACGTTATGTTACGCTAATGTAATTCAATTTAAAAAATCAAAAACTTAGTAAGTTTGCAAAACGTATTACGTTACGTTTATGTAGGTGTCACGTTACATTTCGCAAACTTAATCTATGGTAACATTCAATTTTCTATATGTGGTTTTACCATTATTTATGATATTAACAACTAATATTGAGGATAAATGTGTCAACAAATTTCACACAGGACTTATGAGAACATAAGTTTTTTAGTAGGATCATATATAGCATAAGTTTCCCTAATAGGACTTATAAATAATTTTTTCATATTTTAAAAAAAAATTAAAAATTAAAAAATTAACTTTTTAACTTACTTTTTCAAAAAAAAAAAAAAACTGCATTTTGAAAAAAAAAAACCCACTTTGCTTGGTTATCATTTTTCAAAAACACTTTTCAGAAAATTTTACTTTCTTGTTTTTCGTATTTTTTTTGTTTTTACTGAATTTTTTTAATATTTTAAGTATTTTTTTTTTAATTTTTAGACATATCTAACATAAATATACCCAAAATGTAAAAAAATTGTGAAAAAAATATTTTAAAAATTCACTAAATATCAAAAATACAAAAAAAAGAAAAAAGAATTTAGTACATTTTTTGTATTTTTATGTATTTATTAATTTTTTAAAATATTTTTCACAAATTTTTTACTTTTTAAATACATCTAAATAAGATGCATCTAAAAAAATAAATAAATAATATTTAAAATTATAAAAATATTCATTAAAATAAAAAAACACAGAAATCAAAAAACTTAATTTAAAAAAAACTAAATCTAAAAATTTCAAACCAAACACAACTCTAGTTGGAGTCTTCGTCGTTGGAATCTTTGTCGGGGCTGTTGACCAGTTGCTCAAATTTGACTAGATGGAGTCTTCGTCATAGTTGGAGTCTTCGTCGTGGCGGTTGACCAATAAAATCCCTTTGTTCTACACTCATCACTAACTTCCATTAAAACAACAATGATTCATGCTACTCAAAAAAAAATCATTAATAGTATTAAAATATTTAAAAAATATAAAATAAAAAAATAAAGTATAGGCAGTAGGCGGGGTTTACTGTCACATTATTAATGGTGCTATTAAAATATCACTTTTAGTGCTCTCAACTATTTTTCCCATTAAAATTGGTTCTAATCTGTAGTCTTTTCGGTATTCTTTTATGAAATTTTTATTGATAAATCTCATTTAGAAGTGTTCTAATCCAAGAAGTTCATGAGGGAATTTTTTAATTTACTTAGTCCCATATATTTATACTTTTATTTCATAAAGTCATTTTTCTTGATTTACATTATTTTCTTAAACTCTTATACCCTTATATTTAATATTGATATTTAATATTGGGAGATGAGAGAGAAGGGAAAGGATCAAGACATAGGAAATTTCATACACAAATTAAATAATATTGATCTTATTATTTTATATTATTATATAATGTAAATATATTTTTAATTGACAATACATTAAAAATAATGTGAATATTCTCTCTTATCTGATGTGAATATATTCTTAATTGACATCATATTAAAAATAATGTGAACATTCTCTCTCATATGATGTGAAAATTCACAACACCTTTCGAAAAAAATTTCTCCCATCTAATATAGCAATGTTCACAACATGTAAACCTTCTTATTTTTAATTGACAATACATTAAAAATAACGTTTATTATATTTTTAATTGACAGCACATTCTTATTCACAACATGTGAATATTCTCTTTCATCTAATGTAGTGATGTAAATGTTCACATTCATATGTTTTAATATGAATATTCACATCATGTAATTGACAACACAATAACAAGAATTCATTTCAAATTAATATAATATAATGATGTGAATATTCATTTTAATTACATTATGTGAATATTCATATCACGTAATTGACAACACAATGATAAAAATTCATTTCAAATTAATATGAATATAATGACAGTCAATATCCTGATGTATGAGAACTACCAAAACATAATAACAATCAACATTAATAGGGCGTAGGAAAAATTGAGGGTATTTTGGTCTTCTTACCTCAAATAGAATCTAAGGGAATAATAAAAAAGAATATGGATTAGATGGAATAAAACTGTTAGAAAGAGAATTTATCAAAAAAGTTCCATTCTTTTATTAATAATAAAAATTCTCAATTTTATTGAAAAATATTAATACGTGTTTTAAATTCATTTTATATATACACCTTGTAATTCATTAATTAAATTTTAATCATATTTGTCAAGATGTTTAGGCTTCGTTTGAGAATATGTTATTTTAGTAATTTTTTGATTTTTTTGCTAAAATATGAGATTAAAAAAATTAGTATATTTGGATGAATTTTTAATTTTTTACAAAAAGATGTGCAAAAAAGTAGAAAGAAAAGAGAATTTTGACTTTTTAGTATAGGTTTTTGGTTTTTTGATTTTTTTAATGACTTTTTGAATTTTAAGCTAAAAAGTGATATTGCCAAACGATGCCTTAGTCTTGGTTTGGCAAGAGGGTTACTATTAATTTAGTAGGTGTTTGACATCTCCTAAAAAAGACAAAAGGTTAATAAGTAACTAAAAAAGTAAAAAAAGTTAACACTATTCACATATTGGGGGGTGGGGGGAGGAAGTTGAATAAACAAAGGTTAAAAAGACAAAAATACTTTTAGTTTTGTCCCCTTCCAACAATGTCCTTTTGGTAAAAAAAAAAAAAAAATGTAGCCCAGTGCATTGACGTGGCACTAGTTACTGACATGCACAGAAAGCATGTCACTACTAAAAAAGGTAGGACGGTAATTTTGCTAGTTTATACAATATTTTAATATACATTGTTCGTAAAAAGTAAAAAAATTATTCCAAATATACATATTTTTTTTCCTCTACTTTTTTAACTAAAAATTCAAAAAATACACTTATATAATTCATCTCAAACAACCCGTTAGTCTATTAAAAGATAAAATATGTTGAAAAATTAATAAGATTAAATATCACATTTAAATCATAATTATTTTACTTTTTTTCACAAAATTACAAAAAATAAAATAAAATCAAAAGATCATCTCGAACAAAACTTTTTTAGTCAAACTAAAATAATAAAAAAAATTAAAAAATCAAACTGAAAAAATTATTTCCAAACAAAGCCTTACCATAACCCATTCTTTGGTTCACATTTTTGTATAGTTGTAGTAGTGCATTTACATTTCCTATATAATGGTCATCAGAGGTAGATGGTACTCCCATTGAGACAGCCACTTTTTCTTTACCAAAAAGAAAAGAAACAGCCAGGTTATTTTTTTGGGGCTGAGTCTGAGATGGTTCACCAGACCCATATTGTCCTCTGTATTGTCATATTAATTTCATTTGGACTGATGATTCCATCCATAGCCGACGGAGGAGATGCACAAACTCTTCCACATGAACTACCAAAAGGGCAGCACATCCCAGGAGGATCAAGTGAGTCTGAGATATGCAATTTATTTATTTTTTAATATCTGAATGTTTGGATTAATTTACACGCACCTGATAAATCTCAAAATTCTGAAATTGATGGCCGTGCGAACCTTATAAGGTTTGAAATATTTGACTTTCGTGAGATTTGAACATACGACCTCTTAAGTAAAAAGTCTTTTGATTACCTTCTCCACCCATTAAGCCAAACCCTTGGGCCTTATTTATTTTATGAGTTGGGGGCTTGGGATTAAGATCAATAGTGAGGTCAGATTCACAATATCACATTTGTTTGCAAAATAGTTACCGAATTGATATTCCGTTAGGATTCTGAGGCCTCGTTTGGGGATCATCCCATTAGCTAAAAAGTCAAACAATTACTAAAAAAGTCAAAAGCCAACAACTCATATCAAAAAGTCAAAGATTCTCTTTTCTCTCTACTTTTTGCACATCTTTTCGTAAAAAGTCAAAAAATCATCCCAAACATACTAGTTTTTCTTAGCTTATATTTTAGCCAAATAGCCAAAAAATTACTAAATTAGTCTGTTTCCAAACGAGGCCAGCATCCCCTCGCACGAGCGGATCAAGCGTTGGTATTACAGTGTGAAAGGAGGTTTTGCCCACAACGAGGTTTAGCCACATCTAACTGTATTTCAAAGTTTCCGAAATTGAAAATTGCAAGGAAAAAAAAAATCATGTTGACATTGATGATCATTCAATTGTATTTCAAACCCAAAAACTTGCAAGAAAAAAAAAAATTCATACATGAGAAGATCCACGTTGATGATCTTCTTTGACGTTGATGATCATCGTTGTCGTTGACGGTGATGATAGTCATCATTGTGTTGATGATCTCGTTCTTGCTCCTCGTCGGTGTTATCGACAAAGCTCTGTTGATGGATGAAGGCAAAGCTTTGTTGATGATGAATGAATCAACATTATTAGAATCTATCAATACACTTTCAAGTCCATGGGTTGATTTGAATTTTTTTTCTCTCATTATTTTATATTTATTTTATATAAAAATAATTTGATATAATAATATATTTATAAAATATAATTTTTTAATAAATTTGATATAATAATATATTTATAAAATCTAATTTTTAATATTAAAATATATTAAAAACACTAAAGGATATTTATGGTATTTCAACATAATTTTGTTAATCTCTTCACTCATCCAATCTTTGAAAACAGCAGGCCCTGAAGTTGAGTTTGAGATATATTATACATTTATATATAGGAAAACCAAATTCTCAAAAAGGACACGCAATTCTACCTACTATGATGTGATAGGATATGTGTCAACTTTTGTTTTGTTACACACTTTAATGATGATAGGCTCAACTCTCATACTATATCATTATAGATGAATTTATAAATAAAAATGTATGTATCACTAGTATTACTCATTATATATATCTTCACTATCTTCAGTTACCATAGTAACGCAATCCAAGGCCGTATTTATTTGTTTGTCTAAAAATAAAGGCCATATTAATTTTGATTAAATTATTTTTATATTATACATGAACAAATTTTTTTATTAATTCTTTTTAATCACTAGACATAAAGACAGTGAGTCTCTTGTGTATTTATTAATGTAAGTTATAATGATAATAACATTGAGGAAAATGACACAAAAGTTCATTGTATAGACTCACTTTCTAGACAAAAAGATGATTGGTTGATAACCTTTTTGACATGTCACTAAATTTAGAAAGTGAATATACCTTTTGAGCTTAAATAATAATAATGCTCTAATGTTGAGGGTGTTGAGCTTTTGGAACAATGGTAGACATGGTATCAAAATTTAGGTCAAGGCTGGTTCTTAGGTTCAAGTATCTTTGTTCATATATATATATATATATATATATTCGTCTGTATTGTTTTTTCTCTCTATACATGGTTGTTTTCAAGTCGCAATTGGAAGTAAGGGTTGAAATTAAGAATTTTGAATTGTTTAAAGACTACATATTTTAGTCAAATATCTCATTTGTTTGACGAATTAGGTTAAATGAGATTATAAATGCGATAGGATTGGATGAAAAGATTGTTAGTACGGTAGTATTAGATTGAAGATGTAAGAGAAAATGTGTTTATTTGTGTATTAATATGGTGGTATTAGTTGATTAGAACTAAATTTATAAAATTACCTAAAAGCTATCATCGTATAAAAAAAATTGCTTTATTAATTTTATAAAGTAAAGGTAGTCTTGTCTTTTCACTCCCAATCCCATGAGATTCGAGTTGAGATCCTTTCCTTGAACTCTCTCTTTGTCTCCCTACTTACAATGGTGGTGATGCATCTTGAGTTGATCCAATGGTTCAGATTTGGGCGAAAAAAGTAAATTTAAATTTATTGTATTTATTTTATTTTATTTTTAAATATCCAAATCTAAACCGTTGGATCAACTTAAAGTGTATTTCTACCGTTACATGTAGAAAAACAAAGAAAGAGCCCAAGAAAAAGATCTCAACTCCCATGAGATTGGATTGTGAATCCCACATTTCCCATTGGATTATTAATCCCACCCTTTGGGGTAATTAACAATCCTATAGGATTGTCAGTCCCATAATTATTGTTACAACCAAACAAGGTTTAAATAGGACCTACCTCACTCTTAATCCAATACCATCATCTAAGAGGTATAACAAATATCATTCAAAAGTCAAAAAATCATTATAAATTATCACATTACTTATTTTATTTTATTTTTTACATTATTTTATAAAAAATTTAAAAAATTATTAAAATAGTATATTTCTAAAGTAGATCTTTTTTAAGCATTCGTTGAAGATACATGGTGTACATGTTTTAAAAAAGACACATGCTGAGAGATGTTATGCCATCTTCCAATGTTAAAATGCAACCACGCACTACAAAAAAAAGGTTTTAGAAACTAAAATTTAGAGGTAAAATTATTTTTTAGAGACCAAATATTTTTGTTACGAAAAGTGTCGTTATTATATTTTTAGCAACGAAAATTTGACATTAGTGATGAATTATTATCTTTTTGGGACCAAATTTTTTGTCTCAAAAAATAAACCATTTTAAGATCAAATTATTTTGTCTCCTAAAGGTGTATTTATTAGTGACATTTTTAAAATTTTGTTGCTAAAAGCCTTATTTTTTACTTTTCGGGACGATATTTTCATGACTATCCTCAAAATGATAGAAATTGATCCTTAAATGTCTTTTGCAACAAAATTTTCAGTTTTAGAGATCAAAAAATTTAGTCTCTAAAACTCTTATATGTTGTAGTGTCGTGGCAAAAATTTTGATGGAGAGGTGAGCATATATATTAATATATATATATTTTTTGGGGATCAAATTTTAAATATGAAATATAATATTAATTTTTATTGACAAAAAAGCAAAAATAAAATGATCAAAAAATTTAGTCTCTAAAACTCTTATATGTTGTAGTGTCGTGGCAAAAATTTTGATGGAGAGGTGAGCATATATATTAATATATATATATTTTTTGGGGATCAAATTTTAAATATGAAATATAATATTAATTTTTATTGACAAAAAAGCAAAATAAAATAAAATAAATAAATAAAATAAAAACATAAATAAATAAGTCTATTTTCTTGTATACTAAAATGAAGTATCTTGAACTATACTTGATGATCTTTCATATTATTAAGTGTAAATTGCACTAACACCCCTTAATGATTGGCCAAACTAAGTCTCCGGATTCGGAGCCCCATCGGCACATGACGTCTTTGGGCCGATTAAGCCTCCGGATTCGGAGTGCTCTTCGTGGATATCACGATTGACCCAAAAGACTCCGGATTCGATGCCCCATCAGCGTATTACGTCTTTGAGCCGAAAAAGCCTCCAGATTCGGAGTCCCATCGGCACACGACGTCTTTGGCCAATAAAGCCTCCAAATTCGGCTAACCAGATAGTGCCATCGGGTGACACTCAAGGGCCGAGTAATATTCCGAATTTAGGGCGCCCTCCAAAATGAAAACATTTACACATCAAGGCAGGGATATGTAGGTTGAGCCAGTACAACCGCATAAACAAGACAAAACGTGCCAGCATTCAAAATAAGATGCTTAATTAAGCATATAAAAATTCAGAATGAGATAAACTTTTAAAATAAAACATTTTATTCGATTAAACAGTAATTACAAAAACGCAATCTGCGTTCGAAGCATTACAATATCTATTCTCATACGGCGTCGCGTTGGTATAGCAGCAGCGCTGAATCAACGCCCGTTGATCGAAGAGCATCCGCAACATGAAATGCCTTGATCTGACCACGCTTAAATCCACGATGTTCACACCGGCGAGACAATCACTCTCGAGGTGGAGAGCTTCGACACCATAGACAACGTCAAGGCCAAGATCCAGGACAAGAAATGAATTCACCACGAAAATAGTAATACTCAATGGTCGCGGCACTATGTTGGCCTCATTTCTCGGTCGCAGTTGCGGAGAACTCCCCCATTGTTGTTTCTCCCTTTGGGCTGATCTGCTTCGACGACTTAGAGCCTAACGTTTTTCCGTTTTTTGAACGCTCTACCTCCCGCGCGAGTGGGTTCTCTGCTGTGATTCATTGCAATGTCAAGCTCAGCCAAAGTCCAAGTTTCTCCTCTGCTGCTGAAGAAAACTCCATTTGACATTCATACTTATCTAACCCCACGCAGCAAAATCGTTTTAAATCGAGTCTGAACACAGTAAGCGAAGTTACTAGAGCGAAAAGTCCGAGGCAATTTATTTCTAAATCCTTGCAGTGACCCCGAGGCAATTTCATTAACACAACCCCAAAAGACGAACGCCGAGCAATATTGGCCACAGCCACTCCATGTACTGATTTTTGGTTTTTTTGGAGTTAAAATGGCCTAATTATAGAAATACCAATTATAGATGGGCTGACTGTCTTCGGATTCGGAGCCCCTGGTGCATGAGATCTTTGGACCGGTTAAGCCTTCGAATTTAGAGCCTCATCGGCGCAATTGACCGTGCGTGACACATGCCAAATATATATTTAATGAAGAATGCTCATGACAAGCCGGCATATAACCGTTCGGAATTAAAATCGAAGTTACTAGAGCGAAAAGTCCGAGGCAATTTATTTCTAAATCCTTGCAGTGACCCCGAGGCAATTTCATTAACACAACCCCAAAAGACGAACGCCGAGCAATATTGGCCACAGCCACTCCATGTACTGATTTTTGGTTTTTTTGGAGTTAAAATGGCCTAATTATAGAAATACCAATTATAGATGGGCTGACTGTCTCCGGATTCGGAGCCCCTGGTGCATGAGATCTTTGGACCGGTTAAGCCTCCGAATTTGGAGCCTCATCGGCGCAATTGACCGTGCGTGACACATGCCAAATATATATTTAATGAAGAATGCTCATGACAAGCCGGCATATAACCGTTCGGAATTAAAATGCCTAGTTGACTCGGGCCGGTCAATGTGTATACAATGAAACACATTGAAGTACGTGTGTGCCGAATGCAAATTACAATGAAACATTTTATTCAATCAGGCAATAATTACATAGTTATGAACGCGATCTGCATTCAAACGTTACATTGAGTGTTTTTACACGACGTCGTCCTCATCCTCACTCTGCTCGACTTCAAAGGCGGAAAACAAAAAATGGTTACGTTGGTACAGTGGCAATGCCAAGTCGACACTCGCTGCTCGGAGAGCTTCTTCGACCTGAAGCGCCTTGATCCAATCATGCTTAAATCCACGATTTTCGCATCGGCAAACTTCCTCGGCGAGCTTTTCTTTGGTTTTCTGTATCCTTACTTTTCGGCCTTCGTGGTGTCACAATCCAAACCCACCCCTATAGGTTTAGCATCGTAACCGGCCAGTAATCCTTGGACTACCGAAGGCCTCTGAACATATTAACAAGATTAAGGGGTTAGTGAAAGAAAATACATAAATATAGTTATCCAATGAGCTGTGCTGACTTATATGAACGGAATATTTAAAACCTTTATATACAATAACCGGTAATCAACCATACATTATACCCACACAGATTACGGTATTTTAAGTACAGCCAACGACATCAAATCAAGTCTTAAATAAACAGAAACCACAAAACTTAAACACAAGATGCTTCGGGAACCTCCATATGAGGCACAATGGTTGGCTGACAACAGAACACAGATCCAGACAAGAGCCTTCAAGCTCGGGCTCCAGAATGCTCACCTATACATATATATATACACACAATGAGCTAAAACCCAATGAATAACATTAAGGTAAAGGGGTTAGTGAACGAAATCCTAATATATCATAAGCAGAAAACAGACCAGAGCATAATTATTCTCATATAAGAACATAATAATGGTACATCCCATAGAACACATCACAGAACGTCTTTCGACTAGAGTAATCGGTTCCGGATACCGATTAAATACATATCACCACAATGAAGTGGCTAACGAGATATCGTAAACTTGTATGTCATGGACCCGCATTTTCATGTCGTCCCCCATGACTTGGGACTATCTATGGATGCCATAATAGATTTCAAACTTGGGATGTTCGTTCACGAAAACAGATATCATTTCAGAAATCAGAACTTATCATATTTCATTTGGAACGTAATTCATATGAACGTATCTTTACAATAACGTTACTCACAGTGATTCCAGTAAGCGGTCAATCAATCCTCGAGTCTCGACCTACAATCACAAAATACATAACACAAGCATGTCTTATCGTTACACATTCAAGTGGCCATTAAAGCTTAGCTTTCAATACATTGGTTCTTATTCTTTCTTATCACAATGCCTAAAACACACACACTTGCAGTCTCGGAATTTAGTACATTCTTTTCTTAGTGTGTTTCTAATCCATAACCTCATTACTATGGCTTAATGAAGGCTTAGAAATGCCTAAGATTACAATGAGGATGCCAAAACATGCCTTGGAACACTTAGGCAAAATTTCTAAAAATAAGGTCCACGCTCGAGCGTAGATTTCCTCGCTCGAGCGGACATGCAAAATGTGAATGGTCGCTCGAGCGGTCTGTAAAAGACATGAAACTTCTGGGAGCATGCAATTCACGCTCAAGTGGACTTTTGGTCGCTTGAGTGGAGTTCACGCACTCAGATTGGTCGCTCGAGCGTGAACTAACACGCTCGAGCGTAGATGCAAATTCTGGAATTTCCAGATTGCACCTTTAAGCTCAAAACTCGAATTCCAACCTTCAAAACACATCTCTTGGGCCCCAAAACTTGAGATAACATAGTAAACTTGTAAAACATGAAGAATTTAGGATCATTTCATAAAATCATGGCCCAAGGGTTTGTTAAAAACTCACAATTTCAACTTAAAACATGATGAATGTTCATGAATACAACATGCATGAATTTTTCTTGTATCAAACTTCTCAAAACATGATCAAACACCACAAAACAACTTGAAACTTGATGATTTCCCCAAATGACGATGACTTTCAAACATGCAAGAGAGGATTCATGGAAATCATGCTCAATTTGTAAGAAAATATACATGCATGCATGAATTGCAACTCAAATCTTCCTTCTAGGCTCAATATACACATCAAACTCATAATCTTGAAGAAATTTCATGTTAAATGACTTAGTTACACAATCTAGAGATTGTAATCTTACCTAGAGTCTTGAATTACTCTTGTTCTAGCACAATCTTGGTGAGCTCAAGTCAAAGCCTTCAATTTCTCCTTAATCTCCACCTATCTCTCTCTAAAATTGCACTCTCTCTCTCCAAGATAAATTCTCAGATTTTTCCACTCAAGGGATAAAAGAAAATGAGCTCAAAATGAGCTTATATCTCATATATATATATATATATATTTATGGTGCTAAAACACATTAATTAGAATATTAGGCTAACCAAACATGACTTAATTAATCAAACTGAATCAATTTTTAATAAAACTTGCCATATGGTTCTTAAAATTCCAAATAACATATTAGTGTAGTCAATTTCGTTTTCAGGTGCCGATAAGGCTTTCGGTTTACATATTAAAGTGGAATTCCAAACAGATATTTCTATAAGTAAAAGATAGAAAGTCAAAATCATACAAAGTGCAGAATAAACACATAATTTATTTTAATCTTCTCATTAACATCATTAAATAAGGAGTGGTGGCTAATTACGGATAGGGGTGTTACACGTGGAAGCCTTTTTCATAGGCCCTCCCCTTCGCGGATTCCATCGCGAACATGCTCGTCATATCGCGATCAGCGAGCGCGGTACTGATAAGCCGCTGGATGACCCGTTCTTCCACGATTGGGTTAGCCTGTCCGACAAGTTGTGCCTGAATGGCCTTCACCTTCCGCGTGAGCCTCTAAGCTTCGGATGCGTTCATCCCTCTTCTCTATTTCTCGACGGGCAGTATGGAGACGCATGTAGATTTCGTAGGCGGTGTAGAGTCCCTTCACCGCACCGTGAATGCCTTCACGAAACACTTCGAAGTCCTACTGACCTACCATCGACTGCTGGACCTCGAGAGGAAAAATCTGTTGAGCAAATTCGACTGCCACACTTGAATCTCGAACGATCGAGTCTGCATCTGTCATGGGTCTATTCCCCACGAAGACTGCAAAACTCAATGGACGTGGGTTTGCACCGGGCTCCTTTCTAGAACAGGGTTGCGGGGATTTTCCCTGTGGCTCCTTGTCCCTCCTAGGCGACCTACTTCGATGACGAGGAGATTCACGTCTCTCCCGATCCCTCAAAATCCTAACTTCCATGCGCGAAGGTTCGCCACTTCGATTCATGTCTCCTCCCAGCTTAACTAGCGTCCTCGCTTCTCCTTTGCTGTTAAAGAAGAGTCTATTCGACATTCGCGCTTGTTTATTCTTCATCAAAGACCTGGACTGAGTTGCTCATTGAGAACATAGATAGGACCTTCATTCATTTATTTCCTACGAGGGCAGTGCCACCGAGGCAATCTCATTAATATCGAAACCTCAACAGCCCGCCGCCGACCGAGTCGTACCCCCATCAAACACTGTTATTCGGCAGTCTTAACTTTCACAAGGGAAAATTCGTGAACCAGTTGGGGCAATGGCAGATTTATCAATCTATTCGGCTAGAATGTCGCAGCCGCTTCACAAATCGACTCATCAATATTGTCTGATTCGGCGTTTAATGTTCATGAACCAGCCGGGGCAAGGGCAGATTCATCAATCTATTCGGCTAGAAGGCCGCAGCCGCTTCATGAATCGACTCATCAATATTATCTGATTCGGCATTTAATGTTCATGAACTAGCCGGGGCAAGGGTAGATTCATCAATCTATTCGGCTAGAATGTTGCAGAATCTATTCAGCTTGAGTACGGCAGCCGCTTCACGAATCGATTTACTAGTCCTATTCGGCACCAAGAGTCGATTTACTTGTTCGGATAAATTAAAGTTTAACTAATATAATTGCCAAGATTACACTGCTATTCAATCGATAGTTAGAAAGCACAACGGACAGTAATCATTTTATCCAAAGTAGTGGAAGGCAAAACTCTTCATTAATATCAAAAACTGCATACAAGTAATAGTGAAACGGGAAGAAAATTTTCATTAATAAATTGAGCGTAGATAGTAACTAATTTATACATGAAAATTACCATGAACTAACAAGAATCACTAAACAAAAACGTACATTGAAATTGAAGATACCTAATAAATCTAGAATGTCTCCCAGATCAATCCTCGGGATCAGACTCAAGTAGCTCAACGTCCACTTGCTCGTATGGAATTGGCAAGGCCAATGTAACTCCAACGGCAGCAAGGGCTTTGAGCCACCCATGTTTGAATCCCCGATTCTCGAATTTGGGGACCTCATCTACGTATTCCTTCAAGGCGGCGCTCTTCCCAGCCTCTAGCGCCGTAGAAGCTTCAGATTCGGCTTTTTCCTTGGCCGTCTTCAATTCTTCTAACTCGGCAGCTGCCTTGGAAAGTGCCTCATGGGCTAACTTGAGCGACTCCTCGCTCGCGTTCGCCTTATCCTCGGCTTTAGATCTGAGCTGGTCAGTAGTCCGAGCCCTCTCATTTTCAGTTTCAGCTCGAGCACTTTCCATTGTGGCTCTCATCGCCTCGAACTCGGCCCTGCTTCTTTCACCTTTAGCTTCAAACTTTAAACGGCCAATTCTTTCAATGGCATCACGCTGCCGGCGGCCTAGTTCGGATATCCTTCCAACCGTCTGCAAAACAAGTTTGGATCACCACACCAAGCAATATCGTATGCAAACCAAACTAAACAAGCAAAAAAGAAAGTATCGTATACATACCAAAAGGGCCGACTGGGCAGCGAATGTTATAGCTGCCAAATCCGACTCTTCTCGAAAGGTGGCCTTATCAGCTGGTAGCGAAACTGAGGCGGCCAAGCTCAACCCCGCGGCTGGATCCTTCATGGCAGATGCGTTAGAGGAGATTGGCGTGTCTTCGATCTTTGGTTGAACAACGAAAGGGACAACCATGTCGGACTCCTCTAAGTGAGGCCATTTGTCAGCAGGGCTATCCTCTGAGCCGGCCTCTCCCTTGGCAGAACGTTTTTCGCCCCACTCTTTTGAAACCAGCCGTTCTTCCGTAACCTGCTGTTCAGCCCCCTCAATCTCGGCTACAACAACTTGAGCCGTTTCTTCTCCAGTAACAGATTATAAAGATTTAACCGGAGCAGGCTCAAAATGAACGGCCTCAGCTTTCTTTCGGGCGGCCATTCGCTCGGCATTTCTCTTTCTCGCCATCTGCGTGAGATTTTCCCCAGCCATGCCTTCAGAAAAAGCACCGGGTAGATTTCCCAAGTTTGTAAAAATATCTCCGAAGGAAAACTCCGCCCGACCTGAAGTGGATGGAGAGTTAGGCTGGTTAAGACCGGCTGCCGCAAACGTTGATTTCAGAGCTTCGTTGACCTTTTTGGCCTCCGCAGCGAACACCTTTGTTGATTCGGCAACTACTTCGACCACCGGCTCTAAGTCTTGCTCCGAATCAGAAGCTTCGAGATCAATTTGCCTGAGGGTCTTGAAGCTGGAAAAGACAAGAGTCGTAAGGTGTAGTTCGCCGGTTGGGATCGGAATGTCGTCCGCGGCCAAGAATGTGGTATAGGTAGGCTCGTACTGCAGGAGAATATGGGCGGCTCTCCCTTGCTTATGTACGTTTGAACGGCCAAAGTACTTTAGTGCAGTCTTAATTTCCGCAAGAACTTCGTCGTCAGCCGAGGTCAGAATCCTCTTCAACTTATTGCCTGTAAAAACAAAGGATTAGACTTCGAGAAAAAGCTGAATAAAAGAAAGATCAACAAACAAGGAGTTATACGGTAACCTGGTTCACCCCTCTATTTGGGAATAGGGTCTAGGCGATCTTCGCCTTCGTCGAATTCCCAGTTGCTTGGACATTGACCATTACATCATCAACTCGTTTGCCAGAGCTGGCAAGCATCGTTACCAAGTGATGGTCGATGTCCTTAGCCCTGAGAAAATAGCGCCTGAGCCGACCGGAGGATTTGGCTAAAGCGTAGCAGTGCCGAATCGCCGGAATGCCAAGGTTGATCCCGAGATGCCGGTTCAACTCTACGATTCCCATTACAATTCAAAAAAAATTCACATTGGGTTGCGAAAGAATCAAACCCCAATAGCAGAGGACGGCCCTAAGAAATGGGTGTAGGGGAAAGCGAACTCCGCCCTCCGCAATGGATAGGAGAGGAAAGACGATTGTATTTTGGTGGTCGTCCCTCTCCATATCAAGCGTATTGTCCATTACTAGAGATAGATGGACATCATCGGGGATAGAGAATGTCTTCGAAACCCAGAAATTCGACCCTCAAAAAGGAAGTCTTTCAAATGCTTAGCCATTCTGGTAAGGACCCAAGGATATTCTAAATCAAAGATAAATACGGAAAGTAGGGTTGCAAAGAGAAGAGAAGAAAACTTACGAAAGGCAAAGGAGAAGACGGAGAGGAGTCGCAGAAAACGCGTTGGAGGAAAGACACCGATTGGCAATCCAGGAGGTTCAAATATTCGAAAAAGCATGCATTCGAAGGGACTAAAGTTTCAAATTGTAATAAATGCGAGAGAAGCACGAATGAGGCGGGAAAGCGTTGTAGTGACCAAAAAGCATGTACGCGTTCTGACGCGCATCGGGAAGAGGGTTAACCGCCGAATTTTTGACTGCCCAGACTAGAAGCCAAACACGCCGACTAACTGATGCTAGTGGGGTGTTTGGGGGGCAATTGTGGGAGCCGGATAATTGGAAGAGTCAGAAGCGTACTCTGGAAGACAGATATTACTCGGCTCTATCCTGCACGATCAGAATGCTGAATATTACAAATAGGTCGAATAGATATTGAACTATGGAGCCGAGTAAATAAGAGGATAATGAGTGAAAAGTGGGCCTGGCCCCGAGGCCCAAGAAACAAGTATAAATAAAGGAGCAACAGAATAAGAAAGGTATGTGAGAATTGTTGTGCTTAACTTAGAATACAAGCATTCTTGAGTGTGGAGACTGACTTGTCCGTCGAAGTGCTAATTTCGGCACCCCCGACCGGAGTGTTTATTCCTTTTCAGGTGACTATCAGCGGGATCACAAGCTCCCCCCAGGATCAGAAGAGTATTTCCAAACCACTTCTCCACATGTTGTAAATGTAAATCATGTTTATGGGTGTTTTGTTTTAAAGTAAATTTCACCATTAAGGTATATCATTGTGTTTGAAAATTCTACATAAAATTTATGTTTCTATACCATCACTCAATAAGAATATATTAAGGTAGAATTTAATGATGGAAAGTTATAAAATGTAATCATGATGATAGAAAGAAGAAATGGTAGGAAAAATGACAAGATGGTCATTTAGAAAATTTTAAAATATGACATTAGCAATTTATGGGACGGTTTGTAATGATATTATAAACCTCAGGGAAGGAAATGTAATTTTTCAAATGTGAGGAAGAATCTGTATTAAACAGAAACTTTAGGAAGTATCAATGTAATTTACCCTTGATTTTTGCAAACGAGGCTAATACAATAATTTTATTTATTATTTAATAGTGTTAAATGACGAGGAATGCCAATGATATTTCAAAAAATTAAGGGGATGACAGTGTGATTTCAAATAAATCCAAGAGGTGTCAGTGTAATTTATCATATTATTAAAGACATCGATGATAAAATAGAATTAAAATTTTGAACAATGTTTTTCTCATAAATATGATCAAGAATGCTCATTCACCATCTTCTCTTTTTGCAAGCTAATATTTGATTTTCTCATAAATATGATCAAGAATGCTCATTCACCATCTTCTCTTTTTGCAAGCTAATATTTGACGTGTGTGTTGTAGATTTTATAAGTTGATTATACTTTATTTTAATTTGAGAGTTTGTGACAGACTGTTTCATTTAGTTTCTGTTTATAGTTTATTTGACAAAATTAGCCTAAATAAACTAAAAAAAAAAAAACAGATTATTTAAAAACTGGAAAGTAAACACTTTTAACTTTTACTTTTTGATTATTAAAAAAAACTATATCAAATAAGGCCATTGTAGTTGACTCTTTTATCACTTTTTGCATGTCTTTTTATAAAAAATTAAAAAATAACTATAATAGTTAACTTCTAAACTAATATGTATGAGAAATTAATTTCTTGTGTTATATTTTATTCAAAATTTTTAATTTCATATTTCCACACATACGTTTCATAGATATTGGTGAGTGTCTACTTAACTTTTTTCTATAAACCTAGAAAGGGTGATCATTTAGATGAGAAACAAAAAAAAAAAAAAAAAAAAACCGTGAGGGTGAGTTTGTATAATTTGAAAGTAATTATTAATCAATATTACTATAATAAATAGGTGTTTTGAAATCATAAAGAGGGCGCCACTTACGTAGTCCTTTTTAAGTCCATCCTTGCATACAGTATGTTCTTGTAACAAATCGTTTTGTTAAAAGAAATGATTTTAATTAGGTGTTTTTTTTAATAAAAAAAAATAATTTTGGACAATCTACATGATTGTTGCAGGTATGAAAGGGGATCATATGTTCCGAAGCGTTAAAGGAAGGAAGGTCGGAAGTCCACCTCATGGCCGCAACCCACCAGCCTATATCCCGGGGCCGCCAGGATTGTGATCTTCTATATTATGCGGTTGTCAACGGATATGAAAATTTATCTCAATAAATGTAATGACTTTTTCATAATTTAAAATAACAATAAATTTGTAATTTTATTTTATAGTTATTGAATATGGGGTAGTGTTTGGGTGTGTAATCCCCTTAAGGGTTGCACACTATATGCAACCTTTTTAGGAGTTTCTTTACGGAAAACTTATATTAATTTACGTGTTTTTGTTAGATTATTTATACGAGTTTGTGAAAATTTACATAATTTTATATTTTTTTAAATCTTTGTGAGATAACTTATGTGAATTTGTGTTAGTTATGCATTTTTGTGAGACGATTTATGTGAGTTCATGAAAACTTACGTAATTTTGTAATTTTAAAAAAAACTTATGGGATAATTTACGCGAATTTGTGCTAAATTACTTGTTTTTGTAAAATCACTTATTTGAATTCGTGAAAACTTAGATGATTTTGTGATTAAAGTTTTTATGAGTTCATTTATGCGAAATTGGATTAATTTATGCATTTTTGTGAAATAAACTGTGTGAGTTTTTAAATTAATTTTTAAAAAAATTAATAAAAAAACATATAGGCCCTATTTGGTAGAGCTATAGAAAAGTGATTGTAAATTATACCTAAATAGATTTTAGTGAACATAAGCTGTTAACCTATTTGGTGCAACTGTGGAATTATAGATTTAAACAGCAGAGTAGTGTTTGGTTGATAAGCTGTAAAATAACTTTTTGTTGTGTAATTATCATTTTTGCCCTTGTACGATATAAAAATGATTATTTTGACATTTTTTCAGTTTTAATTTTAAAAAAGTTATTTCATTAATAAAAGTTAATATAATTAGTAATACAAAAATTATTATTTTCATTAATAGTGTCAATTAGTATAAAATTATTTTATTTTTTCATTATAAATTAATGGGAGCTTTTTTGATAAATCCACTTTCTAAGAGCTTTATTCTATCCAACCCATATTCTTTTTGACTATTCCATTAGGTCCTATTTGAGATAAGAAGACCAAAATACCTTTTTCATCTACTTATGTTCCATTTAGTTCACATTATTTTCTTATGTTTCAATAAGTCCTATGGGTGACATTACCAAAATACCCCTAATGTGAATGTTCACACCGTCAATGTGAATGTTCATCTCGTCAATGTATAGGGGCCCGGCCCATGTCGATCCTCGTGGGTGCCCGAAAAAATTCGAGTCGGGCTGGGGTGGGCCCGACCCATTGACAATGTGAATATTCACATTGACATGTTAACATTCACATTAATAGGAGTGTAAAATTGGCCCGCGTCTCATGGCGGCGCGAAACCCGCCCGCGGCCCATGGGCGGCCCAGGGCGGGCCCGTTGACAATGTGAATATTCACATTGATATGTTAACATTCACATTGATAAGAGTATAAAATTGGCCCGCAGCCCATGGGCAGCCAAAAGCCTGCCCACGGCCCCGGGCGGGCCCAACCCGGCCCGTTGACAATGTGAATATTCACATTGACATGTTAACATTCACATTGATAGGAGTGTAAAATTAGCCCGCGCCCGTGGCTGCCCGAAACCCGCCTATGGCCCATGGGCGGCCTGGGGCGGGCCCGACTCGGTTATTGACAATGTGAATATTCACATTGACATGTTAACATTCACATTGATAAGAGTATAAAATTGGCCAGCGGCCCAGGGCTAGCCCGGCCCGGCCCGTTGACAATGTGAATATTCACATTGACATATTAACATTCACATTGATAGGAGTGTAAAATTAGCCCTTGCCTCATAGCTGCCCGAAACCCGCCCACGGCCCGTGGGCGGCCAGGGGCGGGCCTGGCCATTTTTTTTTAATTTTTTTTAATTTTTTCTACCAAAATTTTATTATTTTCCACAAAAAAAGACACTAGGCCTCGGCGCAGGCCGGGCCTCGAATCGAGCTTTGAATGGGCCTTAACCAGTCTGATGGGCGGGGCCGGGTTTCAAAGTGATGACCTAGGCCCTAGCCTAGGGTCTCGGACTAGGCTCGAGCCTGGGCCCAAACAAGCCTTTCCCGGGCCGGCTCACAGGCCAAAAAATTAGGCACAGGCCCTAGCCTTGGCACAAGGGTATTCGGGGTTTGGCCGGGCCGATGGATCGAGCCTCGGTCGGGGCACTGGGCTTGGGCCTAGCCTCGAGCTTAGGTCGGGCTTGGGCGGGTCTGGCCATTTTTTTTTAATTCTTTTTAATTTTTTCTACCAAAATTTTATTATTTTCCACAAAAAAATACATTACGCCTTAAGCGGGCTGGGTCTCGGACCGAGCCTTGAATGGGCCTTAAGCGGGCTGATGGGCCGGCCCGGGCTTCAAAGTGATGACCTAGGCCCTAACCTAGGGTCTTGGACATGCTTGGGCCCGGACCGAAACGAGCCTGCCTCGGGCCGTGGGCGGGTTTCGGGCAGCCCACGGGCCACCGACCAATTCTACATTCCTATCAATGTACATTTTAACATGTCAATGGGCCAGGTCGGGCCTACCCCAGGCCGCAAGAAAGTTTCGGGCAGCGGGCAAATTTTGCACTCCTATCAATGTTAATGTTAACATGTCAATGTGAATATTCACATTGTCACGGGTCGGGCCAAGCCCGCCTCGGGCTGCGGTCAGGTTTCGGGCCGCCCACGGGCTACGGGCCAATTATACACTCTTATCTATGTGAATATTAACATGTCAATGTGAATATTCACATTGTCAACGGGCCGGGTCAGGCTCGCCCTGGGCCGCTGGCCAATTTTATACTCTTATCAATGTGAATATTAACATGTCAATGTGAATATTCACATTGTCAACAGGCCGGGCCGGGCCCGCCCCAGGCCGCCCATGGGCCGTGGGCGGGTTTCGGGCAGCCACAAGGCGCGGGCTAATTTTACACTCCTATCAATGTGAATATTAATATCTCAATGTGAATATTCATATTGTCAACGGGTCGGGCCGGGCCCGCCCCAGGCCGCGGGCGGGCTTTTGGCCGCCCATGGGCCGCGGGCCAATTTTATACTCTTATCAATGTGAATATTAACATGTCAATGTGAATATTCACATTATCAACGGGTCGGGCCGGGCCGCCTCGGGCCGCGGGGGGGTTTTTGGGCGCCCATGGGCTGCGGGCCAATTTTATACTCTTATCAATGTGAATATTAACATGTCAATGTGAATATTCACATTATCAACGGGTCGGGCCGGGCCGCCTCGGGCCGCGGGGGGGTTTTTGGGCGCCCATGGGCTGCGGGCCAATTTTATACTCTTATCAATGTGAATATTAACATGTCAATGTGAATATTCACATTATCAACGGGTCGGGCCGGGCCGCCTCGGGCCGCGGGGGGGTTTTTGGGCGCCCATGGGCTGCGGCATAAGTGTCCAAGAAAATAGTGTAAATCAAGAAAAAGGACTTTATGGAATAAAACTATACATACATGGGACTAAATGAGTTAAAAAACTCCTTCTTGGGTTAAAACACTTCTAAATGAGATTTATCAATAAAAATTCCTAAATTAATTAGTGTCAATTTATGGCTTAATTAGCATCATTACTTTTTTTTATTTAATTTATTAATTCATTACAATTAATATCAATTAATATCCATGTATTTATATTAATGTTGTGATGCCATTACATATTATTTTTCTTTATATTAATTTCAATTAGTTATTTAATAGAAATTATAATATTTTTTAAAAAAAATCGTGATTCTGTTTTTATTAATTTTTTTTCATTTCAATTAATAATATAACAATTGTTAATTTTTTAATTAATTTTTTTTCATAACAATTAATAATATAACAATTTTGCAATTTATTTCTTTATTTAAATTGTGAAATTTATATCAATAATTGTGAAATAAATTGTGTAATTTATTTAATGGATAAAAATTGCGCAATTTATTTCAATATTAATTGAAATATTTTTTAAAAAAATTAAATGGAAGTTAATTGAAATAAATTGTTTTTTTTTCTTTTTTTTTAAATTTTTTTTCATTACAATTTTGCAAAACCCTAGATCTGATTTTGCTGGAGCCAAAATCGGAGACGCCGCCAGTGGTCTGCAAGAAACCCTCTCTCAGCTCATCCATCTCCTCCACCACCACGCAAAACAAGCATCTCAACATCCACTCATACAAGTTAGAAATTGGAAAAAAAGAAAAAACAATATTCCATTAAAACCCACAAAAATTTACATTTTGAAATCACACCCAGAAAAACAATAATCTGAAAATACAAACATATAGATATAGATACACATGATTGGAGGTAGAGGAAACTACGAACTCGATTAAATGGTATCCTCTGAAGCAACTTTCTCCTTATTGCCCCTCTATGAATCCTGTGAACTTGGCTCCTACGTGTGTGTATGTGTATATATATAACACATACAATCCTCGTATCAAAAATCTACTGGTGATGTTCTTGTTCTTGTTATGTATAAGTATTCTTAATAGTTAGGGATTTGGGTCCCTGGGATCTCTGAATTTGCTTAATCGCTCCTTGGTGACGGGAGGCGGCGACGGAGTAGATCGTGCCCTAGCCACCGCCTCTAGTGAGAGAGAGAGAGAGAGAGAGAGAGAGAGAGAGAGAGCTTTGGAAATCGCCTTCTTGCCGGAAATTGCCTCCTCGCCGGATATCTCCCGCTGGAAATCGCCTCTTCGCTAGAAATTGCCTCTTTTCTCTCTCTCTCAAGCGAATAGTGTTTGAGAATATGGGGTTTATATAGTTGGGTTTTTGGTAATAGTTGAGATTGACTAGGGGCATTTAAGTAATTTTGTCCCTCAATTTTTAGCTACCCACTTAAGTTCAATCCAGAAGCACCCCGAAGGTCACTCAGCCAAAATCACTTTTTGGCTTAATTTAAGCTACAAAAAGTGATTTTAAATTTTACCAAACACACCAAAATAGCTTAAAATAATCTAAAAGCTGAAATAAGTAGCTTTTAAGTTCTACTAAATAGGCACGTAGGTTGCACACCATATGCAATGCACACCCAAAATAAATCCATTGTAATAAAAATCTTCAGTACAATTGCATAATAGGGAAGATCAAAGCCTCCCTTGTCACTACTCGATTTGTAGTAAGGGTGGATATCAGCTCGTTAGTTCACCCAACTCATCTAATTTGGTTTTATTTTTTTAGGGTTTAAGGATGTTGTTTTAGTCCATAGAGTTGAGTTGGACTAACATTTTCAGCCCAATATATTAATGGGCTAGACTGGACTTAGGATTTATACTTTTAACCTAGCTTGGCCCTCTATTAAATTAATTAATTATAATATATTTAAATATATATTTTTTATTGGGACTTAGACTTTATCTTTATTGATTTTATTAAAACTCACATTTGTGGTGATAGTTGATTGAATTTATTTTAAAAATCTTCAATTTATAGATAAAATATTTCAATTTATAATGATGTCAGTATATTTATTTAAGAATTATAACGTGATTGAATTTATTATGGAATGTTTTAATTTTTTTTAACATATAACCTGATGGGTGAGTTTGGGATTTATAATTATTTTTTAAGCTGGGTTTGGGCAGAAGTAGAGGCTCGATGTTAGGGCTAGGCTAGACTTGAGCAAACACAAATCCCTTATTATATAGTGTTGGTTCGGCCCGACGAATGACCATCCTAATTTATAGAGCAAACTCAAAATTTAATTGTGTTTATTAGAACACACACTAAATTACACACTCGGGATTAATAACTTAGCCCATAACTTGACTTGGTGTGGTTCTATAACATTATTTTCATTATAATGCCTTAAACATGGCCTAAGAATGCCTATGATGGAATGAGGATGCAAAAATGTACTTAATAATATTTTTCAAAACTTGTTAAAAACAAGGGTCTCGCTCAAGCGTGGCTTTCTTCACTTGAGCGAGCTTACCGAATGACAGAGGTCGCTCAAGCATAGACTCTCTTGCTCGAGCGATATGCAAAAATGTGAAAAGTACTAGTTGCTGAAATCCTCCGCTCGATGCTCGCTCGAGCGTGAGACACAGTTCTTTACTCGAGTGTAGGTCTCGTCGCTCAAGCTTACAAATAATTAATTCATCACACCTTACATTACACTGAAATTATTTTTCATTTATTAAATTTGTTTTTGTAGAAAATGACATCTAAAAGTAATAGAAAAAATTTGGTGTGGAAACATGCACATTTGGTAGAGCCCATTAACTTAAACAAGTTTGAATGTAATTTTTGTGGCAAAGTATTAAATGAAGGTGTTTATTGGGTGAAACAACACCTTGTGGTTATAGGAATGTCATTGCTTGCCCAAAGTGTCTACCTCATGTAAAAGAAATTAAAGAGTATATGTCAAAAAAGAAGACGCAAAAAGAAGAAATGAACTTGTTGTCTGATTTCGATGACATGGACATGGAATACGAAGATGACGATGATGTTGTTGAGATCAATGTCAATCAACGCCGTAAGTTGACCAATAGCATCCAAGATCCATCCAAATTCAAATAAAAAATGCCAAAGAGAAAAAGGCCTATGAATGTTTACTTCACACCCAATTCTGAATCAGTGGTAAAAAATTGAAGAGACCAAGCAAAAAGGAAGCAAACACAAATTGAGGAGAATGACCCTTACAAAAAAGAAATGAGAACTCGAGCAATGCAAAGATTTGCAAGGTGGATGTATGATGCCAGTATCCCTTTTAATGTTGTAAATTATGAGAGTTTTGGACCGATGATTGAAGCCACTGGGCAATATGGTCCTAGTATGAAGCCACCAACTTATCATGAAGTGCAGGTTACCCAACTCAAAAAAGTGGTGAAACATATTGAAGATTTGATGAAGAATCATAAAGAGGACTGTGCAAAATATGGGCGTTCCGTAATGGCTGATGGCTGGACTGATAAGAGATAGAGGACATTGATTAACTTTTTAGTGAATTGTTTAAGAGGAACCATGTTTGTTGAATTAGTTGATGCTTCTAGCTATTCAAAGGATAAGAATAAGCTATTTGAATTACTAGACAAGTTTGTGGAGAGAGTTGGAAAAGAGAATGCGGTGCAAGTTATCACAGATAGTGCTGCAGCTAATGTGTTGGCGGAGAAGAATCTTTCCTCCTTCCTTGCTTCAAAATTGTTTGCTCATAATTTGTAGTTAAAATTTCAAAACTTTTTCAAATAATTCTATCACATTATAGGGAGATTTTTGAAAGCCAAGTATGAACACTTGTACAGGACATCATGTGCTGCTTATTGCTTGGACTTGATGTTATAAGACATTTTCAAGATACCCCGATTGAAAAAGACATTTGAAAAAGATATTGCAATACATGACTACATTTACAACCGCCCTACTTTGCTAAACATGATGACGCGTTATAAAAATCTCAAGAATTTGATCAAGCCTGCAAAAACTAGATTTGTAATTTCCTTTCTGACTTTGTCTAGCATGCATTAACAAAAAAACAATTTGAGAAAGATGGTCACCTGTGGAGATTGGACCGCATGCAAATGGGCAAAGGAGCCACAGGGTAAAAGAATGGCACAAAATTTGTTTATGCCTTCATTTTGGAATAATGTTGTGTTTTCCTTGAAGGTCTTGGGTCCTCTCGTGAAAGTGCTTAGATTGGTTGATACTGAGAAGAAACCTCCAATGGGATACATTTATTATGAGGCAATAGATAGGGCAAAAGAATCCATTGCAAGTTTGTTTGACCATAAGAAGAGAAATATAAGGAAATCTTCGAAATCATTGACAAAAAGTGAGATGTCCACTTACATCGGCCTTTACATGTAGCTGTGTACTTTCTTAACCCAGAATTCTTTTATTCAAAAGCGTTACAGGTGCAAAAAGATCATGAAGTGATGAATGGATTTTTTGAATGCATGCAAAGGTTAGTCACAGATGTCACCGTTCAAGATTTGATCACTAATGAGATGGGTATTTATATGAAGGTTGAGAGCCTTTTTGGCAAGCCTGTTGCGATTGGCTAAAGAAATGCAAGGGTATCAAGTAATATATTATAGACTCAAAGAGTTTATTTTTAGTCAAACTCAATACTTGGTAACAATTATTTCTAACTAGTGATTATTATAATTGTTATAGTTTTAAAGCCCCAAACTTGTAAACTTTTGCCATAAAAGTCCTTAACCTAACATGTAGTTCATTGGATTGTGAACAAAATTAGATTCTAACTAATTTTTGGTGAACTCAAATATTTTTTTATTCTCATTATTATATAGAATTTAATATCTTGCTACTACTTGTAGCTTCATAGCAAGAAAAGAAATAGATTGGAACAAAATCTTAATGATTTGGTGTTTGTCAAATATCATAGAACATTGAGATCTAGATATGACATGCGCAATATTCTTGATCCCATATCTTTGCAAAATATTGATAAAAGCAATGAGTAGTTGCTTGGGAGGATGGATGGAGAATCAGATGAAGATAATAAGCCTGTGCTTGATGATAATGATGGCTTGACGTGGGCCACTATTGTTAAAGCTTCTAGAGTAGAAAAAAGTAGTCATGCAACTAGCGCAACAAGTTCACGCTCAAAGGCATAACCAAGGATATCTAAATCATCAAGATTAACTCCACTACAATCAATAGATGAGGAGTAGGCATGCCCAAATGACACAGAGGAGGAAGAAGTTGGGAGATATAAATAAACTGATGGAGAAGAAAATGATGATTTGCTTGCCAATGATGTTGAGGATGACGATTGACTGACCTAACCTTTCTTATGATATTGATGTTTTAAAATGTTAAGACTTATATTAGTATTTATTGGATATTTATGTTTTGGATGTTTAGTGTCCATGCTTTTTTTTTTCCCCCCCTTTTGAATGTGGATTATTTTATCTTTGAAAATTAGAATGCTATGTAATATGTACATTCATGGCTATGAGAATTATTCTATAATTTGCCTTAGTTACATTCTTTTTTTCTTTTTTTCTTTTTTAAAAATATTAATCTATGTTAATTTATCTATTTTTTACTAGGACTATGTGCCTTGCTTCAATAAAGCCCATACATCACCTTGTGCCTAGGCTCCAAGAGACCTTCGACACCTTGATGCGCCTTGAGCCTTTAAAAACACTACTCAATACCAGCAAGAGATAAACTTCGCAACCTAGAGAACCAGATAACAGAACTTCCAGAGAACCAAGGAGAGACAATCCACATAACCAGCCAAGATGAACCAGAGACACCAAAGAGCTTCGCGAGTTAATGGTTGCAAGTTGAATCGAGATGGGTCGCGAACTCAGATGATGATGAACCAGATGAGTCGACTTCAAGTCGACTTTGAATCAGATGAAAGAACCAAACACAGAAAGGAACAAAGAACTTCATTGAATTAGAGAGCAAAACCAAAGAGAGATTCGTGTTGACTTCTAGGGTTTCGAACCATGCTCTAATACCATGTAAGATTTTTGAATGTTTTTGTATATTCAGTTGTCAATGTAATAGAAGGATACATCTCATTATATAATAATCCTAACCGTAAGAATAAAAAGGAGAGAATATTTAAAATCCCGCACAATCTCTCAACATATATACAAAATATATACTACCATATATAGAGATACACTAATATTCTAATAATAGCTCCATTGAGGTCATGTTAAGGAAGGCTCAACAACAATGGTAATGCTTATGATATGATTAGGCTAGTATTTATACATTAAATTTGGTAGCTAAAGCAACCCAAAAATAAATATGAATTTTTTGTTTTGACGGGAAGGTGGCTCAAATCTACAGGCTGCAATCTTCTTAATTCAACCTGTGAATTATAACCAACAATTCTACCATTCCTTCAAATCCAGTGCATTCACTCAAACATATCAGCATCTACGCAGCCCAAACCAGGGGAAAATAAAGTATCAGCTCAATAAGAGATCAGCACATATATAATAATTCGTAGAATTTTTTTTTTTTTTTTCAAACCAAAAATAGATGGAAGGGGAAAATCAGATTTATCTTTTTACTAAAAAAAGATACGATTAGGCTAGTATGTATGCATTCCCAATCAGCTCAAACAATTAAACCCCCCAAAAAAGGCCAACAAATTAGATAAAAAAATCACAGAAAATTATAGAGAGGGCCAAAAAAAAAAAAAAAAGGCAAGAGAATTAAGAAATCACCAACCTCAAAGGCAAGATATTCAAGGACAAAAGATAGATTGACCGAAGACCCAAAGCCACCTCACTAAGAATCGTAGCCTTGCTTTAGGCATTGAGCAACTCAGCCAATAGGAATTACATAACAATTTAATGAGATTTGATCAATAATTTGATTTTATGGTGTTATTTGAAGCTGCAATCTTCTCAAAAGAAAAAATTAATAAAACAAAACCCAATTGCAACTGATTATTAGACGAAGAGAGAAAAATTAAAGTACAAAACACACACTTAAGCACTTCATCCAGTTCTTTCCCAGACAGCCCATTTGACCTTGCTCTTATACATGCCATTATTATACATGCCGTTAAAAATACGAGTATATTCGTACAGGGGGCATCATTCACTGGGTAAACTTACAACATGACCATTACAAATATCCAATAACTTCATTCACAGGGTACACTTAAAGTAATTCTCCATTACATGGCATACCATGATATTGTCTTTTTCATTCCAGTTCTTATTAGTCGTAAATTCTTCAGGTTTATACACTACACAACTGAAGTTGAAATCTTGTCATCCAAGGTGCCACTCCTTTTACCAAAATTTTGTTATTATTTAAGGCTTAATATATGTATATATATAAAATAAAATAAATAAATAAAAAAAACACTCTTCCATCATGGAGCTGAAGAGGTTTTTATAAGCTCAATTTGATTAGGGTTTAGGAGAAAAACTCTTTCATAGATTAATTGTAAATATCATCTGCACACATTTGAAGCCAACTCCACTACCACGATTTTGTCCAATTTCACATAAACAAAAAAAGAGTGTCAATACAGAATTCCAGAGCAAACCAATCATAAATAATTTTAAAAACCACACTAAACTTATTTCCTGGGAATCAAACAAAACAAAAGGATTTATCCTAGGCTTTATCAACCCTGTCAATCTACATAAAACCCCAATTTGCATAACCACCCAAACACTTCATTCATCTCAATGAATCATTTTCTCTACACTCAAATGAAACAAAATTATAAATTTCTCAACACTAAAACATATGAGATATGATCAGATATTACCTGTTTGACTTTTCACATCACAATTTGAACAAACATATCCAAGAAATGAGAATGAAAATCTGTGATACATAAATGTCATGGGACCAAAGCGAGAGAGAGATGATGGCAGGTTTGGCTGAATAAGTGGAGGTGGTGGGCGGATGGAAATGGTGGTGATGTGACATTGTGCCATAAGTCTTTGGAGCATGTGTTGTATTTCCAAAAGCTGAATGTTAGAAACACAAAAGGCTGAAGATATAATGACAAATTCTTGGTAAATCATCCTAGTCGTTCCCTCATCATGTTAAATAATCTGAGTTGTTCTAACCAATTGTGTTAGACATTTAAAAAAAAGAAAAAAAACTATGTTGCTTTATTATATAGACATATGTGTGTGTAGATATTAGATTAACAAACTACCTAGATTAAGTCAGTGAAGAAATGTGTGCGTCTGCCAGCTATGCAACTAATGATTAGCTTACATGTTAACTAAAAAACAAACAAACTAATGAAGTGGCTTACCAAACTATGTTTCCTTCTCTTCTTGGGGAGAAATCATTAAAACTACTTGAAAATTGAGGTAATAGGTACTCATCTAACAATTGTCTATAAGAAAATGTTGCTTCATTATGCAGATCGAGAATGAAAGTACAATATCTTGGTTTTCATTATTTTTTACCCAAAAAATGAACGTATTTGTAGTTGTAAGATTTGTGAATAAATTCTTAACCGTTGATAAATCATCACTGTGTGCAATTTGATGCAATCTAGCATGAACTTAAGTGCATTTTGTGTTGCACACAACAAACTCAAGAAAAAAAACTATTTATAACCAAATCCACTCAAACATGAATGATATTAAATCTGAAAAAAATTAATTGCATCATCTTTAAGCCCATATTAATTGTACCAAGAACTGAAGTTATCAGTGTAGACATTTAAGCATCGATACATGCCATCATCATGTAGACCAGAGATAACTTAAGGGTAAAACGATTGTACATTATTTATTGCAATCACTTTCATGCAGAATGTACAATCTTTTTAAACTTGTTAACAGGTGCCTTCGGACACACATTAACAAAATCCCTAATTTAATGATCCAATCATTTAGCATTAATCACACCATTAGACATTTAATCATTGATGATCAGATAATTTAACGAGACAAACTTATAAACAATAAAACTAACTAAAACTAACAAACATATGTCATGAATAAGTTTGGTTGGTATGAGTTTACAATAGAAGGCTTAGTTGTGTAAATTTCCAAGAGATATCTATTACAAGACTTTTCTAAAGAGAAAAATCGGATTAATAATAAATTAAGAATGTGCTTACAATATAGGGCTTAAAAACTATACAATTTAATTATGTGGGGTCGGTGACTAATGTGTTTGAGTAGGTTTTGGTGTAAATATTTTTTTACAAGTTTGGGGTCGTGAGAAATATTTGTTACACAAAATGCATTCAAGTCCATGCAAGATTGCATCAAACGACATAAAAAAATGTTTTAGGCTTTAAAAATGTATGAAACTTCCAATCTTAAGCATCTATCTAGTATACCCTTCATTCAACAGATCAAAATCTATATAAAGAAGTGAAGGTTATAAATTTCAAGAAGAAACTTATTTTGCAAGGCAATATAGTGTTGATTTGTCAAGGTGAGCTATTCCCACTCCACTTTTGTCCAAATACACTCCATTTTTGTCATTATTATAATTTTAACATAATATAAACATTAAAAAACAGAGTACATTTGTACAATATGAGAGGGAATAGCACCACCATTTATCAATTGTTAAGAATTTATTCACTTGAACAAACAAACCTTACTATAAGTACTAACAAATGCCCATTTTTTTTTGGAGAAAGTGTGTTTGGTTTCAATTTTCTGAAAATTGAGTTTTTTGTTTTTTGTTTTTTTTAGTGAATATTTTTAAAATTTTAAGCAGTTTTATTTATTTATTTATTTATTTATTATTATACTTTTTTAAATGCACTTTATTTAGATGTATCTAAATAGTTATATATTTGTGAAAAAATATTTTAAAAAAATCATAAATACACAAAAAAATATGAAAAATGTACTGAAGCTATGTTTGGTTTTGGCTTTTTGGCTAAAAAAGCACAAAAGACCTTTTGTCCAAATACACTCCATTTTTGTCATTATTATAATTTTAACGTAATATAAACATAAAAAAACAGAGTACATTTGTACAATATGAGAGGGAATAGCACCACCATTTATCAATTGTTAAGAATTTATTCACTTGAACAAACAAACCTTACTATAAGTACTAACAAATGCCCATTTTTTTTTGGAGAAAGTGTGTTTGGTTTCAATTTTCTAAAAATTGAGTTTTTTATTTTTTTTTTAGTGAATATTTTTTAATTTTTTTTTTATACTTTTTTAGATGCACTTTATTTAGATGTATCTAAATAGTTATATATTTGTGAAAAATTATTTTAAAAAATTCATAAATACACAAAAAAATATGAAAAATGTACTGAAGCTATGTTTGGTTTTGGCTAAAAAAGCACAAAAGACGAAATTAGCTACATAAGCCAGCAAGACAAAATGTCAAATCCAAACTATAATCATTATATTTTTTTTCTCACAAAGTCAAAAAAACCAAAAACAAAAACCAAACAAGACTAAAAAAACAGTTTAAAATAGCCAAAAAGTCAAAAAGTCAGGCTGTATTGAATTTCTTTATAATATATATATATATATATATTCTTTTTAATTTTTGGTATTTAGTAAAATTTTAAAGTATTTTTTTTCAAAATATATACTTTTTAAGTGTGTTTATGTTAGGTGTGTCTAAAAATTAAAAAAATTGCTTAAAATATTAAAAAAATTCAGTGAAAACAAAAAAAATACGAAAAAAGAAAATGTAGAATTTTTTAAAAAGTGAATCTTTGAAATAAAAACCAAACAGAGTAATATTACTTTATTAAGAAGCACAGGAACGTGATGCGACACCAATATGGCACGAACAAGATGGCGAAACAAAAATGGCATGAACAATCAGACACTAGGCCTTGTTTGGTTTGTTTTTGAGAGAGTAGTTTTAGAGAAAAATTTTCAAAGTTTTGTTTGGTTTTTAGTGATTTGGAAAAAAAATTCCCAAATCACTTTCTCTCTTTTACACATCAATCAATCACTTTTTCTTTTTCCTCTCTTCTTCTCAATCACTTTTTCTCTCACATACATCTACTCAACTGCAACAAAATATTAAATCATCCTAAACTCCTATACTCCAAAACTATTTCCAAAATATACAATCAAACAAACAAAACAAATTTCTAAACTCTCTCTCCAAAGTTTTTTTTAAAAATTTATCTCCCAAAATCAAACTAAACACACAATTTTCAAAAATAAAATGCACTACAATACATATTGATAAATGTATCATCCAAAGTTAATAAAAATATGGAGCAGAACACAAATTTTTGTAGTTTAAAGGACATAGATTAATAGTAAAAATTTATATTCTTTTCCTTTTTTTTATATTCTTTTCCTCTTTTTTTTTTTTTTTAACTTGCAATGACTTTAATATATGTTTAACCAATAAAAAATAATAATAACAGCCATGTTTGGAGATGTGTCTTAGAGCATCTCCAACTCTTCGCTACTCCTTTCACTAAATTTTTAAAAACTTTCACTACTTTTGACATCATAGTTTGTCAAGATTAAATTAGCAGTTGTCACTCCATTTTTCTTAATTTTCTAGATAAATGAAACCCATCCACAGCAAGAAGAGCTATGCTCATGGGCTGTGTACAGACAAAGATACAAATATGATTAATTGTTGATTTAAAAAAAAAAAAAGAACAATGTATTGATGTCAAGGATTTTCTTGCTAAAAAATATACATTCACAGATTGCATTAATGTGGTTATTGGAGGAGCTAAATTGTCATCAAGAAGTCTAAACAAGATAATGAATGTAAGATTAATTAGAGATTCTATCCCAAATAACTCTTTTGTATGGAAGTTCAAAAATAGATTAACAAATTCTTATACCTGACCAAATTCTTATACTTGACAAAGCATCAGCTTCTGTCCCGCCAACTCCCAAGCCAGCAACACCTAATCCACCTGTCATAGTTCTGTGTGAATCTGTCCGATGACAGTATCATGGTAAAACATGTTGTCGGTGTTAAACACCAATTTAAGGTATTCCAAGTTCACCTACAAATTGATCTTTCAAGTTTCAGTTGCTTGACATGGCCATCCAGAAATTGCAAATGTCACACAAAGAAACTTTGTACCCATTAAAAATCGTGTTCATTATTTAAAGAGAATGTACACTTTCTTAAACATGTTTTAATGTCTAAACCAAGCATAGGTATGTGCTCATGAAACACAAAAGAATGTTAATACTTGTTGGACATTCTCGGGACCAAGAGATTTTGGTTTATAAAAATGGGTTAGGCTTCTCTCATGTTCACATCTCAACATGAGAGAATTTGAGGGGCCTGTGGAGCCCACCACAGGTCTAATTTTGATAATATGAACCGTTCACTTTTTAGGATTTGTTAAGTAGAATATTCATGCAAAAAAAATCAAGATGATCGGACATCGGTAGCTATATGTTGGAATCAAATTTGTATTACAAAAAATAGATGGTTATTCTTGAAATTATATTTGTCGTCTATTTTTCTAAAACAAATATTATTCAAACATATAACTACCGATGTCTGATCATCTTATTTTTTTGCATGAATGTTCTACTCAACAAATTCAAAAAAGTGAACGGTTCGGATCACTAAAATCGGATCTAAAATGGGCCTACCAAGGCCAAATGCTCTCCCAAGTTGAGATGACAACTTGAGAGAAGCCAAACTCTATAAAATAATATGGTTGACAAAAATAATACAGCAAGGCAAAGATACAATGTTTGTTTTGAGAAAATCTCCAACATAAAAAAAACAAATATTTCTTATTTTCTACCGTAATCAATCATAACCACATCTTACATTTCATGAAGCTAGTTGAAAGGATTGTTTTATGTTGTCTCTCTTTTCCTTCTCTCTAGCACCAATGCAGATCAAAGCTGAAACTGAAAATAAATCCACCTTCGAGCTTTCCCTGTGAAGTTAATTCAAAAATAACATTAGTAATTTGTGTGGGTAGAGATGATTCTATACAAATGTGAACATCTTCACAAGTAGTTTTTTCAATAGTTCATTATCAAAATAAATATTTTACCAAAAAGAGTAACCAACCTCCTCTACAAAGCAATTCTCAACAACCATGCCCGAAATTTGATTCTTCTTGTAGTAAGGATTTGTGGTAAAGCTTCTTCTGACATATTATAATAAATAAGTGCATTGAGAAGTTGAATACAAAAATTATACTTTTCTCTTCCTTCCCTCTATTTTCTTTATCCATCTAACGAACGGGGAGCGTAATTATCTCATAAAACAAAACAGATTCCGTAAACAAAATCACATCGAGTTTCTTTTCAATTTTTTTGTTCTTTTCCAACAACGCTCTCTTCCTTGTCCATTGCTGTTCATAAATCTAATATTTACAACTGGTGACTTTACTTTATGCTAAGAGCACGAAATAATTTTGATGACATCCTCCATGCCCAAATTATGACCTAATCTCTTCATTACACTTCTTTTTCTTTTCTTTTTTTTCTTCTTCTTCTTTTTCTTTTTTTTTTTTTTTTTTAACAACATAAAAAATAAACCCTTTTTTCCTTGCACCAAAACTCCCATTCTACCAAACCAAACAGACTTGGATTGGGTTGAGAAAATGACCAATTTATGCCTCATCCCCCTCCAAATCTCTTCTCCAAAGGGTCTATTTAACTTCCTCCTCTTATGGTTTAGGGTACTATGAGAAGAACTTGGACAAGACCCAACTGTTGTGCCATCAGTTTTGGCTCAAACATGCAGCATCAAGCACACCAATTGGGCTTTGAGGCACAGATGGAACTGAACCACTTGGACCCTTCATGGACCCACTTGCCAATGATGACTCATTGAACAGTTTAACAAACTTGATCATTCTCTCCTGCATAACACAAACAAAAGAAAAGGGGGGGGGGGGAATGCATATGTTAATTGAAAAAAAATTGTGGGCATTTAAAACACAAATGATTTGATTAAAAAGGCAAAATCATGATTCATATCACCAACTTTACCTTTTCCACATGTTGAATGAGAAAAGAAATTGCTTTCTCAGTGTCCACAGTTTGAGTTTCTCTTGCAACAGATATTGTCACTGCTGCTGCAACCTCAGAATGCATGAACTCCAAGAAGTCAATCTCTACATTGAATTCCCACCCACTATCATTGGTCAATCTGGAAATGATTGTACATTCTTTATAAATTGTACAACTATTTAAAGTTTCATCATTCAACAGTGAGTGAGAATTTACCTTTTATTAAGCTCAATATGAGTTGGGTTGATTTAAATACTGAAGACCTTAGCAACACTATACCAGCGTTGATCTTTCGAAGCAAATTGTCTATGAAAGAGAATGGGGTGACTGCTTGCTTTCTCCACTTCAATGTGCTCAAGACCAGAAGCTCCATTTTCTGTATGGTTCTATCTTCAAACACAAATTTAGACTCACCCACCTGTCACGTTCCTCATTATGATTAGAACAATTGGATCTACAAACAATAACAAAAGACGCATGAAGATTCATTGAATATTTTTTCTTTTACCTGCTAGTCTAGACATAAAGGGACCTCAGTGTCCTCCGTTTTAGCTGCAAGAGACAAACAAGCCATAGCCAACAACTGCATCATCCAAGCTTTGCCCTTCTGCAAGCACCCCAACAATGCAATCACCAATGTTACTAAACAAATACAATTGAAATTAAAATCACCAAGGTTGTGTGCTCATTCAAATTCTTGATCCACACACAGCCTAAATGACTTGAAAAAGGACAAGGATCAACAGAATTTGACCATGAACTTACAGGTAATTCATAGGCTGAAAGGAATCTATCCAAGTAGCTAACAGACAAGTAAGTACAAAGAGGTCCAAAATTGAAATGGTCATGAACCCGTTAGATCAAGAAGACTATTAACATTTTATCAACTGCCAAGGAGAACACAGAAAGGATGTCACTACCAAATCCCCTCCAAAAAATTATAATATTATTATTAATAAATTGAAATGAAGTTCTTAGCACAAAAGGGGATAAAATAGAGGAAAGGTAAATCCAATTTTAGCCAGCTATAAAAAGGCATACAAATACAATTAACATAATCTGCACCAGCTAACTCAAAACCAAAAAAAGAGAAGAATCCCAATTCAGGTTATGTATGTGTGAAAGCAATAAAAAGAAGCAAAAACTCCAATCTACTCCATCAAACACCTCATAGTTAATGATAGCCCCAACGTTTAATTCAAAAACAACGAGAAGAGAAACTAAACATCATAAAAACAACACCCCAAAAATTCTATATAAAACAAATAAATAAATAAAATGAAAATCCAAAAAACCCAAGTCATTGATATCATCAAAAACATATAGGAAAACAAATACCCATAAAAAAAAAAGGGAAAAGAAAAGAAGAAAAAGAAGAAAAGAAGCCCATTAAAGAAGGCTCATGAACCAACCTTTCCAATCTAATCAACAGCCTCTTTTCTAGCCCCCAAATCCAAGTCCCCATCCCTCAATCTGTTCAAGTAACCACTGTTAATGCTCGAATTCCTTTTTGACCATCAAAGCCAAGCACATATTTTAGAGAAAAATTAAAAAAATAAAGGTTCAGGTTTATTGGAAATTTATATATATATATATATATATATATTTACATATTCTTTGGCATTACATCTTTCGTAATCCAATGAAGGCAAACAGAGTATAAGGTTTCATGTCGATTTTGTTGTTCTTTGCTCTCTGATGACTTCATTACTCTAATGTGATTCTCTCCGATTATGGAAGGTGGCATTGTGCACTGTGGTGTGTTGGTTTAAGTTTTTTGTGTATGCTGCTACTATGATAAGCTTAAATTGAACACCAGTATGTTCACATCTTAAGTCTATTCAAACTCTTAAGAGTATAATTAGAACAAGAAGTAGTTATAATGGGTAGCTCAATGACACACAGGAAATTTATACAATTGATTTTTATTGCTCTCAAGGGCATATTGTCAAACAGATGTTGCGTAAGGTCTATCAATGCATAGACAATCAGCTACACAACAAAGAATCATACACAGCAACCAGTAGCAGATTATACCAGACCAAAAACCGCAAAAGAACAGAGACTACAAAAATAAAAGAAAATGCAAAGCAACAGATTGTACGAGTCCAAAGAGAAAATTACCCCGGTATAGGTTTTGGAAAATTACTCCGATGATTTCCTCATAGTTAGAGCAATGGGGGATGATTTGAATACCACACATCCATAGCTATCGTAGCAATTCTTATGCGAGCGGTACACCCAACAAATGAAGGTTCAAGGAAGAGAAATCTGTTGGAAAATTTGAATTTAAATTTACTCTAAGGCCATGTTTGTTTGGGCGGACTGGATTAGCATTTCCATGACTAATAGTCCTAAGATTACGAATCGATTGGATTATGTATCCTATCTTAACTAATAGTCAAGTTTAAAATAATTAGTCCGTACTTCAATTGTTTAACCAAACATCGGATTAATAATTTTATTGGACTATTAATCCAATTCCAAGCTCATGTCCATCCAAACAAACATGGTATAAGGGTTGTGTCTATTGAGATGGAAGGGTGTGCCCTTTTGAAGGGTCACAACCTTTTTGAAGAGTCACATAGAAGTCTATATATTCCATCTCCCTCAGTTCAATTTATAAAGAGAATTGTCATTTTCTTCTTCACTTTGCATTTATTCTTTATATTTCCTGAGTCTAATTTTCCTATAAAGAGAGTACATACACAGCGAAGTTCGCTAGGCTTGCAATAATAGTGCTGCTAGTGCAAGACATTGATCGTTGTATCCTGGGAGATAGACGTCCATTGAATCCTAAGCACCGGTGGGAGGACGAATAAAGAGTGTCACACACTCGACTCGATCAGGTTTTATCAATTCATGTACTGCAAGTTTTGTTACGTTATTTTGTCAATTTATTTCAGTTTTGGTTTTGTTCAAAAACCGTTTACATATTTTTAATTTATATTTTCCATATGGTTTGGTACTATTTTTTCTAACAATCTTAAGACAGAATATGATCCTGTTTATGGTTTTTGGGAAAATATAATTATTTGTTTTTGTATGTGTTTGGATACTTATACTGTGCAATTATTTTATATAGATTTGATTCTTGATTTAATCTTCGGACACCAAAGAATTCTTTGGGATTTTGAAATGCTTATACTAATTGAAGGTTTTAATTGAGAGATACCTGTATGCATGAGAATATCAGTATTTATATATGATCAAGATCATATGGTGATACACTGGATTATAATTCTTTTAAGTGGTTATTACTTATAGTTGCTGGCAGTTACTAATAGAAATTCAAATTATAAAGGCACCACTTCAAGTTGTAAGACATGTTTTCAGAACTTGAAAAATTCTGAAAATTCAGACTAAGGGTTGTGTTCTCTCATAAAGAAAACTCTTTTGAGTGGGGGCATTTATCACCTTAAAGAAAGTGTCCGCAACATGCCTCAAAGTATATGAGCATTAACACAAATATTTAGTCACACTCTGTTCTTGCTTACTTTTTTGCTCTTTGCTACGTTTCGGTTTCATAGTCTCTGGCCTTTTTCCGTGTTGGGATCACCAAATTATACTGTGCATTTCACGGATCTGATATTTCGTATCTGAGAGAGAACTGAATTTCTTTGTCTCTGCTATTTTGAACCGAATTTAGAGAATGCGAAGTGTTAGAATATAATATGTAAAGTGTTTAATAATTATGTTTTCTTCTTTCGGTGTGTGTTAATTAGTATCCTATGTGTATCACCTTTCCTCTCTATAAATGAGAGTGTTGTAAATCATATCAATAATAACATTCATCAATACAATTTATTCTCTCCTTTTCTCTCTATTCTCTGGCCTTTTTCCGTGTTGGGATCACCAAATTATACTGTGCATTTCACGGATCTGATATTTCGTATCTGAGAGAGAACTGAGAGAACTGAATTTCTTTGTCTCTGCTATTTTGAACCGAATTTAGAGAATGCGAAGAAATTGCAATATGATGAAGATGATTGATGACGAGAAGAAAGGGACGCCGTTGAGGCTAAATTGGGAGATGAATGTGCATGTGTTTGGCCTGTTCAATGAGAACATGAAGCCAGGGTCGACATCGGAGAGGAATTTTGGGTTGTTCGTGGCGGATGGTACGCCGGCATGTTCACTCGGACTCGACAGAGGTCCAACTACGAGTTTCAGAACGCTGACTCGGTGATTGGGTCAACTGCTTCTTTGTATCTCTCTCCGCTTTCTCTCTCTAATGTTGTGTTTGGTTGGGAGATTTGGAGAGGGATTTGGAAAGGGAAATGGAAAAGGTAGGTGAAATATGAATAAATCATGCCTATATTTCACATAGTTTCACACACCTTTTCCCTTTCCCTTTCCAAATCCCTCCCCAAATCTCCCAACCAAACACACCATAAAAGTATCTCTCGAAGTATATTCCCATCAATGGCAACAACACCATAGAGCCCGAAATTTTCTATCATACCTCTTTGTTTATTGAATATTGTGTAATTCGGTTAGTGAACCTTTTTGGTTACCGAGAAACTGAGGAGCAGAGAGAGAAAAAAAAAAATACTGGAAAAAACTCAAGTTCTGAAGAAAATGAGGGACTGAGTGTGTGATTGAATCACAACGTTGGAACTTGAAGAATTGATTTTTGTTCTGATATAATTTCATTTGGTTTCTCAGCAGCCAAGCATTCAATCTCCCTTGCAAAACAATTAATCCGCTGACATGTCCACTTCACACTAGTGTAGTTCGTTCCATAATAAAGAATGAGTTCATGAAGTATCATGTAAATTTAGACATGGTCATCAGAAATAGGGAGAATCACAACGTTGGAACTTGAAGAATTGATTTTTGTTCTGATATAATTTCATTTGGTTTCTCAGCAGCCAAGCATTCAATCTCCCTTGCAAAACAATTAATCCGCTGACATGTCCACTTCACACTAGTGTAGTTCGTTCCATAATAAAGAACGAGTTCATGAAGTATCATGTAATTTAGACATGGTCATCAGAAATAGGGATGGAGTCTCTACTACTGATGATAGTTGTGGACCACTTATTGTTGCAATTGAAGAATCTAGCATCTGTGGTGATTTTCGAATTATCAAACCACCTCTGCTTCTGGAAAGCCAAGTCATGTTTAATAGTGCAAGGGTCAATTTATGTGTATGGAAATGGATGTATGGAGTGATTCTTGAAACTAAATGTGCTTAAAGAGAATCTTCCCAAATGCTCATGAACTTAGTGCCATCTTATTGGGCCTTTCTGAGAAAGGGACATTATTAGAGGCGAGAAATTTTTTTTTGATCCTTTGACAAGGGGTGACTTGATGGAGGGTATTATTTTGTATAATATCATGATTTTTCGGTATGCAAAACTTGGTAAAATTGGAGAGTCTGTACAGTTATACAAACAAATAATTGAAAAAGGGATTACTCCAAGTATAGTCACTTTCAATTCTGTTATTTATGGTTTCGGCAAATGCAGAAAGCTAGCTGAGGCTAGAACATGGTTGGATACCATCAAGGCACATGGATTGGTGCCAAGTGCTGTAACATACACCACACTTATGAATGCATTATGTGAAGAGGGCAACTTATGTGGCATGTTCGAAGTGCTCAATGAGATGGAAACAGGCATTATTTTTGGTTTGTGATCTCTTGAAGTTGAGACAATATAGAGTATATGTTATATACTTGGTAAATTTTCTGAATAATAAATTAGCATTTCTAATTTTTGTAATTTGTATTTGAATAGAAATTTTATATTGATTGGTCAATCTATGATTCAAAACAAATACAATCACAATTTAATTGGAAGTAGTTTGAGGCATCTTTTGTGTTGATTATTATTTTTTAATAATCAATTGAAAGTAATTTTTAAAGTAACTTTGAATTTTGTGAGATAGGATGTCTTCAATCTTTATTTCACTTGTGTGGTAGACTTGGTTTAACCATGAATCATGTTCTTAATGTGAGAGTTTATCTTTTGAATTAAAAGAGATAATTCCATTTTTGTTCCAAATATTTTTGAATGAGTTATTATTTGTGACTGCGTCACTTGTCTGGAAATGAATCATGTTGTTTGTGCTAATTTATGTATTATCACAAATGTGGGGAGAGAGATTAATAGGAAAATTATGCAGTTGATTGACTTGTAATTTGTCTATGTTTACATATGTTATAGAGTTGACAATTAATATCAATTTGTCTGTGATTTATTATTAATGATGTTCAATTATTTATCAAAGTGTTATAAAAATGTGAATTCTATATGTGTTTTTGACATAAGAGGAATTCTAATTATTCTTTGGATTAATGACTGTGAAATTGGATGCGGTGACCGATAACTTCGTAATGAAATATTATATGAGTTAAAATATTTTATGGGTGAAAGACGCTTTGGTAATTGTCTAGTCATCAATACTGGATAAGACAAATAAGATGTAAATGTAATTATACAGTGATATTTATATTCCATGTTGAGATTGGAATTAAGGTTGCAGTAATCAAAAAGAAATTAATCATGGCTAAAGAAATGTTATTTGACAAAGTGTTGTGCCACAACCGTTTTAGTCATTTTTTCTTTGTACTGTAAAAGCAAGTTATGATGTCTAATTATTTTTAGACAAATTAGTATTGTGATTATATTCACAAAGCAATTTACATCTTGTTATTTAGTTCAAACACGCCAATTAATGATATATTCTGATTTATCTTAGAATTGTGGGGGTGTATTAATATTTTTTGTAATTATACATCAGCAAGAGAAATTAAGTTTTCTTGGAATGCTTAAAATTAGGGGTGCAACTTGGGCGGCGGGCTCAACCGAGCAACCCGAGCCCAGCCAATTTTTTTAGGGCTTAGACAAAATATTTTCAAATCGTACAGGCTTGGGCAAAAAATTCAGAAGCCCGAATTAAATTTGGGCGGCTTGGGCAAAGACGTCAAACAACCCGAGCAACCCGACGCCCGAATATTATATATAGATATATAAAAATATTAAATATACATATAAATTATTAGCCATTACATGATATTAAAGTAATTTATATTATTAAATCATATTGAATATATATATATATACAAATAACATAAAATCTTATTCTTTTTTTTTTTATTTTCACTCATAAATTGTAGGACTACTATAGTGCATCTCTCTTACATTATATAAATTATTTATTTTGTTGGTATTAATGATTTCTATAAATAAAAAAAAATGTAAATAGAGTCAAATTTTAATATTATGTAGCTGTAAAAAAAAAAAAAAAAAAAAACCTAAATTCATTTACAACTCTGGCAATTCGAGCAACTCAGGTTTAACTGGTCGGTTGGCAGACAATGTCGGGTTACAATTCGGGCTTGGCGGGCTTGACAGTCTCAGCACAACTTGGGCTGGCTTGGACAACTCCCAACCCACCGAACCCGTCGAGTTCACTCCTACTTAAAATGTGGAGTGCTGGAGTATTTTATCAAAGTAACGGTTCTGATTGTAGGCTCCACAAAGAATCTCAATTCTTCTATAGGACAAAGTGAGTAGAAGCAAAAATGATTTCATTAACTCTAAGAAAACTCTATTTTATTATTAAATTGAAATAGGAGTCTGTAATAACATTAGCTCATTATCAAAAACTTAATGACGCTAGGACTTTGCCATAATATTTCAAGATTTAATATAAATGAAATAAAAAAATCCCCAACAAATGTAGACATGATCTAGTTATACGCGTTCATCATCACTCCATGCGAACCATCTTACAAATACGCCAAACTTGTTCGGTACAAAGGTCTCATGGGACATGCCTCGATCTCCAGCATTTATAATCTATTCTAAATAGGTACCCGTAAGTTCGTCACTCACTGGTCAAGTACTTAGTAGACTCTTGAAAGAATCAAAACTAAAGCTTTCAAGAGATTAAAAAGCATTGATAATCAGAGAGATACTAGAGGTATAGTGTACTTGCATCGTTGATGAATGATTGTAAGATAGTAACCAGTTTTTCAAGAAGTCTAGGAGATCAGACAGGGTTCATTAAGCCTAAGTGAAGTCAAGGAAAAAATGATATCTGAGCAATCATGTGTTGTATGTAGGGGATTTGGTAAGATGCTTTTAATGTCATTAGTCTTTGAAAAACTTAAAAGGGTATTTTTCAAGATAAGTTTTAGAGACTTGAATTAGGATCACCCTATATAAGTGTGAGGCCATTCTATGGATGATAAGACTAATTTTTAAAGTACTCATGAACCAGGACTTGCCCAGGCCAAAACGGGCACAACCGTGAGACTAATGTTTGGAATATTTCGTGTGTGATTCTATTCTTGCTTAACAAAAGACTGACAGTCAAGCATCATGCCACTGATAGCTAGTAATCGATAGGCTTTCACTAGGGAACGTTCAAAGCTGAAAGCCTCCTATCTCGATGTAGGGTATTTCCTTAATTACTCTCTTTTGTCTGCATGTTGTTGCATGTCCTTCCGTAAATTTCATTCATGTGGGGATTGTTGGAAAATTTGAATTTAAATTTACTCTAAGGGTTGTGTCTATTGAGATGGAAGGGTGTGCAATTTTGAAGGGTCACAACCTTTCTGAAGAGTCACAGAGAAGTCTATATATTCCATCTCCCTCACTTCAATTTATAAAGAGAATTGTCATTTCTTCTTCACTTTGCGATTTTATTCTTCATATTCCTGAGTCTAATTTTCCTATAAAGAGTGTACATACACAGCGAAGTTCGCTAGGCTGCAATAGTAGTGCTTGCTAGTGCAAGACATGATCGTTGTATCCTGGAGATAGACGTCCAATTGAATCCTAAGCACTGGTGGGAGGACGAATCTGTCTTAAGGAAAGAGTGTTACACACTCGACTCGATCAGGTTTTATCAATTTATGTACTGTAAGTTTTTGTACGTTATTTGTCAATTTATTTCAATTTTGATTTTGCCCAAAAACCGTTTACATATTTTTAATTTATATTTTTCATATAGTTTGTACTATTTATTTTCTAACAAAATCAACTTTCCACGCGCTTCAAAGAACCCGTATATTATATATACAGCTCAACTATTCTTAAACGATCTCTTTCCAAAAAGGTGCAGAAGAAGCTACTAGTTCAAGTGGTCACCTTCTGGAGGTTAAAGTGTTTTTTTTACAAATTTTTTATTAATATTTTAAATAATTTAAAAAAAAATTTAGGTATACTTAACATAAATACATTTAAAAATATATATTTGATCCAAAAAACTTTTAAAAAATTCACTAAAAACTAAAATATAAAATAAATACAAAAATTCAATATATTTCGTTATTCTTATATATTTATTGATTTTTTTATAAATATTTTGCAGTATAAAAAAATATGAAAAATGTTTAAAATTTTAAAAAATATTTACTAAAGTAAAAAATAAAAATTCAATTATAAAAAATTGGAAACCAAACAGAAAAAAAAATACTAGTGTTAGATTAATGTTTTACAGCTCAAGGATTAGGGGAGAAGAATTATTTACACTCGGTTGCATATCCAATGAGGGACGATATCCATTGTTTGGTAATTTTAGTCCGCCGGACATGAAAATCCTACTGAACTCCATACCCCTTAATGAGAGACTAAACAATCCTAGGGGTGGGATTGTTTCCTTGTGATTGATATCCCATGGGACTAATGTGTGAATGTTCATTTTACTCTCATACTATTACTTAGTAAACAATGAAAAATGGTAAATAGTCTTTGAATATTTTTAAATTATGTTTTAGTGTTGTTAATTTAAACTTAATTATTAAATAAAAATATAAAATATAATATTTAATTTAATAAAAATTATGGCCTTATAAATTAAAATTTTTTTAGTGTTGTTAATTTAAAATTATATATTAAATAAAAAATAAAAAATAAAAAATATAATTATTTAATTAAAAAATAATAAATTATAAATTATGGCCTTAAAATTAAAAAAATTTAGTGTTGTTAAATTAAGATTACAAATTTAAAATTATATAATAAAAAATATAAATTATAAGTTACAAGGGTAAAATAATTTTTGAGCATTTATCCTTATTCTAGTTCGTCTAGCTAAACATTTGATTCACAAAAATAGTCCTTTTTAGTATCTATCTCATGAGAAAAAACAAACACGGGACACACATCCAATCCAACCAAATAGTCCGTAAGGCATTCACACTCAAGATTCAAGTCGCCGATGCGATTCTTAATCTCTCTCTTAATCTAGTTCGGCATTCAAACACACACATTACGAGTGTCCCGTTTTTGTGTGGTATGGACTGCGATATGCGGATTAAATCTATCGACTGTTACTCCTAGATATATCTTCCCCAGATTAATTTGGATTGGATTGTTTTGACTTGTATCCATATGTTTGTTTATCATGGAATTAAATCGCCTGATTTAGACTATTTTTGGGAACAATGTTTGGTTGGACGACTTGACTAGTAGATAAATACTCAAAAGACGTATCATTTACCGTTGATAATTATAACTTTTTATTTAATATATAATTTTAAAATTGTAATCTATAATTATAATTAACAACAACTAGAATTATTAATTTATAAGCGCATAATTTTAATTGATTATTTTCAATTAAATTAAATTTTATAATTCTATATTTTTATTTTCATATATAATTTTAAATTAACCACCACTAAAAAATAATTTTACTTAATATAGTATTATTTATTTAACAACATAAAAATTTAAGCCATCAATTTCTAATTTATTATTTTTAATTTATAATAAATTATCAATTTATATTTTATTTTAATTACTATAATTTTAAGTTAACAACACTAAAAAAATAATTTATAAATGTTCAAAAAACTAATTTTACCATTTTCCAATTGTTTATTAAGTAATAGCATGAGGGTAAAATTGACATTTCATACATTAGTCTCATGGGATACCAATCTCATGGAAATAATCTCACCCCCTTAGGATACAATAATCAGTCATATGAGGGACTAATAGTCCGAAGGGACTATTAATTCGAAGCAAAAAATTGAACCAAACAATGGACTATTAGTCCAATCCCATGGAATAATCCCTAAAAAAAACACACTCTATGTTAGATTCACTTAGGTAGCGTTTTGTTTAGAGTGATATCATTAGTACTTCATCAATTATTTTGGATTCCTATGTTTTAATTATTTTTTTATTACAATAATAATCTCAAATAAAATTATTGAAAAGGACATTAATAATTTTGGGACACCTTATCTCATAATTAAGCCTGCACACCCACTACATTATGAGTTAAGGTTTATGAGAACACCCACCTTTATCACCACTTATCTATCTTTTCCAAATTCCACCTTCAAAACCTACCCACTTTCAAAACCTTGAAAACTCTTTGATGGCAATATTTTGACAATAATAGTGACAACTATTTGATTACCTACACTTCTCCGGCAATAACAATGAGTGAAATTTTTTCCGGCAATCACAACACCATGATACGATAAGAGTACAACAATAAAAGATTCATAATGTAACAACCCCGACCCATGATTAACGTTAATCCATGTTTAATTATGCCTAATAAGTAATTAAAGTGAAATGTTGCATCATATGTTGCCTTATATGTGGTTATATCTATTTAACGTAGAAAGATCTGTTCATGATTCCGTTTCGGTTTGCGAATTGAAGGCCTTATCGGCATCCGATTCTGAAATTAACTTGATTTATGTATTATTTGGAATTTTTAGAATTTTATGGTAGGTTTAATTGAAATTCAATTTGGAACGAATTAAATTAGACTAGTTAATGTCAATTTGGTTAGTTTAAGGTAAGTTTAATTTATTTGCCTAATTAAGCCTATAAAAGACTTATACACCACTTGAATCACTTTTCCTTCATCATTTTTTAGCTCAACATAGCGTGAGAGAGAGAGAGGGAGCTAGAGATTGAGATCAAGGAGGAAGAATAAGAAATTAGCTTGGATTTAGCTGGGAATTGAGGAATCGACTTGAAAGCTCAAAGACATAGCAACTTGGAACTCAATTAAGGATCTTAGGTTAGTAATTGATTCTGAATCTTTATATTTAAGTTGTTATGAAGAGAATTCAAGAAGTTTTGGTGGCTAAGGAAGAGAATTAAGTTAGAATCAAGGGAATATATCATACTATGCATGCATGTGCATTTCATGGGGTTTTGGTGTTGTGTACAAAAGAATTCTTCCATGCGTATACTAATCCTAGTTTGGTTTTAAGAATTCATCACATTTTCTACCAATTTACCTTAATTGATCATGTTTTGGAGAGTTTAAGTTCATAACAATTCATGCATGTCATATTCATATTATATTCTTAAGTTTCAAGTTCAACTTTGAACAATTGGCAAGTTTTTGGACCTTGATTTCATGAAATGATCTTTAATTCTCTATGTTTTACAAGTTTAGACATATTTTCTTAAGTTTTGGGGCCCAAAGGTTACATTTTAAAGCTTTGAATTTAAGTTTTGAGCGTGGGAGAAAATCTAAAAATTCCAGAATTCTGCTCCTACGCTCGAGCGAATGAATCCACGCTTGAGCGACCACTCTAAGTGCGTGCACTTCCGCTCGAGCGACCAGAAGTCCACTCGAGCATGAAATGCATGGTCCCAAAAGTTCTTATGTTTTGTAGACCGCTCGAGCAACAATAGTTGTGCTCGAATGAGGGCATGTCTCTCACGCTCGAGCGAGCGTCGAGCGAAAAAATCAAGCAACTAGCACTTTTGCAAAATTTTACAGACCGCTCGAGTGACAGATCTTTCACTTGAGCGACCACTCATATTTTGCATGCCCGCTCGAGCGTTGGAAGTTGCGCTTGAGCGAGGACCCTATTTTCAGCAAGTTTTGTTAAGTGTTTTCAAGTGCATTTTTGCATCCTCATTCAATCCTAGGAATTCATAGGCCAAGTTTAAGACACCATAATGATGATAGAGGAGTAGGAACACACCAAGACAAGAAAGAACCAAGTTAATAATTCCGGGTGTGTAATTCAGTACGTATTCGTTCTGTATCTGTGTAGGTCACGTGCCACAAAATCTCTAAATTGCCTACTCTGTCCGTTCACTTGAAGCCATCTGTTATCCGTGAGTAATAACTTAGCAAAGCTATGTTCAAGTTAAATTATTTTTGTATATGAAATAAGATCTGTCTTATGAAATGCTATGCTCTGTACTATGAATGATTGTCCACCTCTGGCAAATAATTATGACATTAATGCTATGATGGAAGTATGCAATCTGTACCCGGACCGGAGGTTCCTTTATGGAACTGACAAGTTATCTATCCCCGGCTGTGGACTCTTCTTTTTCTCGCGCCCCGCCTTTCGACAAGGGTTGAAAATGAAGGCCTCACAGTTCGCACTCCCGCGGTTCTGAATCTAGTCTCACAAGTGCAATGTGAAACTGATAATCACCAAAGAGTCCAAATCCGGAAAACGTTTTTGGAAAATTGATTTTAAATCAAATAATGCCAAAATTGGACTACTTTGCCAGATACAAAGTCGCCACCTAAATATTTTGTTTTGGAGAAATTTAGGAAACTCTGACTCGTACCAAAGGCCACGTGTCGGTCATCACCAAAGTTGCCTCGGCTTGGGAACTTGGGTACGAGGGGGGAAGGTTATGAATTGAGTACCCCCACTCGCCCGATCAAAGATTGGCCTCTACTAACCATGATATGTTCTTTTATAAACATTATGTGTTCCTATTCAAATTATTAAATTAGATTTACTATGTAACGCACACAAGCAAGTATAGACTAGTCACAAGACTTGGAACAATTCAACTCATGTTTGTTTGCGAAAATGGTTTGAATTTGCCACGCTTAAGTGGGCTTAAAAATGTAGATTCCTCACCAAACATAGTGGGCTTAAAACAGGATTTGCCACAACGAAGTGGGCTTAAAACTTACATTTGTTGAATTGTTCCAATCCAAACAATAAGCCTTCATCCACAGGCATTCATGCAGTTTAGCATTTAAGCACATAGCCTCATGGCAAGCATGTTAATCATGCCAACATTCACATTCATGCAAATATGTTAAAGCGTAAAAGCTTACCGAATACTCTAAGCCAAAACAAAAACTACTTAGAAAGATGCATGATCCTAACTATATAAGATGTCTAATGCAACGCATGCAAAGAATGCAATTAATAGGCTCGACTACTAATATGGCATATGGATCGATTTGAACAACATGCGATTAAACACGTATTCAAAGAAGATATTGAAATTGCAATGCAGTTTGAATGATGCGCTGAACCTTGGTGCATGCAAGACAAAAGGAATGGATGCAAGCACGCGATATGCTAATCAAAACATGACCTTAATCTGACCATCAAAACCAATTAAATAAAAGGGAGAAAGACGTAAGGTTGGAAGACATACACATACGCTCACACACTTATTACAACATTATGCCCTCACGAAGGAGGGCCCGAATGAATAAGTTGACTAGCTACGCTAATTAAGCTAACTAATACAACACTTGAAATGAATTAACTAACTATTCTAAGCTAATTAATTATTACAAGCCGGAATCGAATAACTAGTTACACTAACTAATTAATTACAACACTTGAATTAACTAGCTATTCTAAGCTAACTAAAGCGATTAAATAATTAACTATCTAAGCTAATTAAATAGTTACAACACTTGCATGAATTAGCTACCCCTAATCAGCTAAGCAAAGCAACTAAATGGCCTCGGGCGGGCGAGGGACATATGCATGCTCAGTTGGTTTCCACCCGAAAATGCCACTGCTTCACTGTTGTAAGACTCTATTTGCACACTTGAACACCAAAGAAGCTACCAACTTCCAGAACACCTCTTCTCTCCCTTTTCATTACACTGAGCAACTTCCTTTATCAATGGCCGGTCGGGTACCATTGGTGGTCGGTCGACCACCCCTGCCCTGAACTTCCTTTTGCTGCAACAGAGAGCAAACAGAGGCAAATCAGTGTATTCTCAAAGAGTGTTTGTGCTGTTACGCTCCTTATCATCACACAAGCTCAAATGAGTGTAACTTTTGGCCCTCAAACCATTAACCAAGCAATTTCCATGCATGATGGCTAAGGAACTAAGCTTGTACAAGCTTAATGAATGCATAAATAAGACCAAAACAATTACCACCCTATCATGCACGATCAAGGGCAATGGAGACCAAGGAAAGTGGCACATTTAATCACTTTTGAGTATGAAATGTCCCATTTTCTCTGCGTTCGAATTAACGTTCGATTCGAACACATGCAATGCAACACGAAATATGCTTATCTTGCCTCTTTTACTTGTTCATTTTGTTTACTCATTTTACATTACCGATTCATTCTTTAATCGATTAAGTCCATTGGTGAGTGTCCTCTAATGGAAAGAGGGCATAAACCAAAGGTGCCTTAGGCATGAAAGAGACCTCATGCCGTTGGTAATGAACCCCTAAAGGGATTAAACCATTAAGCATAAATGTCTCAATTTCACACTTAAGCAAACAATGGATTTAAAACCACTTTCAAAGCAAACAAAAGGGTGAAGACTTGAGGGAGATTGTAGAGATTGAAGTGCTGAAATTAAGTGCAAAACAACACTAAAACATGTTTTCAACTCAAAACAATGATGAATAAAGCACTAAAACATCAAGCTAGTGAAGGAAATTGCACTACAACCATGTCATACAAGGCTCAAATGACTTAACCAGCCTAAAACAGAGCTAAAACAAGTCAAAATAGAAGCAAAAACATGCTGGATTAGAGCTAGGTTAAGCTAGAAAAACATGCTCACCTGTGAAGCTAGCTAGACATGTAAACAAGACACAAGAAGGGGAGGCTAACCCCTCCAATTTTGGACTTCAAAAGTTGATTTTTACCACTGAAAAACCTCTGAGATTTAGTGGTTAAAAGGCCCAAAAAATTTGATTTGAAAGTGAGGAAAAATAACACAAAAAGCTTAACAAGCTAAAGAGCCAAAAAGGTAGATAAGCCCTTAACTAAAAAAGGCTCAAACCACCATTTTTAGTTCACAAAAATAGAGTTTTTTACACTTCAAAAATAGTCTTAAAACAGTTGAAAAGGATAGGAAAAAAAGTATGCACAATAAGCTTAAATAAGGTAAGTGCTCTACCTTTGAAGCAAAGCACAATTTTGGCACAAATCCAAGCTCAAACCTCCTTCCAAAGCTCAAACATGACTCCAAGGGACCTCAGCTCAATGGTGATCAAGTTTGGTTAAGGGTTGGTGTGCAAAGTGTGGAGGAACTAGGCAATCAAGCAAAAAATATCAAGTGAGAGAGAGAGAGAGCTAGAGAGAGAGATATTTTTGGTCCAAAATTTTCTAACTCTCAAAAATGGAGGAGGAACCCCCCTATTTATAGAAAAACAAGTATTGAGCTTAGATACATCTCACCATACACGTGTATGAAGATGCAGCTCAGTGAGCAACAACTGGCACAACTGTCAACAAATATCTAGAAAAAGAGACCAATGGCCGTCGGCCACCACTGGTAGCCAACAAGCACAAGCCATGGCCGACAGATCCTAGGGCTTGCTGATAGGTCACCGTCTCTTCCATGCTAGAGGCAACAAGCTCTTGGTCCAAAAACATGCACAAAACAGATAAGGTTTACAGGCTCAAAGACGAGGTGTTCCGCCGAAGACTTCGAACGTTTAAAATGAACACAAACAAACACAGTCATTGAGTGGACAAATGATGACTTCCAAATCTTAAGGACGGTCAAAAATGGGGTGTCTACACCGGCTGGAGGTTCCTATATGGAACAAACAAGTTATCCGTTCTCAGTCCGGAGGTTCCTTTAAAAAATTGACAAGTTATCCGTACCTGGCCGGAGGTTCCTCTATGAAGCTGACAACTACGATCTACGATACTCTATATATAATCTATTAGCGCTAATGTATAAACCATGTATGATCAAGCATGAATTTTGATTTCTGTCAATGACTCAAACAGGAATATGAATATGAATCTATTCTATGTACGGACTTAGTTATGGGATATCATTCATTTAACCCTTTACTTTGTTATTATTCACTGGGTTCCCGCTCACGATTTATATTATGTATGTAGGTAATCAGGCAAGTGACCAAGCTCAGGGTTTAGGACCTAGTGTTTCAGTTTTTATCAGCTAGCCTTTGTGCCTCCCGAGGAAGTTTCGGATTAAGTCAAGTTTAGTGGCTAATTTTGTGAATATATTAAGCTTTGTTTCCTTTGATTTTCGGACAAGATTTCTATTAGTATGTGCACGGAATGACGTGTAAATACTGCATCTTTTGACATCACTCGTAAGTTATAAAAGTTTAAAATGATTTGTCCTATGTATGTCTTCATAGCTCAATGGACTATGCATATTTTATATATTTGCTTCCGTAGCCCCTAATTATATGTTATTCTATTAAGAGGCCTTTGGTAATTCAAGGATTACTGGCTGGTTACGACACTAAACCTATAGGGGTAGGTTTGGGTCGTGACATCTATGAAGGCTTCAGGTGCATTGGTGACTCCTAAAGACATGACTAGATATTCATAATGTCCATACTTGGTTCGAAAGGCATTTTTCTCAATGTCCTCGGCTTTAACCTCCAATTGATGGTATTTCAATCTCTAGTCAATCTTTGAAAACACTTAGGGCCCCTATAGTTGAGTTAGAAAAATGCATGATCCTAACTATACAAGATGCCTAATGCAACACATGCAATAATGCAATTAATAGACTCAGCTACTAATATGGCATATGAATCAATTTGAACAACATGCCGTAAACACGTATTCAAAGAAGATATATTGAAATGACGATGTAGTTTAAATGATACGCTGAGCCTCAATGCATGCAATATAAATGAATGGATGCAAGCATGCGATATGCTAATCGAAATATGCTCCTAATCTAACCATCAAAAGCGATTAAATAAAAGGGAGAAAGACGTGGGATTAGAAAACATGCACACACGCACGCACACTTATTACAACATTATGCCCTCGCAAAGGAGGGTCCGAATGAATAAGCTAGCCAACTAGCTACGCTAATTAAGCTAACTATTACAAAACGTGAAACTGATTAACTATTCTAGTTAACTAATTATTACAAACCAAAAGCGAATAACTAGTTAAACTAACTAATCATTTACAACACTTAATTAGTTATAACTAATTAATTATAACATGCATCTAAGCTAGATATTAATTAAACTAACTAGCTAATCCCGAGAAGCAAAGAATTCATGCATGCTAGATCCTTCACCCGAAAAAGCCACTGCTTTGCTCTTGCAAGCCTCTATTCGCACATATTTGATCACTGAAAATTGTACCAACTTCCAGAACACCTCTGCTCCACCTCAGGAACACACTGCACAAAAGTTATTGATGGCCAACAAGGGGGACAAAGGGCTTGTCGGCTACCAATGGTGGTTGGTCGGCGACCAAAGGTGGCCGATCGGCCACTGCATGGTTCACACTTGCATGGTTCACACTTGCATGCTGCAACAAAGAATAAAACAGAGCAAAGCAGTGTATTCTCACAGGTTGTCTGTACTGTTTACCCTCCTTATCATCACACAAGCTCAAAGGAGAGAAACTTTTGGCCCTCAAACCATTAACCAAGCAATTTCCATGCATGATGGCTAAGGAACCAAGCTTGTACAAGCTTAATGAATGCATAAATAAGACCAAAACAATTACCACCCTATCATGCACGATCAAGGGCAATGGAAACCAAGGAAAGTGGCACATTTAATCACTTTTGAGTATGAAATGTCCCATTTTCTCTGCGTTTGAATTAACGTTCGATTCGAACACATGCAATGCAACACGAAATATGCTTATCTGGCCTCTTTTACTTGTTCATTTTGTTTACTCATTTTACATTACCGATTCATTCTTTAATCGATTAAGTCCATTGGTGAGTGTCCTCTAATGGAAAGAGGGTTTAAACCAAAGGTGCCTTGGGCATGAAAGAGACCTCATGCCGTTGGTAATGAACCCCTAAAGGGATTAAACCATTAAGCATAAATGTCTCAATTTCACACTTAAGCAAACAATGGATTTAAAACCACTTTCAAAGCAAACAAAAGGGTGAAGACTTGAGGGAGATTGTAGAGATTAAAGTGTTGAAATTAAGTGCAAAACAACACTAAAACATGTTATCAACTCAAAACAATGATGAATAAAGCACTAAAACATCAAGCTAGTGAAGGAAATTGCACTACAACCATGTCACACAAGGCTCAAATGACTTAACCAGCCTAAAACAGAGTTAAAACAAGTCAAAACAGAAGCAAAAACATGCTGGACTAGAGCTAGGTTAAGCTAGAAAAACATGCTCACCTGTGAAGCTAGCTAGACATGTAAACAAGACACAAGAAGGGGAGGCTAACCCCTCCAATTTTGGACTTCAAAAGTTTATTTTTACCACTGAAAAACCTCTGAGATTTAGTGGTTAAAAGGCCCAAAAAAGTTGATTTGAAAGTGAGCAAAAATAACACAAAAAGCTTAACAACCTAAGGAGCCAAAAAGGTGGATAACCCCTTAACTCAAAAAGGCTCAAACCACCATTTTTAGGTCACAAAAATAGAGTTTTTTACACTTCAAAAATAGTCTTAAAACAGTTGAAAAGGATAGGAAAAAAAGTATGCACAATAAGCTTAAATAAGGTAAGTGCTCTACCTTTGAAGCGAAGCACAATTTAGGCACAAATCCAAGCTCAAACCTCATTCCAAAGCTCAAAAAAGACTCCAAGGGACCTCAGCTCAGTGGTGATCAAGTTTGGTTAAGGGTTGGTGTGCAAAAGTGTGGAGGAACTAGGCAATCAAGCAAAAAATATCAAGTGAGAGAGAGAGAGAGAGCTAGAGAGAGAGAGAGAGAGATATTTTTGGTCCAAAATCTTCTAACTCTCAAAAATGGGGGAGGAACCCCCCTATTTATAGAAAAACAAGTATTGAGCTTAGATACATCTCACCATACACATGTATGAAGATGCAGCTCAGTGAGCAACAGCTGGCACAACTGTCAACAAATATCTGGAAAAAGAGACCAATGGCTGTCGGCCACCACTGGTAGCCGACAAGCACAAACCATAGCCGACAGATCCTAGGGCTTGCTGACAGGTCACCGTCTCTTCTATGCTAGAGGCAATAAGCTCTTGGTCCAAAAACATGCACAAAACAGATAAGGTTTACAGGCTCAAAGACGAGGTGTTCCACCGAAGACTTCGAGCGTTTAAAATGAACACAAACAAACACAGTCATCGAGTGGAGAAATGATGACGTCCAAATCTTAAGGACGATCAAAAATGGGGTGTCTACACCGGCTGGAGGTTCCTATATGGAACTAACAAGTTATCCGTTCCCAGTCCGGAGGTTCCTTTAAAGAACTGACAAGTTATCCGTACCCGGCCGGAGGTTCCTCTATGAAGCTGACAAGTACGATCTACGATGCTCTATATATAATCTGTTAGCGCTAATGTATAAACCATGTATGATCAAGCATGAATTTTGATTTCTGGCAATGACTCAAACAAGAATATGAATATAAATCTATTCTATGTACGGACTTAGTTATGGGATATCATTCATTTAACCCTTTACTTTGTTATTATTCACTGGGTTCTCGCTCACGATTTATATTATGTATGTAGGTAATTAGGCAAGTGACCAAGCTCAGGGTTTAGGACCTAGCGTTTTAGTTTTTATCAGCCAGCCTTTGTGCCTCCCGAGGAAGTTTCGGATTAAGTCAAGTTTAGTGGCTATTTTTGTGAATATATTAAGCTTTGTTTCCTTTGATTTTCAAACAAGATTTCTGTTGGGATGTACATGGAGTGACGTGTAAATACTGCATCTTTTGACGTCACTCGTAAATTTATAAAAATTTAAAATTATTTGTCCCATGTATGTCTTCACAACTCAATGGACTATGTATAGTTTATATATTTGCTTCCACAGCCCCTAATTATATGTTATTCTGTTAAGAGGCCTTTGGTAATTTAAGGATTACTGGCTGGTTACGACGCTAAACCTATAGGGATGGGTTTGGGTCATGACAGAGTGGTATCAAAGCACGTGTTCTACCACACACACGAGTCCATATGAGCTTAGGATGTCTTAGTAAGAAGTAGGGGCATTCCATCTGCATGTGTAAGTGTGTCTCTATTAAAAGTGAAAACCTAAATCTGATTATGATCACATGATATGGAAACAAATGATCTGAATGTTGTAAAAAGACTATTTGCCTATGTTTATAATATTCTGTTTACCTATAGAAAATGGAAAATACAAGAAGTAATGGAACAACTGAATCATCTGAGACTCGAATGAGCCGCATGGAACAAATGCTTGCAGCTTTAACTGTGGCAATGACTCAACACCAACAGAGGCAACAACCCTTACCTCCCCCGCCGGTCCAAGTTGAGCCGGATGACAATGATCTCATAAATTTAACTCAGAAGTTCCTGAAAATGAAACCGTCGACTTTCTTGGGTGGTATTGAACCGTTAAAAGTAGAGACATGGTTACTCAAAATGGAGAAACTATTTGAAGTATTCCCTTGTTCTGAGATTCAGAAAGTCCTTCTGGCCATAGCAATGGGAACATGACATGGGCTCAATTCAATGAAATCTTCTGCAACTAGTACTTTTCCCAATGCTTCAGAGATTGGAAAGTGTCAGAATTTCAAAAACTAAAGCAAGTCAGGATGTCCGTAGCCTCACATGGTGGATATTGATTATAAAAAGGCGCGAAAATTCGAAGGTGGGATGGATCTGCAAGTCTTTGACCAAGTAGGCGTCTTGAAATTGCCTACCTATGTGGAAGTCTTAGATAGAGCACTAATGGCAGAAGCCACCCTAGTAGCCATGAAACAAGCTGAGGCACCAATAATAGAATGGAGAAGCAAAAGAATTGGCTCCAATTTTCGGAAGGGTCGTTCATCTTTTACAAATAAAAAGCAAAATATCGGATCTTCAAGCAGTTCAAGCCACAATAGAGGGTCTATGCCAGTCTGTTCAGAATGTGGAAAGAAGCATAAAGGCACATGTGACCGTGCATTCGGCGCTTGTTTTCGGTGTAGCAAGACTAGCCACATGATTAGAGATTGCTCGTTAAGATTCGATAATGGTAACCATCCTGTAGCAAGCTTAACCGGATTTACCGCTGTAATGAGGACAAATGCAAGAACTAATGCCAGAAGTAATATTGGGAATGAAATGCTAAGACAAGGGAGAGTGTTCGCACTAGTGCCTGGGGATATATAGAATACTAAATCAGTGGTGTCAGATATAATCTTTATCTGTGCTCATGATGCCTATGTACTGATCGATTCTGGTTCCAAGCATTCATTAGTATCGCATGCTTTTTCGCAGAAATTAACTAGACCATTAGAACCTATGAACTGTTTACTATCTGTGTCTACACCATCTGGAGGTTCTATGATATGTGCTTATGTTTATCCGGCATGTGATATTATGATTGGTAATATGATATTGTATGTTGATTTGTTATTTCTGTGAATTGATCATTTTGATTGTATTCTGGGTGTGTTGTGTCTCGACCACCTGGTGTGCCTGAGTTTATCTTTACTGGAAATAAGGTAGTTCCTCCACGGTATTTGATTTCGTTTATGAAAGCTAGGAAGTTGTTGAGAAAAGGTTGTCAGGGTTATTTGTGTTGCGTATTGACTGAGTCTTCAAATAGTGCTAGTGTGGAAACTATTCCTGTGGTTTGTGAATTTCCTGATGTATTTCCTAATGACCTACTCGGAAACCTAATTGATAGGGAAATTCAGTTTACCATTGATGTAGCACCTAGAACACAACCTATCTCTAAGACTCCGTATAGAATGTCGACTTCTGAACTGAAAGAGTTAAAAGTTCAACTCCAAGAACTCTTAGACATGAAATTCATCCGTCCGAGTACCTCACCTTGGGGGGGGGGCCCAGTGTTGTTTGTCAAAAAGAAAGACGAATCTTTGAGGCTATGTATTGACTACCGTGAGTTGAATAAAGTAACCATGAAGAACAAATATCCATTACCTCGAATAGATGACCTATTTGACAAACTCCAGGGAGCCCAATTGTTTTCTAAAATTGACCTTGGATCCGGGTATCACCAGTTAAAGGTCAAGGCAGAAGACATAGAGAAAACTGTATTCAGAACTAGATATGGACACTATGAATTTTTTGGTAATGCCATTTGGGGTAACTAATGCACCTGCGGCATTCATGGATTTAATGAATAGGGTGTTCAAATAATTTTTGGATGAATTTATTATTGTCTTTATTGATGATATATTGATTTACTCCAAAAGCAAGGAAGAACATGAGAATCATTTGAGAACTGCCTTATAGATTCTGAAGGAAAAGAAGTTATATGCAAAATTTTCCAAATGTGAGTTTTGGCTGGACAGCGTAGCCTGTCTAGGCCATGTAATCAACAAGGATAGCATATCGGTAGACCCACAAAAAATTGAAGCTATTGTGGACTGGCCTAAACCGACGAATGTGTCAGAAGTTAGAAATTTTCTAGGACTTGTAGGTTATTATCACAAATATGTGAAAGACTTTTCAAAGCTTGCTATGTCATTAACACAGTTAACCCAGAAAAATGTACCGTTTGATTGGAATGACCAACGAGAGTCAGCCTTTCAGGAACTGAAAACTAGATTGGTAGCTGCACCGATTTTGACTTTGCCTAATGGTACGATGGGTTTCAGATTTACAGTGATGCATCCTACAAAGGTTTGGGTTGTGTATTAATGCAAAATGGAAAGGTAATTGCTTATGCTTCTCGACAACTCTGACCACATGAAAAGAATTACCCGACTCATGATCTTGAATTAGCAACTGTGGTGTTTGCTTTGAAAATTTGACTATTTGTATAGTGTGACTTATGAAGTGTACACAGACCACAAAAGCCTCAAATATTTCTTCACCCAAAAAGAATTGAACATGAGACAGAGAAGATGGTTAGAGTTTATCAAATACTATGATTTGCAGATTATGTATCATCCGGGAAAAGCTAATACTGTGGCAGATGCCTTGAGCTGAAAGTCAGTGGGAATTTTGTCATGTTTACTCACCAATCAGAAAGAAATACTACATGACTTGGAAAAGAATGAGATTGAGATCGTATTACGAGAACAAGCTGAAATTGTAGCCGCTATCTCCGCCCAGCTTGCAATCATTAAAGAAATTAAGGAGAAGCAACTGCAAGATGAATTTTTGAAAAGGATTGTGGATGAGATGGTCTCAAAACCAAGGCCCAGATTTATATTGGCAAATGATGTGTTGAAATTTCAGAACAGACTTTATGTGTCGGATTGTTTTGATTTGAGAAAGCGTGTTATGACTAAAGCTCATAATTCTAAATTTGCTATGCACCTGGGGACTACAAAGATGTATTATGATTTGAAACAGAATTTCTGGTGGCCGGGAATGAAAAAGTGTATTGCAGATTTTGTGGCTAGATGTTTACACTGCCAACAAGTTAAAGCTGAGCATCAACGACCCGCTGGATTACTTCAGCCGTTCCTAATATCGGAATAGAAGTGGGAACATATCGCGATGGACTTTATTGTTGGACTGCCTCGCTCTTCTCGAGGTATGGATTCTATCTGAGTCATTGTTGATCGTTTAACTAAGTCTACCAATTTTCTGTTTGTCAAATCTTTGGATAATGCGGATAAGTTGGCTAATTTGTATGTTAATGAGATTGTGAAATTACATGGAGTTCCAGTGTCCATAGTGTCTGACAGAGACCCCAAGTTTACTTTGAGATTTTGGCAGAGTTTGCAACAAGCTTTGGAGACTGAATTAAAATTAAGCAGTGCTTATCACCCACAGACAGATAGCTAGTCAGAACGGACCATTCAAATATTGAAGGACTTGTTACGGATGTGTGTGTTAGACTTTCAAGGCAATTGGGAGACTTACCTTCCTCTGGCCGAATTTGTGTATAATAATAGCTACCATTCAAGTATTGATATGGCCCCATATGAAGCTTTGTATGGTAGGAAATGTCGTTCTCCGATCTGTTGGGCCGAGATAGGTGACAGAACATTATTGGGACCGAAACTGGTACAAGAACCAACTGAAAATATAAAATTGATTCGGCAAAGACTGAAAACTGCACAAAGCTGCCAGAAGAGCTATGCTGATGTCCGAATATGAGACAGGGAATATTAAGTCAGGGATCACGTATTTATCAAAGTGACTTCAATGAAAGGCCAGACACGGTTTGGCGTGAAAGGAAAATTGGCACCAAGATATGTTGGACCCTATGAAATCCTTGAGAAAATTAATTCAATGACTTATTTGGTAGCTTTACCACCAGTCATGGAACACATGCACAATGTATTTCATATCTCTATGCTTCGGGATTATTTGAGAGATCCACTACATGTAATTGAGCCGACTCATGTACTTCTCAAAGATGATTATACATACGAGGAGAGGCCAATACAAATTGTGAATCGCCGAGTCAAAAGATTGAGAAACAAAGAAATTCCGTTAGTGAAGATTGATTGGAAGAATCATGGAGGAACCTATGCAACTTGGGAGACAGAAGAAGACATGATGAGAAGATACCCTGAGTTGTTTCCTTTGAATCTGGTGTTCTTCCAAAATGAAAGTAACTTGAGTTTAGAGGACCAAACTCTTTAAGGGGGGAAGACTGTAACAACCCCAACCCATGATTAACGTTAATCCATGCTTAATTATGCTTAATAAGTAATTCAAATGAAATGTTGCATCATATGTTGCCTTTAACGTAGAAAGATTTGTTCATGTTTCCGTTTTGGTTTGCGAATTGAAGGCCTTATCGGCATCCGATTCTGAAATTAACTTGATTTATGTGTTATTTGGAATTTTTAGAATTTTATGGTAGGTTTAATTGAAATTTGATTCAGAATGAATTAAATTAGACTAGTTAATGTCAATTTGGTTAGCTTAAGGTAAGTTTAATTTATTTTCCTAATTAAGCCTATAAAAGACTTATACCCCACTTGAATCACTTTTTCTTCATCATTTTTTAGCTCAACATAATGTGAGAGAGAAAAAGGGAGCTAGAGATTGAGATCAAAGAGGAAGAATAAGTAATTAGCTTGGATTTAGCTTGGAATTGAGGAATCGACTTGGAGGCTCAAAGACATAGCAACTTAGAACTCAATTAAGGATCTTAGGTGAGTAATTGATTCCTAATCTTTATATTTAAGTTGTTATGAAGAGAATTCAAGAAGTTTTTGGTGGCTAAGTAAGAGAATTAAGTTAGAATCAAGGGAATATAAGTCATACTATGCATGCATGTGCATTTCATGGGGTTTTGATGTTGTGTACAAAAGAATTCTTCCATGTGTGTACTAATCCTAGTTTGGTTTTAAGAATTCATCACATTTTCTACCAATTTGCCTTAATTGATCATGTTTTGGAGAGTTTAAGTTCATAACAATTCATGCATGTCATATTCATATTATATTCTTAAGTTTCAAGTTGAACTTTGAACAATTGGCAAGCTTTTGGGCCTTGATTTCATGAAATGATCTTTAATTCTCTATGTTTTACAAGTTTAGACATGTTTTCTTAAGTTTTGGGGCCCAAAGGTTACATTTTAAAGCTTTGAATTTAAGTTTTGAGCTTGGGAGAAAATCTAAAAATTCTAGAATTCTGCTCCTACGCTCGAGCAAAGGAATCCATGCTTGAGTGACCACTCTGAGTGCCTGCAATTCCGCTCGAGCGACCAGAAGTCTACTCGAGCATGAAATGCATGGTCCCAAAAGTTCTTATGTTTTGTAGACCGCTTGAGCAACAAAAGTTGTGCTCGAGTGAGGGCATGTCTCTCACGCTCGAACGAGCGTTGAGTGAAAAAATCAAGCAACCAGCACTTTTGCAAAATTTTACAGACCACTCGAGTGACAGATCTTTCACTTGAGTGACCACTCACATTTTGCATGCCCGCTCGAGCGTTGGAAGTTGCGCTCGAACAAGGACCCTATTTTCAGCAAGTTTTGTTAAGTGTTTTCAAATGCATTTTTGCATCCTCATTCAATCCTAGACATTCCTAGGCCAAGTTTAAGACACTATAATAAGGATAGAGGAGTATGAACACACCAAGACAAGAAAGAACTAAGTTAATGATTCCGAGTATGTAATTCAGTACGTATTCGTTCTGTATTTGTGTAGGTCACGCGCCACAAAATCTTTGAATTGCCTACTCTGTCCGTTCACTTGGAGCCATTTGTTATCTGTGAGTAATAACTTAGTAAAGTTATGCTCAAGTTAAATTATTTTTGTATATGAAATAAGATCTGTCTTATGAAATGCTATGTTCTGTACTATGAATGATTGTCCACGTCGGACAAATAATTGTGACATTAATGCTGTGATTCAAGTATGCAATTTGTACCCGGACCGGAGGTTTCTTTATAGAACTAACAAGTTATCTATACTCGACTGGAGGTTCCTATGTAGAACTGACAAGTTATCCGTTCATAGTCTGGAGGTTCCTTTAAGGAACTGACAAGTTATTCGTACCCGGCTGGAGGTTCCTCTATGGAACTGACAAGTATTATCTATGATGCTCTATATATAATCTGTTAGCACTAACGGATAAACCATGTATGATCAAGCATGAATTCTGATTTCTGTCAATGACTCAAATAGGAATACGAATATAAATCTATTCTATGTACGGACTTAGTTATGGGATATCATTCATTTAACCCTCTACTTTGTTATTATTCATTGGGCTCCCACTCACGATTTATATTATGTATGTTGGTGATCAGGCATGTGACCAGGCTCAGGGTTGAGGACCTGGCGTTTCAGTTTTTGTCAGCTAGCCTTTGTACCTTCCAAGGAGGTTCCGGATTAAGTCAAGTTTAGTGGCTGTTTTTGTGAATATATTAAGCTTTGTTTCCTTTGATTTTCGGACAAGATTTATGTTGGTATGTATATGGAGTGACGTATAAATACTACATCTTTTGACGTCACTCGTAAATTTATAAAGTTTAAAATTATCTGTTCCATGTATGTCTTCACAGCTCAATGGACTATGTATAGTTTATATATTTGCTTCCTTAGCCCCTAATTATATGTTATTCTGTTAAGAGGCCTTTGGTAATCCAAGGATTATTGGCCGGCTATGACGCTAAACCTATATGGGCGGGTTTGGGTCGTGACACATAGCTTTGATGGTGTTTTTAAGTCAAGGGAGATTGGCTTTGTAAGGATAAGTTTCTTAAAAAAGATAACAAAAATAATAAAAACTATTCGTCATTTTTTCAAGATTGAACTCCCGAACATATGACCGGAATTCGGGAATATAGGGCCGAATATTGTTTATTTGTTCGGAAGCACACCAAACATTTCTTATTTGTTCGGAAACAGATAATGAAATTACTAATGAACCTTTTTCAAACTTTAAAATTACAAATACAAGTAAGATAAGGAACAAGAATTGAAACTGTTGGAAAATTCAAAGAAACTTACCTGAGAGATCACAAATCCAAACTCGTGGACAGATATGTAGAGATGAAGTAGTAATCACCTTCGTGGGTTTTGTTAGGGATTTTGGGAGAGAGGCTTTTTGGGTTGTGGGAGTGTGCATTCAATTGAATGAAGTGGAATATTTTTACAAAAATAATTTTGGTATTATTTAGGAGGAGAAAAGAAATTTTAAGGGTTTTAAAATTTATAAGTGGCGGTTCAAAGAAATGGAAGATCCACAATAATTGATGAGATGTTAATAGCAGTAGTCTTTGTTTAATACTCAAATCATGATTTAGATAAAAAAAAAAATTAAATTTTTTTTTTTCAAAACTCATAACCAAACACATAACTCAAAACTCGAAACTCAATTCAAAACCTCTTTTCAAAACTTATAACCAAACTCTATTTAAAAAAAATTGAAAAAAATATTTTTTATTTTGTTCTTTAAAACTATTTTTCATTTTTTATTTTTTTGAAAAAATATATTTTATTTTTGATGCAAAATATTTTCATTTTTTTATTTGTTTGAAAATTTTATTTTTTATTTTTTTAAGTATTGGTCAAATAATTTGTTATGATTTAGATATATATGAGTGATTCAAAATTTTTTAATATTTAAAATAAAAAATAAAAAAATATTTCAAATAAAAATAAAATATTTTTTAAAATTTTTAAATATTTAAAGAAAAATATTCAAAATATTTTTAAAAAATACAACACAAATGTAGTAAATACAGCGGACTTTGAAAACATAAATAAATATTTACAATAAAAAATATTTATCCTAAAAAAATAAAATTAAGAAAATTTTTAAATATTTTAAAAAAGTAAACCCAAAAAATTTCAAAAAATAAGTCAAAATTGAAAAACTTAAAATTTAAAATATAACTCAAAACTTTTTTCAAAACTCAATAACCAAACAATTTTCTCCTTCAAACTTAAAATACAAATTCAAAACTCAAATCATGATTCAAAAACTAAACCAATTTTGTTTGGTTTAGTTTAGAATTATGATTTGAGTATAGAGTTCTGAGTTGAGTTTGAAAAGAGAAAATTTGTTTGGTTATAAGTTTTTAAAAAAATAGTGTTTTTGAATTTTGAATTTTGAATTTTGAAAATTATTTTGAGTTTAAAAAAATTTTGAGAGTTGTAACTTTTAGTTTGAGTTTTTGATATTTTTGAGTTGTATGTTGAAATTTTTCATTTTTATATAAATTTTTTTTATTATATTTTATTTTAATTTTTTAGATATTTTAATCTTTTTAATATTAAACTTATATAATATAACTCCATACTCAAATTGTAACTAAACACATAATTCAAAACTTAATTTAAAAATATTTTCAAAACTCATAACCAAAACACATAACTCAAAATCCACACTATTTCAAAACTCCACACTCAATGGCCAAACACATTACTAAAAAATTAAAATATATTTATAAAATAAAATAAAATATTTAACTAAAAAAAATAAATATATAAAAATTAAAAAATAATACAGTACACAGATGTACATAATATAATGCACATTAAAATAAATAAATAAATATTTAAAATATAAAATATTTACCCTAAAAAAATAAAATAAAGAAAATTTTTAAATATTTAAAAAATAAATCTAAAAGTTTTCAAAATACAACTCAAAACACTTTTCAAAACTCATAACTAAATAAATTTTCTTTTTTCAAAACTTAATTTAAAACTCATAACTCTAAACTCCACCATCAAATTATGATTCTAAAAATAATTTTAGAATAAAAATCAAAATATTTTTTTGGTTTTTTTTTTAAATAGAGTTTTGAAAAGAGTTTTGTTTTGAGTTTTGAATTGTTTAAAGTTGTGTGTTTGGTTGTGAGTTTTGAAAATAGTTTTTGAATTAAATTTGATATGCTTTTGAGTTGTATATTTAGTTATGAGTTTTGAAAAGTGTTTGAACTGAAATCACAATTTCAAAACAGAACCAAATGTCGCCTTTGTTTGGTTAACAAATTTTTAAAATACAATTCAAAACTTAATTTTCTCTCTTCTCTCCTTTTTTTTTTTTATATTATTAATAAATCAATCAGTCATTTTTTCTCTCTTCTCTCTCCTCTCTCATTCCCTCACATTCTACATATCAATCAATCAAATTTTTTTCTCACACTCACCTATTAAACTAAAAAAAAAAAAATTATAAATTATCTTAAAACTATTTTCAAAACTTATAACCAAATAAATTTTTAATTTTTAAAACTCTTTTCAACAACTTATCTTTCAAAATATAACTTAAAATTCAAAACTCATTTTAAAAATTAAATCAAACAGAGCTTAAATTTGTTGGACAAAAGGTTTTTTTTTTTTTTTCCCCTGATTTGATAAAGATTTGATAAAATAATTGGAGTTATTTTTGAATACTTTCATCAAATTTATATGTAATGAAAAAAAAAATGAAAGAAAAGAAAAAGTTGAGGATTAAAATTTGAAGAAATTACAAATGCACTCCCTGAGGTTTATTTAAAATATGAATTGCCTCATGTAGTTTGAAAAATTACAAGTACCCCCTTGTCAAAATTTTTTATTTATCAAAATTAATTAAAAAAATAAAATTCTTAATCGTTGTCCTGTATAATAATAAAATTACCTGAATTATTAGTCGAAATAAAATTTTAACATCATAAAAAGTTATTAATTAATTTGATGTTTTATTGATAAAATGGGTTATTTGTTATGAAATTAAAAACCTCAGAGGGCGGAATGTAATTTTCAGAATCACAGAAGATAATTTGTATTTTAAACAAATCTCAAAGAATATAGTTATAATTTACTCTTAAAATTCTCCCCCGTGTGTCAGAAACGTCCAAGGACTGAGTTTGTGTCCAACGCGTGTAAGACATTAATTGTTGAACTTGTAAGTACTTTGATTCTTAGCTTAAAAAAAAAAAAAACGCGTACTTTGATTCTCATTCCACACTATGAAATGAAGTTTTTTTTCATGAACAATTTTTAGATGAATACTTTACAAAATCAAGGCAGCTGAAGTGAAGTGCCCTTCTATGCAGGCCAGTGATCCGATGAGTCACGAGCCCGATTTCGTACACATTTTGATAAGTAAGTTATATGGAAGGGGTTTGAGCGTAAGAGATGAGGAATTAATGTGTGGTGTGTTTTGTGCTTTGAGAATATTAGGTAGTTATTTAGTGATTCAAGAACAATCGTTCATATTATTTATTTTTGGATAAATTACACTTATATCCCTGAGATTTACATTTAATACATATTACTCCCTGACGTGTGGTGCCATTGTAATTATTTAGACAGAATGAAAATATGAACTCATGCACTCTCTCTTTTTTTGCTTTGCTTTACTTTCTCTTCTTTTTTTTTTTTCCCTTTCCTTTATTTTTTTTTTAAATATAATTTTCTCTATTTTTCTATTAGGAGTTGTTACCTTTTATATAAGCAGGGGGTTTGTGAAATGAGATTATTAACAACAAATGTGAGAATGTAATTTCCAAAACGTCAAGGAGTGGATAGTAATTGGACGAAACCTCAAGGGGTGTCAATGTAATTTACCCTTTATTTTTAGGTGATTTGAGAAGTTAGCTAAAAGCTAACTTTTAACTTTTAATTCATTTTGGGTCACATTACCTTTCATATTTTTTACACAAAAAAATTTTAAAAAGTCAACTTTTAACCATCTTCCTAAATCATCCTTTTATCATACACTTGTTAATGTCTATTTGTGAGAGGTGGTTTTGTGATAGTTCTTCACTCCAAGCAAGCCTTTAAAAGATCATCATTCTACTACCTGAAACAGGAAAGTACTTTCGTTGGGGGTGCCGAAATTAGCACTTCAACGAACAAGTTAATCCTTTAGAAGAGAGTAAACAATGTTTATATTTTTTAGAGTGTAAGTTATAAGAACATACATTTCCATTTACTAGTATCCTATTTTTATAGACATTTTCCTAGATATTTTCTCCTGTTGCTTTTGATCATTACCATGTCAGAGCCCATCCCTCTACTACTTTTCTAGAAAAGGATAGCTTAGGCCCACTAAAAATGGATCTCTATGCTGACTTCCCTTATATACTCGACCTCAACGCATTATCTCCACCTTGTACTTGGCACCTACCAGCCCGTTTGGGTTTACTCGGCGATGGGTTATTTGAGCCCAATGAACCTTAGCTAAATTTGACCTATCAAAGATGGGTTTGGATGTGTCCTGTTTGCCGATTAATAAGTCCATTAATTTGGCAGCCATAATTGCCCTCTGAGCACCTGGTTAACCAAAGTTTCAAGTGGCCTACGTGCTCGGCTCTAGTTAGGCCAATTATTCGGCTAGTTGTAACAAAATTGCCTTACACCTAATCATGCCTTGAAATCTGGGCGCGTGGTGGACACGTCATTCCACTTCTGATACGACGGATGAGACCCAATGAAGAATTTGTAAAGCTTCTTGCCTCTTCATACTCCCTTCTCATTCCTTATTAATTACGATTTCAAAAATCATCTTTTCCAACCTTTCACTTCCAAAAAGACTCCACTTCATTTGCAATTGCTTCAATCTCCATTGCTTGAGTATCCTTCATTCATATTTGTAAGTCCTTTAAGCTTTCTTTTTTGTTTCGTTTTCATAGTTTACATTTTCAACTCCATCCTTCTTTTATTTCATGTTCCGCCCTTTAACTCTCCCATGGAAAACTACTTTAAAACCCTCATTTTTGAGAATAAAGTTAGTCTCCTTCCATTGCCACTTCGCAATCCATGATGATGTTCAACTCGAACTCGTTGGGGATGCATAGATAAACCTTGAAAGGGCTGATGTGAGAGCCATCATTCTTCAATTATTGGCGATTGCTGAAGGTGGAGTTCGTTTTCCCTTTCATCATTTGCTTAGATCTGTTCTTCGCTTCTAGGGGATAATTCCTTCCCAATCAAACTTTAACTTCTATCACATAAATATGGACATCGCAAAGCTCAATCGCTGACTTAGTATAAACTTAGGGATCCCTACCATTCAACATTGCCACACCCTTGCTAAATCTTCCAGTCAGTAAGGACGATTATTCTTAAGGGAAAAAGATACCAACCACCAATTGGTGACTATGCTTGCTAGTTAAAGAAAAAATGTGGATGATGTTATTGTCCTCGTCTGAGGTAATTGGGAATTTGGTGCGGAGAAGGACCGCTCAAACCCTATCCTTAGGCAAAAAGGTGAACCAAGTGGCCAAGTAGATGCTAATTAGTTATAATACTATTCATCTTTTTATTTTTGTGTGCTAACTATTTTGCAGGTAACGATCTCAAGAAAAACCTTACTTTAGTGGATGAGACCGTTCTTGCCAAGTCAAGACTGTCCTCAATTACATTGGCCGAAAGAACTATCAAGGCCAAGGACATACTGCCCACATCTTCCTCAAGTACGACCTTACTTCCTCCACCTTCACTGCTGTCCATCACATACCAATCCTTAAGGGCGAATGACAGCTCACACCTCTTATTTTTTAAAGCTACGTTAATTTGAGATATATAGGAGTGGGTGAATAGTCGAATAGTAAAAACGATGAAGAAAAAGCCGAGCAAGTTGAGTAGTGTCACTACCCAACCCCCACCCCCACTCCCACCCCAAGGGATTAGTGAGGTGACCATCCAGTAATCCTAAGATTACCAAAAGCCTTCTTAAACAAACTCATACTAATAGGGCTAGCGGAAGCAAATAATCAAAAATAAATCATCCAATAAGCTGCGCAGACTTATATAGGACAGAAAAGTATACACCTTTCTATACATATACTGTCATATTATCATTACATCATTCTCATAATGCAATCAAATAAAAAAGAGGATAAAACCCTACATACAAAAACTTGTCCTTATATCCAAACATCTTAATTAACAAAAAGAAAACAAGGACTTAATCCTCAGGCACCAAAGCTCATAACACATAGCGTTTCTGGAACCTCCACATGAGGTACAAGGGTTGGCTGACAAAACAGAATCCAGACAGATACTTCTAAGCATGGTCATGTGCTGATCACCTACATACATAAAAATAAAAGTGAGCTGGAGCCTAGTGAATAACAACAAAAAAAGATTAATGAATGATGTCCCAATTATAGATTCAGAAGTCAAATTTTCAAATCATAACAAAATCAGATTTATAATTAGTCATACGTTGTACATCCATTAGCTAAACAGAGCAGATGGTCTTAAAAGACATGTTCAGATCAGATAGATGATTATGAATAATCTAGACAGATAACCATTAAGGTTTAACAGATAGTTCCAAGGATTAGAACCCACAGAGATCTCTGATAACCAATAACAAATGTCAGATAAGAGATACAGATGCTAAGAATGCCACGAATACATTTCAGAAAATGGACAATATTCGTTCATTTAGAAAATATCATTTCAGAAATATAGTGTAACTTATAATTTAGAAAATACTTGTAATCAAACATATCTTTACAAAGTTGTTACTCCCTGATGGCTCTTCTAACAAGTTGGGCAGATTGCTGTGTGTGACCTACACAAACACATAATAGATCTTTATTGAAACACATGTTCCCAAATGATGTTTATTTAATTCAATCATCCTTAGTGTGTTTCTAACTCATTTCCTTATTATTGTTGTTTAAACAATGGCTTAAGAATGCCTATAATGGAATGATGATCAAATTATGCACTTAGGAATGCATTTCAAAAATGCTAAAAATAGAATAGTTCGCTCGAGTGCAACTTTGGTCACTTGAGCAATCTGTAAAACCCTGTAAAACTTCTAGATGTTGAAAATCTAGGCTCGAGCCAACTTTTTAGTTGCTTGAGCCATGTACTGCACAAAAATGAGTTCGCTCGAGCGCACACTTGGTCACTTGAACCAACTGCATGCAATTGCAAAAAAGTTAAGAGCTTGAAAAATGTGCTCAAGCGACAAAAGCTTCGCTCGAGCGATGCAATCGAATTCTGGAATTTCCAGAATGCAATTCTGAGTTCAAACACCAATTCAATGTATCAAAACTTGCATGGTTGAGCCAAAATTTTGTAAAACTCTTAGAAACTCATTCAAAAACAAGAACACAAAGCCAATTTGCAAAATCAAGGCTCAAAACTCAGTAAATTCACCATGCATTACACAGTTGATTTTCAATTCTTTTCCAAAGCTCTAAAAACATGTAATTGAGTTTCATAATGACATGATTCATGTACGCATGTGGAAATATAACTCCTAATTCAATCTTAAATGACAAAATCATGCTAAAAAATAGTTAAACTTTTCAAAACTATGCATGCATGCATGAATTGATTCCATATTCTTCATCTTTAGCATAATTCTTATTCTTAAGCACTAATTCCTCTTGAATTCACATAATCAATGATTTAAAATCTTAAATTAGGGTTTCAAAAGCTTACCTAAGATCTTCAATTGAGTTCTATTAAGCAAATTCTTGAATTCTCCAAGCTAATTCCTCAATCTCCAAATTAAATTCCCAATTTCAAGCTTTTCACTCTCTAATTGTGGCTCTCTCTCTTACTCTAAGCTCTTAAGATGGGTTTGAGCTCCAAAAGCTCATACTTAACATATATATACATTAGATTTAATTAATCTAGCTTAGGTTAATTAAGTCTAATCAATTCTAATTAATTTATTCTAATTATTTAGATCCAATTAAATTCTAATTAAATTTTCCATATGATTCTAAAAATTTCAAATAACTTATTAACCTAGTCGATTTCATGTTCCAACGCCGTTAAGGCCTTCAATTTTCTAGATTAAGACAGAATTCTCAACAGATAATTCTACAACTAACAAATAAAAATTTAAATATCACACAAAACACATAATTAACACATAATTTCTCCTTAAACACTTAATTAACATTCATAATTAATGATTCATAGCATATTACGGAATGAGGTTATTACAAGTAGTGTGGGGACGTATTTTTTGAATAACGACATGTGGCCAAGGTGGCACCGAAGTGCTAGCTGAGGTGCCATGTGTCCTGGTCATGACGCTGAGGTGATCTCAGCTAGGCCGAGGTTATCTGCTGAGATATCGAAATTCGGGATAAACGGATAAGCTATAAGAGTCCTAGAATAGGAGAGGACCTCATCTTGGATAAGGATAAAGCTCTTAGAGATTTTATCTTTATCTATTAGAGAGTCTAGGATGAGCATTGGGCCAGAGTCCAAGGGAAGCTAGGCTTCTACAGGGATCAGGTTAGTGCTGACTATAAGAGTAAGGCACCCTCGTGGGTCTATGGTATGCTTTTTGTATTCTGACTAAGTGAGTTAAGCACTATTTGCTATCTTTGAGAGATAATTGAGTACTGACTTGATCGTCGGAGTGCCCCCGGGTGGAAGAACCACCGTTGGAGTCTCATTTTTTTGTGACAGGTCGTTCGGGCGCAATCTATTCTGCCGGTGTTCTCTAGCTGAGTACCTGTTTGGTAGTGTGGTCAGAAAATAGCATACACAATTTGGCGCCATCTGTGGAAAAGAAAGGAGAATAGATGGCCAGCGATGGACAGAAAGAGAAGACTGGGAACGATATCCCTACTGGAAGTGGTAAACATATTGACCCTAATGTATAAGAGGATAACTGCAATGAAAAAACTCGCGATCAGAATCCCAAAGAGAAAGAAGTCGGCCAGGAGGGCGACGTACCAAAGAAGTCAGACCGAGGTGGGTATTATAACAAGAACGACCTCTAGGTCTAGAAAGATAGATGCCTGTGGAGGGACGGAGAGACGAAAGGAATGGCGAATAAATTGGCAAACCTGCAATCGGTCGTCAATTTCATGATGCAGAACAACATCATGCAACCACCGTTTTCGTTACAAGACATGCTGATTCCAGCGGCCAAGAACGATACCCAGAAAGTAAGGCAGAAAACAATCCCTGCAGTTCCCCAGCACACCAGGACCAAGGAACACTCACCGGCCGTCAAGGGAGGTCGGGCGAGGAGAGTCAATGAAGGGAGATTCTCGAAGGACACATCGTACCAAAGAAGCTAACCCCAAAGAACATCGGCATGTTCAAGGGAAGGATCTCTGTTTTGACACAACTAATAGAGAGAGGTCCAAGAGGACTCATAACGACACCGGGAGTGGCACACCAAAGAGGCTAAAATCCATTGATAGCCGAGCTCCTAGACGGGCTAAGGAGGGTCTGAGGGATTACCTCTAGAGGAAGCGGAAAGGCACTGAGGTAACCTCTCCGGTCAAACCTAGAACGTCATTTTCGGTAGAATTGGACAAATTTGAGGCCTCGAAAAGGTTCTACATGTCGAGATTCCAGATATACAACGGTAAGTCTGACCCTAACTTTCACGCCAGCTTGTACCTGAACTCAATGACACTATACACCGAGAATGAGTCGTTGCTCTGCAAAGTGTCCCTCTCATCCTTTGGGGAAATCGCATCAGACTGGTTTCACAAGTTGCCGAAAGGAACTGTGAAAAGCTAGGAGGGCCTGGCCGAGATGGTCGTGGGATAGGTTTGTGACAAACAAACTATAGCCATTGAGGGTGGACTCCCTGATGGCTTTGAGACTCAACAAGGATGAAAGCCTTAGGGCCTATGCCAAAAGGTATTACGAGGTGTTCAACCGAATACCAGGGTGCAACCAAGAGGTAGTTGTGTCTTTCAAGAACGGCCTAAATGATGATTGCCTGCTTTGAAAATCACTGGCAAAAACACTACCAGAAAGTATGGAGGAACTTATGGCCAGGATAGAGAAGTATGCGAGAGCCGAGGAGGACACGCCAGGGATAAAGGCATCAAAACAAGAGAAGAGAAACGGCTCGCCGAAGTGAGGGCGAGGTAATAGTGGGTACAATAAGCAAGAGACAGGACTGAGGGCTGCATAAGCAGTCACTACCGTATTCCGAATTCCGATTTACAAGTCTTAGAAAGAATCCGGAATCAGCCCTATTATAGAGCACCAGAGAAGATTCTTGGTGAATTTATGGAAAGGAGTTTAGGGAAGCGCTGTGCCTACCACAATGAAGATGGACATCAGACTCAAGGGTGAAGAGCCCTAAAGGCACATCTGGAAGACCTGGTAGATGAGGCTAGGACAAGGGAGGAGCAAGCGAGACTACCTCAAGCACCGGCAACACCACATCCTCCAGCACCACAACCGCAAGCAGGCGGACCTCAAGTGATCAATGTGATTCACTCGAAGGTTAATGAGAACGAGATACATGGGGAAACTCAAAAGGTAAAACACTTACAACATGTGTATTAGGTCCGTCAAAAGAGACCTAGGGTAGACGAGTGCCAGGGACCAATGGTGTCCTTTACTAAAGACGACCTAGAGATGGTACAGCATCTACACAACGATACCTTGGTAATATCCTTTCAGATTGGAGAGTGCCAGGTAAAGCAAATTCTAATAAACTAAGGCAGCTCTTGTGACATCATGTATGTCAAGTGTTACAAGGAGCTTGGCCTTTACCAAGATGATCTGGAACAATCTAATGGTCCAATGGTTGGATTCAACAGAATGCCGACGTGGCCCCTGGGAGCAATGAGTTTGGAGGTGCAGGCTAGTACCAAGAAAGTAAAAACGGAGTTCATAATAATTGACACCCCCTCCCCTTATAATGTTATCCTAGGAAGGCCATGGCTACATACAATGGGGGCTATTTGCTCCATGGCAGCAATAAAATCCACCTGCAATGTACGAAAAACAGAAATAGCAGAGATTGAGGATGAGGACATGGAGGTCCTTGAGGACATCGACAAAGAACCAGCAAAGAAAGTGAGGAGACCCTAAAGAAGATCTTAGTCTAGCAAGGGGATGAAGAGTGCTTCTTCCTTCTCGGCTCAGGCTTGACCGAGGAGGAAGAAAAGGAATTAGAGGCGTTCTTGAGAGCAAACCTTGAGGTGTTTGCCTGGACACCATACGAGATGCCTGGCATTGACCCCGAGGTCACTTGCCATAAACTGAATGTGGACAGGTCGGCCAAATTTGTCATCTAGCGAGCGAGTAAGCCTATGTTGATGCATGTTGAGGCAGTAGAAGAGGAAGTGGATAAACTTCTGGAGGCCAGAGCCATTCGAGAGGTAAACTACCCAACATGGCTATCAAACACGGTTGTTGTGAAGAAAAAGAATAGGAAGTGGAGGGTCTATGTGGATTTCACTAGCCTAAACAAGGCTTGTCCCAAAGACAGTTTCCCACTCCCCAAAATTGACCAATTGGTGGATGCCACCTCAGGACATGAAAGGATGAGCTTCTTGGATGCTTACAGGGGGTACCATCAGATAGCCATGTACCCCCAGATGAGGAGAAGACCACATTTATCACCCTAAAAGGGCTGTATTGCTACAGAGTGATGCCTTTCGGGTTGAAAAATGCAGAAGCAACTTACCAGAGATTGGTGACTAAGATCTTCAGAAATCTAATAGGAAAAACAGTGGAGGTATACATTGATGACATGGTCGTGAAGACCAAGAAACCCGAGGATCATCTGGTCGACCTAAAAGCAGTCTTCAATATCCTGAAGACATTTCAGCTCAAACTCAATGCATCGAAGTGCGCATTTGGAGTTGGGTCGAGAAAGTTCCTGGGATACTTGGTCACCAGAAAGGGCATTGAGGCAAGCCCGGATCAGATCAAGGCCATCTTGGAGTTGAAGAGCCCAACGTCGGCAAAACAAGTGCAGATGTTGACTGGAAGGGCTTCAACCCTAAATAGATTCATAAGCAGAAGTTCTGACAAATGCAAACAATTCTTTAGTTTAGTAAAGAAAGTCACAGACTTCTTGTGGACAGAAGTGAGTGAAGTCGCCTTGGCCGACTTGAAGAAATACTTGACCACTGCTCTAGTTTTCTCAAATCCATTACCTGGAGAGGTATTGTTCTTATACTTGGCGGTTTTAGAGCATGTAGCGAGTGCAGTGATAATCAGAGAAGAAAATGACGAGTAAAGGGCAGTTTACTACGTGAGTAAAACCCTAGTAGATGCAGAGACCAGATACTTACCTTGGAGAAACTGACACTAGCTTTAGTAATGGCCTCCAAGAAGTTGAGTCATCACTTTCAAGCCCACAAGATTGTGGTGTTAACTGAGCATCCTTTGAAGTCCCTGTTGCAGCAAGGGGATCTGACAGGCAGGATAGTCAGATGGCCAGTGGTGTTGGGCAAATACGACTTGGAATTCAGACCCAAAATAGCAATCAAAGGCCAAGTTTTGGCCGACTTCGTGGTTGAGTTCACACCAGGCGCCATTATACACCGGGCTTCGTTGAACCGGGGTATACGATGTCCAGGTGAATAAGGAGAAACCCGACTGGGGATAGCAGAACAGAGGAAAAAAGAGAAACTCAGGCCTTGTAGTATTTATGTCGGCGACTTCTTCCACCTATTTGTTGATGGAAGTTCAAACCGACAAGGAGCGGGGGCAGAAGTAGTGCTAGTATCGCCAGAGGGGTGGATGTTGGAACAATCTATTCATTTGGGGTTTAATGCCTCAAACAATGAAGCAGAATATGAAGCACTGATCACAGGGTTGAAGTTGGCAGTAGCAATGGAAGTCGACGAGGTGATTGTCTTTTGTGACTCCCAATTTATTATCAACCAGGCAACATGTGAATACGCAGCCCGAGATGAAAGGTATATTGCACCAGCTGTTGCGATTCCCAACAGAGCATGGAATTGAGGAGGTCAGAGAGGATCAAGTACAGGCAAAGAATTGTTCCATGGCAGTAATGAAATCCACCTGCAATATACGAGAAGCAAAACCAGCAGAGATTGAAGATGACGACATGGAAGTCCTAGAGGACGTCGACAAAGAGCCAACCGAGAAGAGTGAGGAAGCCTTAAAGAAAGTCGTTGTCCAGCAAGAGGATGAAGAGCGTTACTTTCTTCTCGGTTCGGGCTTGGTCGAGGAAAAGGAAAAAGAACTAAAGGCATTCTTGAGAGCAAACCTTGAGGTGTTTGCCTGGACACCGTACGAGATGCTTGGCATTGACCCCGAGGTCACTTGCCATAGACTGAATGTGGACAGGTCGGCTAAACCTGTCATCCAACGAACAAGATGGCCAATGTTGATTCATGTTGAGGCAGTAGAAGAGGAAGTGGATAAACTTTTGGAGGCCAGAGCCGTTCGAGAGGTAAACTACCCAACATGGTTATCAAACACAGTTATTGTGAAGAAAAGAATGGAAAGTGGAGGGTCAGTGTGGACTTCACCAGTTTGAACAAGGCTTGTCCCAAAGACAGTTTTCCACTCCCCAAAATTGACCAATTGATGGATGCCACCTCAGGACATGGAAGGATAAGCTTCTTGGACGCTTACAGGGGGTACCATCAAATAGCCATGTATCCCTCAGATGAGGAGAAGACTATATTTATCACCTCAAAATGGCTGTATTGCTACAGAGTGATACCTTTCGGGTTGGAAAATGCAGGAGCAACTTACTAGAGATTGGTGATAAAGATGTTCAGACATCTAATAGGCAAAACAGTAGAGGTATATATTGATAACATGGTCTTGAAGACCAAGGAACTTGAGGATCATCTGGCTAACCTGAAAGCAGTCTCCGATATCTTGAGGACATTTCGGCTCCGACTCAATACGTCGAAATGCGCATTTGGAGTTGGGTCAGGAAAGTTCCTTGGATACTTGGTCACCAGAAAGGGCATTGAGACAAGCCCGGATTAGATCAAGGCCATCTTGGAGTTGAAGAGCCCAACGTCGGCAAAACAAGTGCAGATGTTGACTGGAAGGGCTGCAACCCTAAATAGATTCATAAGCAGAAGTTCTGACAAATGCAAACATTTCTTTAGTTTAGTAAAGAAAGTCATAGACTTCTTGTGGACAGAAGAGAGTGAAGTCGCCTTGGCCGACTTGAAGAAATACTTGACCACTGCTCTAGTTTTCTCAAATCCATTACCTGGAGAGGAATTGTTCTTACACTTGGCGGTTTCAGAGCATGCAGTGAGTGCAGTGATAATCAGAGAAGAAAATGGAGAGTAAAGGGCAGTTTACTACGTAAGTAAAACCCTAGTAGATGCAGAGACCAGATACTTACCCTTGGAGAAACTGACACTAGCTTTAGTAATGGCCTCCAAGAAGCTAAGCCATCACTTTCAAGCCCACAAGATTGTGATGTTAACTGAGCATCCTTTGAAGTCCCTGTTGCAGCAAGGGGATCTGACAGGCAGGATAGCCAGATGGGTAGTGGTGTTGGGCCAATACGACTTGGAATTCAGACCCAAAATAACAATCAAAGGCCAGGTTTTGGCCGACTTCGTGGTTGAGTTCACACCAGGTGCCATTATACACCGAGCTCCGTTGAGCCGGGGTATACGATGTCCAGGTGAATAAGGAGAAACCCAACTGGGGATAGCAGAACAGAGGAAAGAAGAGAAACTCAGGCCCTGTAGTTTTTATGTCGGCGACTCCTTCCGCCTATTTGTTGATGAAAGTTCAAACCGACAAGGAGCGGGGGCAGAAGTAGTGCTAGTATCACCAGAGGGGCGGATGTTGGAACAATCTATTCACTTGGGGTTTAATACCTCAAACAACGAAGCAGAATATGAAGCACTGGTCACAGGGTTGAAGTTGGCAGTAACAATGGAAGTCGACGAGGTGATTGTCTTCTGTGACTCCAAATTTATCGTCAACCAGGCAACAGGTGAATACGCAGCCCGAGATAAAAGGTATGATGGCCTATGTAAAGGAGGTAGGCAGACTGGTAGCCTTATTCCAGAATTGTCGACTACAGCAAGTTAGCCGAGATGACAACAGCCATGTTGATGCCTTGGTCAACCTGGCTAGTGCAATGAAACCAGGAGAGGCAAGGATAATAATGGTTGACTACTTGTCAAGTCCTAATGTAAAACCACTGAACACAGAGTATGAGACAATGCCTATGGAGATAGAACCAAGTTGGATGGATTCGATAATAGCATTCCTTAGAGACGGGAAATTGCCAGATGATCATAAAGAAGCACACAAGATCAGACTAAAGTCGGCAAGATTCAGTCTGACAGCCGAAGGATATCTCTACAGAAGATCTTTTACTGGTCTCCTTTTGCGGTGTGTGCATCCTTCATAAGTTAAAGACTTCCTGTATGAAATACATAAAGGAGTATGTGGAAGCCACATTAGGGGCAGGTCACTTGCTCACAGGGCCATTACTCAGGGGTACTGGTGGCCCTATATGCAGAAAGATGCTAAAACTTATGTCAGAAAGAGTGAACAATGTCAGAGGTTTGCACCTTTGATACACCAACCAGCAACGAATTTGAACCCAGTGTCCAACCCTTGGCCATTTGCCCAATAGGGCATGGATCTTGTTGGACAACTACCTCAAGCAACTGGACAAATGAAGTTCCTTCTAGTGGCAACAGATTACTTCACCAAATGGGTAAAAGCTGAACCCTTTGCAAAGATTCGAGATGTTGATGTGAAGAGCTTCATATGGAAGAACAACATCACCAGGTTTGGGTTCCTGAGGGAAATAATACCAGACAATGGAACACAGTTTGACAGCAAGCTAATCAAAAGCTTCTATGCAAAGTACAAAATCAAGAATTATTACTCTACTCCAAGCTTCCCTCAAAAGTAATGGTCAAACAGAAGCATCCAATAAGGTTATCTTGGATGGTATCAAGAAGAGGCTGGAAGCAGCAAAGGGAAAGTGGGTGGATGAGTTGCTCAATGTACTCTGGGCATATCGAACTACGTCGAGAAGATCAACCGGGAAGTCCCCATTCGCCATGGCTTATGGCACAGAAGCAGTTATTCCATTGGAGGTTGGCATCTAGGGATCAGAACCCAGGGATTAGAAAATGGGACCAATGAGGCATTCTTGGCCCGAGATTTGGATCTGTTAGAAGAAAAAAAGAAGAAAGTAGTGATTCAGCTGGGGGCATACCAGCAGCAGCTTGCCAGGACTTATAATAAAAAGGTCAACCCACGAGAGTTTCAAGTTGGTGACCTCGTCTTGAGAAAGGTCATCGGCAACAAGAAGGATCCCAAAGAGGGCAAGCTTGGTCCAAATTGGGAGGGACCTTACAGAATCATCTCGATTCTGGGCAATGGGGCATATCGGCATGAAGATAGTGAAGGCAAAGAGTTGCCAAGACCCTGGAATACTTGCAACCTGAAGCTCTTCTATCATTAGATTTCTTTTTCTTTTTTTTAAGTTTTCTGTTATTAGCCGAAGTAATAATAAAATTTTAGCTCGATTTTTAATTTCAAAACTTGTGAAAAATGATTGACCAGTCCTTTGGCAATGTTTCTGATTGAAACATACGAATAACTTAGACTTATTATATGGCAGAGTTGAATTATACTTGCATATAATAGAGTTGAACTAAGTTGGCGATGTTTCTGATTGAAACATGACGAATAACTTAGACTTATTATATGGCAGAGTTGAATTATAATTGCATATAATAGAGTTGAACTAAGTTAGCGATGATTCTGCTTGAAACATGACGAATAACTTAGACTTATTATATGATAGAGTTAAGTTATACTTGCATATAATAGAGTTGAACTAAGTTGGTGATGTTTCTGATTGAAACATAACGAATAACTTAGACTCATTATATGACAGAGAAGAAAATATACTTGCATATGATGGAGTTGAACTAAGTTGGATTAATCAAGATTTTTCATATCGACAGAGTCAAACACAGATTAACAGAGGAACCAAGGTTGAGAACCTCAGCTAGTCTATGTTTGAATATAACTTTGGCAACAAGGTCATAGCCACATACTTAATGAGAACCTAAGTGGAACTTAAGTTCACATTAGGGGGCAGAGCGCTAGAGAATAATGCTTGGGAGTTGGAATTCATAAGCTAAAGTTGGCTTAACACTCGTTGAAATTTTCAGAAAAATTTACAAGTTAAAGTTAAACCGAGTTTATGTTGAAAGAAGTATCTACATACTTGACAAGATTACCAGGTTGCCAAAACTTGGAAAATATGAAGTCTTGATAGAAGACAAAAAGTAAAGTGGCAAGCTTTAGATAAACACTTGTGAAAATATTTTTACAATGTTTTTAAGTGTTAAAGGCAAGGCTGAGATAAACAAGTTAGAAGTTATGTCTGAGGTATTTTTACCCGAGGAGACTGTACAACCAAAAGAGTAAAACTGAAGATATGCAAAATATTCTAAGTATGGAAACAGTAAAGCATACAAACATACATACACTTGAAAGAAGAAGTTGTACTTGCATTCAAAAGAAGTAAAAAAGGCACTTCGGCCTGAGGAACGATTACTTGTTCAGTTACAAAAAGGGCACCCCGGCCAAATGTAGAACTAACATTGTTCGAAATGAAATATTACAAGCTAAGAAGGAACAAAATAATGGGAAAAAGAAAACAAAAAATTCTAAGTACTAGACTTGACTTGATCGGAGGATGGTGTTGCAGTCCTCTTGGCTTCAAGTTCAACATCAATTTCTTGCAAAGTCTTATCCAGACTCTTTTCGGGACAATGGATCTCGGCTTCAGAAGTTATTGGAGTGGGGGAGACGCCCTTGGATGCCAAGTCATCCTCCTCATCCTGAGTTAAGTCTATTTGCTTGTTGAGGGTAGGAGACTTGTTATCAGTGGTAGCCTCCCCATCCTCTTTGTCGGCCTCACCACCATCGGCATCATCTTCATCTTCGACGTCGACTTCTTTAGGCTTTGGGGGAATGGCACTTGAAGTTGGCTAATGTCCCGAAGATCGGAATCCATAGCAACAACAAACTTGTTAAGGGCTGCTGTCCAGCCGAGGTAGTAACCTCGGTTGCAAGCCAGGTTGACTTGCTCCTTGTATTGATCGCGAACGCGGCCTATCCCTCTTCATAGGCCTTTTCGTCGGCCGCCTTCACCTCGGCTTCTTTATTGGCAATGGCCTCCTGAAGCTTAGTCTCCAGATCGGCCACTTTTGCATTAGCAGCTTCGAGGTCAGCTCTTGTTACCTCGGTTTCAACCTTTGCCACATTGGCCTTTTCCTCAACCAGACTCAGGGTTGTTTTAGCGTCCTTCGCCTGGTCCATAAGGGAACGGTTGCTGGCCTCGGCATAATTGAGTGAGGATAGAAGTTTGGCTGCTTCTTTTGTCTCTTTTTCCAAATCCTTCCTCATCATCTCGGTCTTGGTGGCATAAGAATGGGCATGTTCGATGGCCTGCATGAAGTAGCACAAGTTAGCAAAAATTCACTAAGTATGAAAAGACTACCAAAAGAGTAAGAAAGAGGTTTACTAAGATTGAATGCTGCATCAAAAGAAAAATCTTCATATTCGTGTAGCTTGGCCATCCGATTCATGTCCTCGGGCAGAAGAACTACTGTGGACAGGGCCACGCCGACCTCAAGGTTCGCAACACTATCACCGGCGATAAGAGGTCTGTCATCGAGCATGATCTTGGGCGCCCAGACCATGCCTCGGGGATAGCTGATGCCCTCTTCGTGGTCTGACCTTGGCTTTTTAGCAGGTGTGGCCTTGGAAGCTGGGTCCTCGGCGGGACGCTTTTCAGCGGAAGGGGCGCTCTTCTCAGCCTCGGCTAACTTTGAGATGGGCACAGTATCCTTAGAATCGATCTGAGTCACTATGGCCTTTGCCTTGGCCTTCTTCATTCATTTTGGCTTTGGGGTTGGTTGAGGAGAAGATGAAGACTGGACGGCAACAATGCCAGGGCCATTGGCAAGCAAATCTTTAACTACTGCAAGTTTGCACCCCATCTCGTCGGCAGTAGCAGCGGCTGTGACCCTTGTGTCGAAGTGGATCGCTAAAAGTGCAGTCGGTGGGTTGGCTAGATGGTAGGCCGACGCTTCAGTACTACGACGTCTTCAACTACGAGTTCTTCCCGTGGGGGCAAGCAGTGGAGCACGATGTCGGCGTTTACGCTGAGAGGATGGAATCAATTGTGGAGCTGAAGTTGATGGTTGTTTTGCTGGGTCGGATGTTGAGGCTTGATCAGGCCTTGATGATGAAGTAGTTGGGGAAGTTGTTGCTGAGGGTGGAGACTTGCTCTTTTTGGAGACGTTGGGCAATGTTGATTTGTAGGTTGGGATATAGTTCAGCAGCAGAGGAGCCTTGCATTGATTAACAGGCAAGTCCAGCAGCTTTTTGAAGTCCTTACTGGGGAAGAATGTCTTGCGAAAGTCCTTGGGAGGTTGGGGAAGGACTGTAAAGTATAACAAATAGACGTCAAAACATACAAAAGTATAAGAAATAATAAAAGACTTGAAAGCAAGTACAGTGACACTTGGCTTTTACCATTCCCCTCTCTGAACACTGTTCGGCTTAAGGGGTAGAAGTGAAGGTCATCATCTGGTGGGAACTCCCAGTTGTCTGAGGCAATGAAATAATCGTCTCCAGCACCCTTGTTGGAGTCCGAGAGGTCAGCGACAAATTTGTATTCTGTGGATCTCGGCTTAAGGTAATAGATATAGTCCTTTTCTGACTTCAAGCCGCACATGGTGTAACAGTACTGGATGTCGGCTAAAGTAATCCTGGCGTTCTCTTTTTTGGCTAAGGCAATTACACCGTTTATGACTCGATAAAAGTTAATGGCTAGTTGCATTGGGTTGAGCTTATAGTAATGAAGGACTTCTCAGAAGAAGATGTCAATACGGAACCTAAGTCCACACTTTATAAAGGCCACCACAGGTAAAGGCATGGAGTCCCCATAAGGCATGATGGAGTCCTCCTCCCCTGCTAGCCTAAGGTGGACATCGGCGGGGATGGCAAATTCCTACCTAAAGTACTCTAGTTTAGTAGGAGTGTCTATCCTCCACCTGAACATACCCATGACGTCGGCTAAAAGGGGAAGGTGTTAGATTTAAGAGGAAATCAGTTTGTTAAGGTTTGAGGGACCTCGGCTAAAACGTAAGCGGGTGCTGGGGCAAGAATCTTTTGAAGATCTAGGGAAATTTGTTCCAATTTTCCTAACAAATTGAGATTTCTCTACCAAAACCTAAACCTAATCTAGGTAAAAATTGGGGATTAAAGGCAAGAATCTGGAAAATACAACAAGAAAACATGGCAAAAAGTGTGATTCAGAATCAAGAATAGTGATGAACTATCAAGAACATCGAGACACGTGAAAACAATGCATATGCGTACATAAGGACAGTGAGTCAAAAGCAGATTGAACGAATAGAAATCCCCAAACAAAGTATGCTTTTTGATGGGATTCAAAACACAAACAAGTATATTCAACAACGTGAATACATTCACGAAAGCAGTGTACAAGAGCAACAAAGTTCGAAACTAAAAGGAGGGCAACAGTGACTTACCGAAGAAAATGGCGCCGGAGTAAGGTTTGCCGAAGACAGATGACGATAGTGAATGGAACGAAGCCGTAAATGCTTTGCCGGAAGAGGTGATTGGAGCGAGATTCAGAGCTTGGAAAGCTTGAAACAATGGCGGTTTTAAAGAGAGGAAGCTTAAGAGAAATCAAAGAGCATAAATTGAAAAGATGGAGAGAGATGAGTGTTTTTGATTAAAACATGAAAAGACGGCAAAGTCACAATTAGTGTGCCTAGGACGACGTGTCTGTCAGGCGGCGCACGCAGAAGCGACGCGACCTGTTGGTGCTTGTCAAGTACAGATTAATAAAGAGAAGACACGTGTCGAAAACAATTGAATTACTGTGCATAACAGCTCATACGCGTGTAGAAACTCTTGGAGTTCTTGATTTAATGAAGCACATACCTCGGTTAGGGGAACGATCTCGGTTAGGGAACTTGAAATACTTGGCTCTTGGACATTGACAAAACACACTAAAGTCTTGGTCCTATGGAACCGATGTGTGATAATCTCGGCAATGAAGGATAGAGCAAGCTTAGCTAACGTGCTATATGGTCAAATGATATAGGTTCCATCACCTCAGGATGCCGAGGTAATAGAACCTAGGGAGCAGTTGTGGAGATATATTTTTTGAATAACGACATGTGGCTAAGGTGGCACCAAAGTGCCAATTGAGGTGCCACGTGTCCTGGTCATAACACCGAGGTGATCTCGGCTAGGCCGTGGTTATCTAAGGAGATACCAGAATCTGGGATAAACGGATAAGCTATAAGAGTCCTAGAATGGGAGAGGACCTCAGCCTAGATAAGGATAAAGCTCTTAGGGAGTTTATCTTTATCTATTGGAGAGTCTAGGATGAGCATTGGGCCAAAGTCCAAGGGAAGCTAGGCTTCTACAAGGATCAGGTTAGTGCTGACTATAAGAGTAAGGCACCCTTGTGGGTCTAAGGTATGTTTTTTGTATTCTGACTAAGTGAGTTAAGCACTATTTGCTATCTTTGAGAGGTAATTGAGTACTAGCTTGATCATCGGAGTGCCCCCAGGTGGAAGAACTACCGCCAAAGTCTCATCTTTCTGTGACAGGTCGTTCGGGCGCAATCTATTCTGCTGGTGTTTTCCAGCTGAGTACCTGTTTGGTAGTGTGGTCAGAAAACAGCACACACAAATAGGTTGAGGGAGGTGCCAAGAACAGGGGACCTGACTCGACTATTGAAGAAATTAATAGTGAAGAAACCAGCCGCTCAGCCAAGATCTAGGGTTTATGCCTTCTCCTATCCAAGTGGATTTGGAAGATACTTAGGAGGCCGACATCTTTTTTGACTTTGAAGATCTCCCAGGATCCTGAACTGAAGAGATGGCTAGCAAAACACTTTCTCTTGCTTAATTTGCCGAGCAAAGAAATGTCAAGAGGCTAGTGATAAAGAAGTTGGCAGCTGTCAGTGCCAATCGAGAGGCTCCTACGTTGACGGTGACTCAAATGGAGAAGGTCACCGAATACACTGTCCTCGTGGAATCAAAACAAATTGCTATGGCGATAGCTAAAGAAACTAGGGCTAACTAGAGGGGCTCCAAGCATCTGGCCGAGTCCATTTAACCAGCCGCGCAGCCGGTTGAAAAAAGGTCACGGGCCTTACCTGCACTTAACTTGGCGGCGCCATTTTCAATCCAGCCTAAAATCAAAAAGGCGCTCATCCCAACAGGTGCTTCAATTGTCAAAGAGTCTGGAGTTGCTCTGAGTATGGTTATTGCCATCACTCTTCCCTTAGACAAGGCAATGTTTTGCGCCGAGCAGGACGTGGTGTCCATTGTTATGGCTACTTAATCAGCAATCTTGGTAAGTTGAGTCATTTACAAGTGTGGTTGTTGGCTTTAATTGTAACAATTGTCTGAATTTCTATCATTTTGTTCATGCTGTGGAGAGAATTGCTGAAATCGGCTACCGCCATCATGACGTAGTAGAGTTGATTAATCAACTAAAGGCTGAAGTGACAGCCGAACAAAGCAAGGCAATGTCGGCAACGACTGAGTTCGTTGTTGCATCTTAGAAGGCACAGGTTGAGTCATTTAACAGTTGTTCCATTCATGCATTCTTTATAGACACCATTAGTATTTTTCATTTATCATATATACACCATATGCTATCATTTGATAGTACTTATAAGCATACTTATTGAACTTGCTATGATTGTGGTATTTGGTTATGATTTATTTTGATGTTAATTCTGATTATTTTGGTTGTGATCTAAAATGGTTTGGTTATAATATTTTTTTTAGTTATGACTGAAAATGATTTAGTTATAACATTTGTAGTAATTAACACCACAAATATTATAACTTGGAGGTGTGTAGCATAGCACACTTGAATTTATTTGTTTTAAAAGATGTTAATTAATGATGCTTAGTTGCATTTCAAATTATAAGGTAGTTGACTTTTTTAGTTTATTTGGGAAAAAAGGTAAAATATGTACTTAAATATTTTCAGCATGGACATATCTCTTTTTTTTTTATTTTGATCTGTAAAAAAAAAAAAGAAAAGATGCTTTGAGGTGTCATCACTACGTTCGTGAGCTCAAGTTTCAAGATAACCATTGCCGATCAGATTTAACTCAATCCATAGGAAGAGACCCACCACCGAGACACCAATGAAACATATCTCTTTTGTTAATAAAATTTTGACTTGAATATGTGCCTAATAAAAAACAAAAAAAGTGAGTTTATTTAATTAACATGTTGAACTTTTGTTTTTATATAATATATATAGATTATCAAAAGTTGTACTAAAAAATTTATAATTTTTTTTAATTCTTTTATTATATGAGTGGCATCTACTTTGGTGTCCTATAGTTGAAACCATTGATTTGTTAAGTAAAATTCTTACACTTGAGTTGCACACATAATAAATATTTATTTTTAATTTTATTTGGTTAACGTTAATCAAGGATTAGGGTTGTTACACAATGTCAGATTCTATTCTGGCTCCGGAACGTAATATGGGTGATGTGAGTTTGTCAGATCCTGAAGTGGAAGTGTTTCCTTACGTGATTGAAGATGGGCAGGGCGCAGGTGTAAGAAATTCATTTGTACGCAACATTAAGTCCAAAGCTAAGAAAGAACTAAGACTGAAAGATTATGACTACCTGTTATTTTGTGAACATGGAAAGAAAACAATCACAACCATGGACGATGGTAAAGAAGTTGACAAGTATAATGTGAAAGACGCTATTATTGATGTGGACACAGTTGGTGTGCCTACAACAAAATAGTCTGGGTTCAATATGAACAACCGGTTTGGGGTATGAGAAATGATGACAATTGAAAAGAAAGAGAAAATAACAAAGGCTTACAAATGGAATGACGACGAATATATATGGGTGCACATCCCTACTTGCTTGTTTTGTTTTGTTAACGTTATTCCGTTTAATCATTGTGTTTGTTTTTTGCATAAGCCTGTCATGTGAGTTGGTATCACGAGTGGTGTGTTAATGTATTTTATCGATATCAAAAATCTTGTACAGGGAGATAGTATCCATGACAATGTAAGATGTTGTATTCTGGCAGTGTTACATGTGTTGGGTTGTTTTTTGATTTATTAAAAATGTGATGTGTCATACACAGTTGTATAGTTGAGTTGTGTAATGAATGTACTGTTGTTTCACTGCAGGTAATCGATGCGTATGCAGATATATTGTTGACAGAGCAGGCATATATGGCTGCGGGTGATGATTTATTGGACAAATCGTACTTTTTAAGTAGTATTTGCATGGTGAGTAATATGGTGTGACTGTTGTACAATCTGCAGTTTACAGATGTCTGTTCTTACAACCTCTGGTTGTTTTGTAGGCCGTTATCAAAACCAGTAACACGAAAACAATAAAAAGTTATGTGCTGAAGAATATTACTTTATCTAAAAATTATGGATACATTCATTTCTCCATATGCAACCAATCACGTAGGACTCTCGTGGACCACGACGCAGAGAACGGAAGTTGGAGGCATTTTAATACGATGAGGCAACAGTCAAACAACAAAATAGACGTGCATTACACTGAAGCGCTTGTACTGGTAATATGAACATGTAACTTTTTTTAAAAAAAAGTGGTTAGTTCTGAAATGACTATGAACATGTTGTGGTGTTCTCATTTGGGGGGGGAGGGCTTTGTTTGTGATAGAAGGAACATATGTCAAGTGTAATGAAACGGTCATTACGGGAGGATGGAATGGACGAGCTTAGTATCATTGATACCTTCAACCACCCCCTCAAGTCTGTTGCAAACTACCCCTAACAGAGAGCGGACTCGTAAGTATATCGGGGGTAACACCGGTACTTAATACATTTTTTTAGGGTAAAACGTGTAATATAATTAACAATTCGTCATTTTGTTTTCCCAATGTAGACTTGATTATGCGGTTATTGTTTGCGCGGTGATGCGACAGTACGTGCACCATGTTGATGTAGGGCGTTCATTGCAAGGTAACAACGGCATCGTGTTACGAGCAAACATAGTGAAGGGATTTGTGAACAACCTGATCAGGGGGCTGAAAGATTAGTTCTGTTTGCACTGCTTTTAGGCGTATTAAAAACAATATCGTACACCTATATATTTTTTATTAGGAAGGTGGTATATGCATTGTGTTTTCGTTATGTGAACTCTACGGTCACAACTTTAGTTTGGTAGTAATTATGATGTGGGTACACGATAAACATGAATTTTATTTTTGTTTTATCATTCTTGGGTGGCCATTGTATTTTGATAACTTTGGTATTGAAACTAGTAGTTGTGAATCAAAATTATGTGTGTTCGTTTGCTGATGTTGTTGATCAGTGGTGTGTTGGGTGGACTTTAAACTAGGTGGGTATGTTTGACAAGTAGCAATATGCATATACAAAAATTAGGCGTTTGGTAGGCTAATGTATTTTATGTGATCAGCGTTTAGGACTTGCGTTTTGAAATGGAGTTGTTGCATGCATTCAGTGGTGTTTTATATGTGGGTTGGTAGTGGTTGATTGTTTAACCAGTGCCACATTATACAAGTAGATGTTGTTATGTGCTGGGTTATGTGTTGATCGGGTTGTGTGGTGTACATGCCATCTTACTATCTTTGACAAACGTGCGTTAAGAAAAGTACAGAATCTCGATGTGGTGTAGGTTGTATTTGTTGACAGTTTGGTTGAAGTGTGGCGCATGTGTGCCGTTTGGTAAACGTAATGAAGTGCAATATGGAAACTCTGTGAAGATGTACAATTGTGACAATCATGGATCACACAGCACACACATCCTAAACTTGGGGGGAGTAGTGGGATATATTTGAATGGGTTGTGGCACGTATAATGTGTGCGACGCGGCACACTGCATCACAGTTTGAGGAGTTGTTCGATGGGTGTATGTGTGCTGGCCGATTAGTTGGTCAGAATACGTAATGAAATTCGCGAGAATGTAAATGTGTATTAGGCAACCTAAATTGGGCCGTGAAATGAATGTGAACATATTTTACCTTAACAATTATGTAACACAAAACACATATACACAGAAGCTAAATTGTGGAAGAATAAGATAAATATCAATGTTTCATTGAACTTTAAAAAATTTAAATGCATCGCAATGGTGGGAATAGTTGAATAAGTGGCTCGTTTGGGGGTTGTGTGCCACCCATTTATTTGTTTGACTTACATAATAAAAAACTGCGTAATAATGCAAAACGTAGTTGTACGGTAGGTGGGTTGTTTGGGCCACCCATTTATTTAGGTAAATAGTTTAAACCTTGGTGACAACTTCGAAACGAAAACATTAGAGAGCTAATCGCATGAAGTAAAGCCTAAATTCGTTCTTTTCTTGTCTTACTATTGTAGTTCCCCATGTGTTGACAACGTCCGCAACGAATTTGTTGCATTTCTTCCCCCTTGACAGAATTCGTTTTTTCTTTGGCCTTCCCAGTGGTCGTTTGACAACTGGTGGGTATATGATGAGGTCTTCAGTGTTGAACGTTGGTTTCTTAACAATTGGGATTGGAGTTATGCTTAAAGCGTATGACAAATGATATTCAGAGACATGGTAAAATGGTTCAACCAATTCATACAAATCTCGTCCACTATTACAGATAGCAACCATTGCGTATGCATAGGGAACCATTTAATCTGCCACTGAAAACACGAACACGTTCTCCTGCCAACATCCACAAGTACTGATGGGTACAAATGGACCTCGTACACATTCTCATTTGATTGGCTTACAAGCCACGCCCTGCCTTTGTTGTATGCTTTTACCAACTGAGACTCCATTTTGGGGCAAAGAACTCCAGGCCACGCTGATGCCTTACGTCTGTGTTTTGACATTTGATCCATAATTTTTGTCCTAATGTTGTCAACCATCTGCGTGATTGGGAGGTGTCATGCCTCGTAGATCCATGAGTTGAATGACTTAGCAGCATTTGAACACATCTCGCTGTATCGATCACTCCTAAAAACAAAGATGACATGAAAATGTATATTGATGTAAATGTAAACAAAGAACGTGTTTACATTGCGGGATATGTATTTAATTTGTTTCACTATGCTCATAAACGGTACATACCGGAAGCAAGCGTTTACCCAATACAGCGGGGGTCAGTCTTTGAGAACAGCCATTGCCACGTTCTGACCCGATGTCTTGAACTTTTCTAAACTGGAATTGAATGCTGTTACAGTCGGTGTATACGCACATTCTCGAAATTTACTTAGCAGTCCGGCATGATGCATCTTGTTGGCGTATCGCATCTTGTCTTGCAAGTTCCATTGCAAATGTTGTAAGCAGAACGCATGATTGGCATAGGGAAATGTGTTTGGAATTGATTCAAAGATGCTTGTGTATCAGTCTAATATGAATGTAAGCGTCATGTCCGTTGTAACCACGTTCACCAAATGTTCCAAGAACCAAACCCAATTTGTTATATTTTCTGAATCGACAATTGCTATTGCCAAGGGGAATAACCCTGTGTACGAAATTTTTAGTGGGTTCAATAAATCACTACAACAAAAAACATTTTTGGCGACATTTTTTAGCAACCAAACTGAAATTAGTCGCCAATTTTATGTAATCGGCGACAATTTAATTGTTAGTCGCCAAAAATTACACTATTGGAGACGAGTTAAGATTTTTAGTCGCTAAAAGGTTTGGTGCCAAATTAATTTTTTGGACGAGAGCGCCAAAAATATTTTCACGACCAAATTAACATATAGCGACGAAATTTTGGTCGCCGATTGTAAAGTTTTGGCGACAAAAATAAAATAGTTGCGGAAAAGATGAGCGGTACTTATAGCGACCGAAGGATTTTTGTCGCCAATAACTTAGCAAATGAAACTACGTCGTTTTGCATTTTTCAATTTTTTTTTTTTAAAGACTGGACCGACCGTTTTACTAAATACACAAATAAGCTCTAACTCTCCCTCTCCCTCTCCCTCTCCCTCTCACTCTCCCTCTCACTCTCACTCTCTCTCAATCCACAGCCTCAAGTGGTGCAAAATAGAGGTATGTCTCCCTCTCCCTCTCCCACTCACTCTCTCACACTGCCTCCTCCTCCTTCTTTTTGTCTTCGTCTCTCTTTATCTCGCTCTCTCTCGCCACCAATTGATTTCCACCAACGGCATTCACTTCTCTCTCTCTTTGATATTTTGAAGACAGATATATATATATTATATATATATATATATATATATATGAATATATGATAAATATATGATAGATTGTTGTCCTAAAATCTGTCTTCAAGGATTTATATATATATCTATAACATATATTAAAAGTGTGTAAGAGTGGTATAACACTGCTGCTTGCAGTGATATAACACTCCTGTTTGCTTGGTTTCTTACTCTTTCCTTGCAGATTTATCCACCATGTGTTTGCAAATATCTTTGACTAAGAGATTGACATGTTTTGGTTTCCATATATTGTTCACCATGTGTTTGATAATATGCCTAAACCAACTTGAAAAAAAAAAAAATTAGCAAACAACTGTAGCTTAGGTCTTGCAAAGGAAAATTAAGAGTTTTAAATTAGACTATATTGTTGTTTTTGTGTTCTTCTTGAATTTTTTCCGAGCGAAACAAACTGGAGTTTACACTCTGTCTATTAATGGGCCCTTACTGAAGGCTAAATTTCTTAGAAGTGGATTCTGGGGATTCAGTGGAATCATGCTAGGATTAACGTGAGTCATCAATTACACGTGCAACAATGCAAAAAGGTGCATTGTAGTTTCAGTTCATCTTCCAATGGTAACGGTAGTATGGCAGAGAATTTCAATGAAAATGATGAAGATTATGTCAACTCCAGTGTAGTTGAAGCACGTACGTTAATTGTGTATTTTCTTAAATTCCATGCCATTGAATGCAATTCTTTTGGCTTGTTTGGTTCTGCTTTTGGAAAATGCATTTGCTTATAATTCAATTAAAAGAAAATTGTGTTTTTCCATTTGCTTTGTATTAGAGCACAGAAAATTGAAACATCAAACTCTTACTTCTAAGAGTATCCGGAATATTGTCATATCACTTCTTGCCAAAAATGAGAAATATAAACATAAAACATCGTTTTGGTGTTCCTTTAAGTATCGTTTTAATCATGCATTGTGTTTTGTCATTTTGCTTTCTATTAGAGCACAGAACATGGAAACATCAATCTCTTACGTTTGAGAGTACCCGTATATTGTTGTTTCGCTTCTTGCCAAAAAATGAGAAATGTAAACACAAATGTTCCTTTAAGCATCCTTTTGTGCCATTTTTCCTTTATTCAATTTGGAGGAATAGAATACATACATCTCAACACCCCTCTTTATATACTTTGCAACCTAGCCTTAGTAGCTTACTTTTTTTTTCCCCCTCTTTATCTACCCCCCCCCCCTCTTTATCTACATATACTGTTATATGAAGCCCATTTGGTTTGAACACCGTTTTGAAGCTTTGTCACACTTTTTCTCATTCCTAAATTGTTCCCATGTTACTGTCAATTTAATTTTTTATAACTTTTTCAGTTTTTAATAACACACCTTCTTGTGCAACATGCATGTTTCTACAGTTATGGATCCCTTATAGTATTATTGTTAATGGATGATGACTATGATCATGTTGTCCGAAATTCTATAGCTCTAAGCAGTGTGCTGTTGGGCTGTTTACTTCTTCACTACTTGCTAAAGTTTGTAACTTGTAGTTTTATGCATCGTACCTCAATGATGCTCATGTCTCTATGGTTTTCCAGTGTAGTTGAGGTGAAGAGTGGCCTAGATGGTTTTATGATTAAGATCGGAGATGGTAGGCAATTAAGATGTGTTCATAACAACCCTCAGGGTGGACATCTGCCTGATTATGCTCCACATCCTGCTATTGTATTGAAGATGGAAGATGGGACTGGCCTCCATTTGATATAACTCTTTGTTTCTTATGCAGGTGAAGGTTGATCGAGTCACCAAGAGGGTATATGACGCATATTTTGCTCAGTTATACCTCACAAAGGCATATTCCTGTTACAAGCCTGTATTTCGTTTGACTAATATTTTCCATAAAACTTGCTTTAATAGTAATATTTAACTGATAAAGTTTTTTTTTTTTTTTCTAATCTCAGTTGGGTAATGAAACGGAGAGTGTTAGCTTTGATCTTCGACCTTCGGATGCATTAACATTGCAGTAATATGCAAGGTACTTTTGCTCATTTTGAAGATTGTAACTGCTTTTGTGGATTTTTGTGGTTGTTTATCATCATGTAGTCCTCTTATCTAACATAATTTTAATCACTGCTCTCTCACTAGATAGCATTATATAATGGTGTTGGATAAACATAATGTTATTTGCATGCAAAACTGATAGCTGAGTAATACTATGAGATGCAACAAAGTGTACAATGAAATAGAAAAGAAAAGGACTTCTGGGAAGGGTATGTGTATTAGGAGTGATCATGACTCAAAAATGAGTGACGAAACAAAAGAAGAAATGGCAAAGAAAATTAGGAAATAAGGAAGGAAAAGAGAGGATAGTGTCCCCCAAGTTTAGGTGGGTTTGTGGACCCCATTCGGGGGTCGAAATTACGAAATGGCCACCGAAACCACTGAAACTTGGCACGGACAACTTGTTCAAGCCTAAATAGACTTGTAGGAACAAACGGGATCTCGATTGCATTTTCGGTTAAAAAATTAGAAGGAAAAATGTAAAACACAAGGCTTAAAAGGCCCGTTCGGGGGCCGAAATTTTGAAATGATCACCGAAACCACCGAAACATGGCACAGACAGCCTTTTGAAGCCTAAATAGACTTGTAGGAACAAATGGGACCTCTATTGGATCTCCGGTTAGAAAATTAGAAGGAAAATTGTAAAACACAAGACTAAAAAGGACCGTTCGGGGGCCGAAATTGCAAAATGACCACCGAAACCACTGAAACATGGCACGGACAGTTTTTTCAAGCCAAAATAGATTTGTAGGAGCAAACAGGACCTCGATTGGATCCCCGGTTAGAAAATTAGAAGGAAAATTGTAAAACACAAGACTTAAAATGCCCATTCAGGGGCCGAAATTGTGAAATGACCACCGAAACCACTGAAACTTGGCACGGATAGCTTGCTCAAGCCTAAATAGACTTGTAGGAACAAACGGGACCTCAATTGGATCTCCGGTTAGAAAATTAGAAGGAAAATTATAAAACACAAGACTTAAAATGCCGGTTTGGGGCTGAAATTGCGAAATGACCACTGAAACCACCGAAACTTGGCACAGACAGCCTTTTCAAGCCTACATAGACTTGTAGGAACAAACGGGACCTCAATTGGATCTCCGGTTAGAAAATTAGAAGGAAAAATTTGTAAAACACAAGACTGTAAAGTCCTGTTGGGGCCGAAATTAAAATGACCACGAAACCATGAAACTTGGCAGACAGCTTGTTCAAAACCTAAATGACTTGTAGGAAAAGCGTGACCGTCGATTGGATTTCCGGTTAGAAAATTACAAGAAAAATATAAAACACAAGACTTTAAAATGCCGTTCGGGGGCTAAATTTTGAAATGCACCGACACCCGAAACTTGGCAAGAAAGCCTTTTCAAGCCTAATAGACTTGTAGGAAAAACGGACTTCTATTGGATCTCTGTTGAAATTTGAGGAAATTGTAAAACAAGACTTAAAAGGCTCGTTCGGGGCTAAAATGCGAAATGAACGAAAAACCACAAAACTTGGCATGGAAGTTTGTTCAACCTTAATAGACTTGTAGAAAAACGGGAACCTCGATTGGATTTCCGGTTAGAAAATTACAGAAAAAATGTAAAACACAAGACTTAAAGGTCCGTTCGGGGGCCGAAAATTGCAAAAATGACCACTGAAACCACCGAAACTTGGCACGGCAACTTGTTCAAGCCTAAATATGACTTGTATGAGCAAACACACCCATTGACTTCCGTTACAAAATTAAAATCAAAATTGTGAAATTCATATCAATGTTTTTTTTTTTTTGTCAGTCTAATTTGTTTTTTCTTTTTTCATGTGACAGATTGGCAATGGTGGAAAGCAGTTCGGGCTGCATCAAAAGAATTTGATTTTGTTTTTTTGGAAATTTTTGACATAGGAATTTTGGTAAATGATTTATGGATTAAATGTTTAGATCAAAAATTTAGTTTTGTGTTTTTGAAAATATTTTGACATAGGATTTGGTAATGTATTTATGGGTTTGATGTTAGTAGTTTGTAAGTACTTTTGGTATGCATGTTTTAGATTGTCAGAGAATTGTAATTATGTTTATTGGGATTTTTCATAGCTATTAATTTTGAATTAGTATGAATGTCTTGCACAGGTGTATTATTATTTACATTACATTTGTGTATATATTGTGCACAAGAAAACAGGTGTTTTGGATTATTTTGAAAGCAAAAGTTATTAAAATCAAAAATTTGTGTAGTAGAATTTTTAGTGATAGGTGGTGTTTTTGTCGTAGAAGTGTAAGTGTTATTCCAGGAACTTTTAAGCAACCAAAACTTACTCGTTGCTAAAAAACGTGATTTTTCGACCAAATAAATTTTATCGTTAAATAGTACTTTCGGCGACATTTATTTGTCTTAAAACTACATAGCCTATCCAAATTTTAACCTTTTAAGCAACAAATTGTAATTTTATAGCACAAAATATTGATTTTTGGTGTCCAATTTTGCTTGTCGCTAAATGTCTACATACGGTGACAATTTCTGATTTCGTCGCCAATACTTTTAGTGAAGGGCTTTGGCGACCAATTGTATACTTTGTTCGCGATTTTTTTGGCGACGAAATTTGTACTTTTGGCGACAAATTTTTGGGTCGCCAAATGTGTTTTTTGTTGTAGTGAATAATGACAACTAGACATTATTGAATTCAAAAGAACACTAATAGTGGGTGTTTGGAAGTGGTTATTTCAGAAACTTTTTGGCTTTTTGGCATTTTAGTAGGCTATTTTAGTTTTTATGTTTGGGATGATAGGATGGATTTTTATTTGAGTTGTTGTATTGAAAAATGTGTTTGTATTTTGAGGTTGAAATTACAAATTTGTTCCTACCTCACTTTTTCCAAAATTTGTTTAAAGGGCAAAATTGTCATTTACTAAATGTGCCTACACTATGGGACTATCTGAACCTACACTGTGCCTACACTGTTAACGTGACAGTGTAGGCTCCTACTGTCGATTTGTGATTTTTTTTTTCTTAAATACAAATCATTGGTTTAAGGGTATTTGAGGCCATTTGGGTGTTTTAGTGAGGACTTATTTTGGCCTCAAAAGTGGGTTTTCCAAACCCCTCATAATTATGCCGTTAAAGACTGTGTGGTATGAATGAGTAAAACCTTGATGCCATCTTCGTAGTGGCAGCTAGAATTGCCTTTGAATTTCCCACTCAAGAAGGTACCGTCCAAGGATAGCAAAGGACGGCATGAGTAAAACCATCGATTCATGCTTTGAATGATATGAAATATCGTACAAATGGTGATTTTGGTCGTCATAATCTGTTAATGTAACTGCCTAGATTGTTTTCCATAATAGAATTACTATACACCGTAATTGATCAAACAAAATAGAATGTGCACGAACATTTTTCCCGAGCTTTTACAACACCAACCTGCTAATCGATAGCTTATCTCTAATTCAAAATCTTTCTTCAAGTCATAAACAACATCAACGGGCGTGTGAGCGGTTATACGTACCCTTTGGAGATAAATCGGATACTAGTTCAGACCACACCTTGGGTTTTTTGTGTTCGAATAGCAACACTGCAACTTGCTCTCTATTCACTTATGAATGTAGAAGAACCTCTCAACATGTAGGACTCATGCGTTATAGACCACATGCATCCTTTTGGTTCCCATCATCATGACACACTACTGTAATCTAAACGGAGATCATTCTTTAATACTTAACAGCGAAATCCACACTTAACCGCATACTTTCAAGGACATTGCAAAATTCAACAGCGCTCTTGAAACTTTGACCCACGTGTGTGATACCATTGGCACATATGGGAGACAATGAAAACTTTCTCACATGAGGAAAAATTTGGGGGAGTAAATCATCTTATTCATACATCAAGGTCCGATCGTCTAGCCCCCGTGCAGTGTGAACATAACAGCATGGACTTGAGTTGCTTACAGTTCGTGTCCACTTCAACTGACGCGAGTTTCAATGACGACGTCAATGTGTTCTAATCGAAAAGATGTGCAAGGGATACCATGTTTTCCATATTGATTGTTTTTGTAATTTGAAATTGTTATATCTTGGCATCTTGAAAAACTAACACACATAAACCTTGTAGTCTATGAATTTTACGAAACACAACTAACTAGATCATCGAATGGATGGAAATTGCAAACTTGATGGCGGCATTCGTATCGCGTTACAACAACCAACATAACATGAGGTCCATCCCTACAATATAAAATGATGTTACAATAGTGTTAGATTATAGTAATGCAATGATGCAAACGAAATCACATGCGCCATACAACCCATGGTATTCTAATATATGAAACTATGGACACCAACGCTACCACAATACCACACACAACACCACCTCAGTTATAACAACCACAAATACTCCTCACTGTGTTGAACCACTACAGGGCAAAAAAGCGTAAATCGTCATACCGAACAACGCACTGAAACACAATAAAATGAATGACCCAATGTGGCACACATACATTGATCTTAAACTGCGAACACAGTAAATTGAATACGAATGGACCCACACACATGAATTAGGAACAACCAATGACATGAAAATGAACTCAGTGTGGCGCACCATACAATTGAACTAACACATACACCAAAGTTAATCCCCACACCGAAATCAAACAAAACACCCATACCTAGAACTATGTGGACATCGGAATTTCATTCTCCGTCAGCACAAAACAACCACACAAATCACATCCCCACCCATCCAAAAACACAAAACTAACGTAATGGAGGAAATATCTTCTATGCAATATTCGAGTTGCCAAGTATGACACATCTATCAAAAAACGTCCAAGAAGAAAAGAAAGGAGTATTAATAAGACTAATCAAAATTAGGATCAAATGTGTACAACGCAAAAAAAAAAAAAAATAGAAAAAAGGGAGTAAGATAAAATCGGGAAGATATTGCACACCATAATAAGACTAATAGAAGAAGACAAGACCAACGTTAGGACCAATTAGTGACAATTGTGTTTGTGAGATGGGATTTATCGTAAATATCCCTTAGTTTTATCTTTTTTATTATTTTTTATTTTATTTTAATGGTTGATTCATTTGTTGGCTTTAGAGGGGTGGCCATCCAGACTTGCTGGATCCTGACCTAACCAAAAACACCCAATTGATATTTTTCCAGGATTTCACAAAAATTATTTTGGCCCATAGGGTAGGGCTGGTTGAGGATTTTGTGCACTATGATCAATTTACGGTTGGGTTAAGATAAAGAGTTTTAGCTTCAGAAGTCGACCGAAACACTTTTTAAAAAGATTATAATTTTAATTATTTTTAGTATAAATTAATAGAAAAATATATAAAGATACAAGAAGTTGATTATGCTTCTTTTAAGGCATTAAAATTAAAAGTATGTTGTTAAAAATTAATTTATTTTTATCATTGATTTTAAAGAGATTTATCTATATATTTAAAATATTTATTCGCTTAGATAAAAATAAAAATAAAAAAAGTAATGGTCTATTTATTTAGTTTTAGTGGGTAAGCTTGGAATTTAACATTCTTTTTAAGCGGGGCTATGATTGGCTAATTTAAACTAATGTTGGCCCACTCAAACTAATTTGGATGGCATATATTCCCTTACCTATGGTGTAAGCCCGACTCAAATTCAGGCCCCGACTCAAGGTTTGTGTACAAATACGAAGGGGTACTTAATGTGTGTGATAAGTAGACTTATTGTGAAGTAGGTCTATGAAAAAATGTCATAAAAAAAGTCCTAATTGTAAGAGTTTTTAGCGAACAAATTTATAAAATCAATGATAAAAAAAAAGTCACTATTAGTCCAGTTTTAGCGATCTATATAAAAAATTCGTCAAAAAATTATTTTTAAGCAATTTTACCTAAGATTTATTTTTAATAAGACTTGATGAGAATTAAGTCCAACTAATTTAGGACCTATTGAGTTAGTTTCACCAAATACAATGCAGGCACGGCCTTTTCGACATTCATCATTTCATCTATGTCATCGATACATTATTAATACATCGACAATAAATTTTATATATTTCTTCAAAGGTTTGGTTGATAATTCATGTATAACATTTTTACTATGAGGGAACTTAAGAGACTTATGCGGTTGTTTGGGATCGATCTAAATAAGTGTACTTTTTGACTTTTTAAGTGAAATATCGGGGTTGGGATTTGGGTTGGATTTGGTGTGTGTGTGGTGCTCGTGACTTTAAGGTAAGATGATGATGACTTGTTTATTTTTAAATTTTTTGAATAACTTGCAAAGCCAGCCCTCATTATGAGATCTCGTTTCAATAATCTAAACTGTTTATTTTGTAATGGCTCAATGGTATATTATATATGAAAAGATTGATGCTTGATCTGACAATTATATATATTTTTTATTTATTTGTATTTTTTCTAAAAAATAGATGCTTTATTTTCAAAATGTATTTGTTGTCGAATTTTTTCAAAAACAAATTTAAAAATATGCAAAAAATGAAAAAATTTAATTATCAGATTATATTAATTTTCTTAATAGATGACATAACATTAAGACCTTATAAATAAAAGATTCGGGACCATCTCAAGTGGTGTGGAGCCTCATGACCCTTCAAATTTTCTCAATGTAAACATATGATATGAGGATTAATCAAATAACTCTTGAAAAACCCAGTGTGTGCAGAAAACAACTAATTTTAAGGAAACAGGATATTCGTTTGCACATACACGACATCATTTTAGCTAAGCTAATAATATAAGATTTTTTTTTTTTCTTCCTCTTTTTTGTTAACGACACAGAAAAAGATATTTTATTCGAATAAAAGTGACCCTTACCATTTCCATATTGAAGCTCTCATTTCACTCAAAGGTCATAGTTATTTGG